>CM053566.1:72823830-72856091 GCA_028646485.1 Cryptoprocta ferox | reverse complement strand
GAGCACCTATCACTGCTAAAAATTTTGCTAGGCTTTGAGATACAGTGTGGAAGAAGACTGGCAAAATACGTGATAGGACATACATTTTAGTCATCACTGGGGAGAGGTTACCTCACTTTCTAGTGATTTTTCCCAAGATCATGGCCAAAGGAACAATTTCTGTGCAAGTGGAAAGCTGAGTGGAGTGTTCCTGGGGTAAGAAATGAGTGCTTCCCTTCTTTTTTCCCAATTGCTACCTCCCTGAATAATAGAGACCCTTGCTCCCGAAAGTGTGCTCCTCGAATCACCAACACAGACACAGCTTGGGAGATTGTAAAATGCAGAATCTCCTACCCTACCCGCACCTACTGAGTCAGAATCTGCGTTTTAACAAGACCCCCCAGGTGATTCGTCTGCACATTAAAGTTGAAGAAGCAATGATTTAAAAATAATAAGTGAATTTTGAAGAGGGGAAATCTTCCCCAAAATTTCATCTTCTCAGTTCAGTTTGTTTTTTCCACTTTTTAAGTTCCTGCTTATATCCATGCATACTTTCTATATAGACTAAGCCAGAGTTCATAAAATTTTATTTTTTTTCAAATTTATTTTCTGATAATATTCCAAAACCTTTTTAATTACCATATTCACTGGTTGCATGGCATTTCATCACACTTTCTATACATGATCTACTTTGCTTGAATTTAAAAACAGTCCTTCAATCTTTCATAGTAAAGGACTGATTATTTTAGATAATGTGGCAATAGTTATTTTTGGAATGAAAGTTTGTGTCCCCTCAAAATTCAGGTATTGAAGCCTAATCCCCACTATGATAGTATTCAGAAGGGGGAATCTTTAGAAGATAATTAAGTTTAGAAGTCATTAGGATGATGCATCCATGATGGGATTAGTGCCCTTAGAAGGAGAGTAAGAGACCAGAGCGTGCACTCTCCCTCTCTCCCTCTCTCCTGCACCCACCCCCCCATTATGCGAGGATACAGTAAGAAGAAGAATGCCTGTAAACCAGAAAGAGGGCCCTCACCACAACCTGGCCATGCTGGCGCCCTGATCTTGGACTTCCAGGCTCCATGACCATTAGGAAATGTCTATTGTGTAAGCCGCTCAGTCTGTGGTCTTCTGTTCCAGCAACCTGAACCCCAACATAATGTGTGTAGATTCCTGGTTGTTTTGCTTTATTGTCACATGTAAGATTATGTATCACTGGCTACAAGCAGGCTTGAATTATTGTTCAGCTTTACCATGTTTGTTCCCATATACCCTGTCTCCAGCATTATGTCAGTAGGTATCAATTTCACCATGATATCCTGGCGTTATATATTTTTTAAAATAAGTAGATGTAATCTAATGTCATAATTATGAAATTGCTCAATCCCTCTTCACTAAATTGCATTTGTATTTTACATATAGATGATTTCAATTTGAAATGTAGATTAATTTTTAAAGGACATTTCAATTTAGAGATTGATATCGCAGAATAGAGATCCAACATTTAAAAATGGAAAAACTAAAAACATAGACTTTAATGAGATCCTTCACTAATTAGGTTACCCCGCTTCATTTTCACCAGTAACCCACTTCCTGCTAGGTCTTAGGCAGGAGGTACTTTAGATGCACAAATGATGAATCGGTAAATGGCTCCACATGAAAACTCCAAGGGATGGGGGGGTGCGGATCATCTCTAGCTGGTATTAGGATTGGATGGGAAATACAGTGTCTGGGAAGTATAACCCCTGCCTAACAAACTGTGGACTGTGGTGTCGTTAAAATGTATGTTCATGGTAAATGAGGATCTTTGGGATTTTTTTCACAGGATAGTTTGTTTTACTTGCCTGAGACAATGCTGTAATTAGAATGATAATCAAGGCCTAGTTTTGCAAGTTTCTCTGTGATATCAGATTCTTTATTTCACTTCCTCAAACTGTGGTTGCCTCCTCTATTTAGGAAATAAGAGGATGATACAAGAGTGTTAGAATATCATGTAAATAATATGTGGTTCTGAATACAATGGGCTGCTCAAATGTTAGTTCTTTCCTGCTATTCATATGCACCACTCGGAAGCCCTTTGAGTTCCACTTTCTGGCTTCTGGCAAGTGCCTTTAAGAATTTCAAAAAAGCTAGGATTAATTATTTTGGTTCTCCATGTGTACAAGAGGTAGAAAACAAACACTTTTCTAGAATAGTCTTGGGTATTTCAGTTGTGAGTGCAGGTTAACTTTGATGACCCAGCCACATTCTTGCTGGCTGACTCTAAAGAAAATGCATCTAATCATTGGTTAGGCATGCACAGAACTCACCGTTTGGCCCCAAGAATTTCTTTATGTCAGTGAAGGTTGGTCAGAAAGAGATATCCCAACAGGCATGGACATCAACTTAAAGATATGGTGACCAGTAAATTCCTTTTCAACGTATACCTTTTTTTCAAGTATGACATAAAGATATTAAGCAAATACCACTAGAAGATGTAACAAAATACTATACATCTGCTTTTTTAAGTAATTAAAAATGTGATTATTGTTAAATTTGTTTCCTTTATTAGTAACTGAATTATATGACATTTTCAGAGCAATAATTACAGTATCTATCTTCTAAAAAGTCAGATTAAATTTAAAAACACAAAAAAGCCCGTGCCAGTACACCACGACTACTTTCTCTCATATGTGTGCTTTTTATCCATCGACACTGACTGGTATCAATCACTAGCTTCGTACGAATTACCAGCATCCCATATTAAAATACGGGAAATCTCATTCTTCTCGGTGGATTATTATTCATATTTCCATTTGTCTTGTTTCTGCCTTTGCAACAGAGGGATGGGGCAAGCTGTTTGCACTCATAGACTGCAATCTTTGACATTCTACTTGAAAATGATATGACTTTTCTAGAAAGCATACCATAATGTAGATGTGTAGAGTTCAGTATACTGAAGCTACTGTTAAAATGGCTTATGTTTTAATAATTTTAAATACAATAGAATCAAGCAATGCAATGACTACATAACATTTTTTTTTTAGTCTTTGGGTAGTCTATTAAATTATATTCTTTATAGGGATGCCTGGGTAGCTCAGTCAGTTAAGCATCTGACTCTTGATTTTGGCCCAGGTCACAATCTCATGGTGTGAGATCGAGTTCTGTGTTGGGCTCTGTGCTGAGTATGGAGGCTGCTTGGGATTCTGTCTCTCCACCTCTCTCTGTTCCTCCCCCCCCCCACTCATGTTCTCTCTCTCTCTCAAAATATATAAATAAATAATTATATTCATTATATAAGTGTGTAATTTAATAAGGAAATTCATGAAACATTAGTAAAATCATTTTGTGTCAAATTAACTTATTAAATTTAGAAAGCTATAATTTTCATGTATTTTTATGGTCTGAGATCAAATAAAATAAGCGGTGACATGGTAAAAGACAAAATATTTTAAGATGCCAGGAGTTTTTTTTTTTAATTTTTTAAAATGTGTATTTAATTTTGAGAGAGAGGGAGTCAGAGTACAAGCAGGGGAGGGGCAGAGAGAGAGGAAGACAAAATCCAAAGCAAGCTCCAGGCTCTGAGCTGTAAACACAGAGCCCAAGACGGGGCTCAAACTCAAGATCATGACATCACCTGAAGTTGAACGCTCAACCACCTGAGCCTCCCAGATGCCCCAAGATGCCAGGAGTTTTCATGTTTATGTGCACTAGGAATGTTCAAATGAACACGAAGAACACTGTATGATCATGTTTGTAAACAAAAGTACAAGTAGATTGTTTACCTCACTACATAGCACTTGAAAAAATTCTCCAATGCTTCATTTCTTTGAATATTATAAAAATTGATAAGGACTCATCTTAGGGGAAAAGATAGTGGCAATAAATATTTAAGGTATCGAATGCTCTTAGGAAACCGAAATTAAACATAATCCAAAAAAATTCAATAAATTGATGCTTTATAACGTTTGTCCTATTTTAGTAAAGTTCATTAAGTTACAACTGAAGCTTTCAAAGCATAAGAGAAGGGAAACTTCCATTTATGTGATACTGTGATTTGTATCTTTCCTTGAGTCAAATGGCAGCATTTGAAACTTAGCTGGGCTCTTTACAAGACAGATGATGAGGGGCACCTGGGTAGGTCAGTTGGTTAAGCATCTGGCTTTGGCTCAGGTCATGATCTCATGGCTTGTGAGTTCGAGCCTTGCATTGGGCTCTATGCTGACGGCTCAGAGCCTAGAGCCTGCTTTGGATTCTTTATCTCTGACCCCCCCACCTCAAAATTAAATAAACATTAAAAAAAATTTTTAAAAGACAGATGATGTAATTATTTGCTATTAAAAATAGTGTGCTGAGTTAACTATAAAATAAATGAAACAAAAAATGCTCACGTTAAAATATTAAAATATTAGTCTCTTGATGTGCAGGTCAGGAGTAGAAATGGATAAAAATCTTATAGCTACACGAAGATTGAATGTATTACATTCAGTGGGAAATATATGTCCATTTTAACCAAAGATTCATTTTTTTTTAGAAATTGTTTTTCATATGCCAACTGGAAAACAGAATTGGGAGTTTCACTTAGCACCTTAGAAATATATCAGTACATCCCCTGGGAATGTGTGATATTTGAGTAGTTGTGTTCATTGAAATTGTATTTGAAAACATTTCATCAGTGTAGGTAGGCTTTTTATAATACATTCACTAAAGAATTATGGAATATTAATACTTGGTCCTATTTGCAAAAGACTGAGGCAAAAACCAACCAAACTGAAAAGAGAAATAGACTAATCCACAATAATAATTGAAGATTTCAAAACCCAACTCTCAGAAATTGATAGAACAAATAGCCATAAAATCAGTAAGGATATAGAAAAACCTTAAAACACTATCAGTAAAATTAACCGGCGTGATATTTATATAGTACACACACCGCATCAATGATAGAACCACAGTCTTTCCAGGTGTACATGATACATTCACCAATAAACATCATACTTCCCCACCCACTCTTGGGCAGTTTTGCTTTGTGCAGACAATAAAGGCTCACCTTACAGGTGTAGTTACTGTTAAATTTACTTTGTTTCTTTTATTGTTGACTGGATTATATGATATTTTAATAGCAAAGCGGGGGGAGGATAAACCACCTGAGACAGGCTCTGGCCACACAGAGAAGCATCAGCACAGATCCTTCTTACCCTTGGCCTCTGCAGCACAGCTGTGTGCACACGACACTCACACCGACCCACAAGAGGACAGAGGAAGGACACGAGGAGCTGAGGGTGGGCATGAAAGTCATACTGCAGTGGTATGTGGGACCTGCAAAGCCAGAGCGAGGCTCACCCCTGTCTAGTAACACACGCCCAAAGTTTTCATTCGAAATGGCACATTTAGCTGTTTTAAGGTCATGTTCAAATGATTATTTATAACTGCAGACAGGTGACAAGGTAGAACCAAGTACTAATCCCAGCAACTTTATATGAGCACTTTATTTATTAAGAGTCAACATGTGGGGGGGTGCCTAGGTGGCTCAGTCAGTTAAGGGTCTGACTTCACCTCAGGGCATGATCTTACAGTTCACGGGTTCGAGCCCCACATCGGGCCCCGTGCTGACTGACAGTTCAGAGCCTGGAGCCTGCTTCAGATTCTGTGTCTCCCTCTCTCACTGCCCCTAACCCACTTGTGTTCTGTCTCTCTCCCTGTATCTCTCTCTCTCTCAAAAACAAATAACATTAAAAAAAATTTTAAGGTCAACATGGAAGCCAACTTTAGTCAAACAGGTGGTGAAAAACTTATTTTCTAAGGTCAGCACTACCCTAATACCAAAACCAAAAAAAAGCCATTATAAGAAAGGAAAACTGCACACCATATCCCTCATAAAGATTGACACAAAATCTTCAACAAAATATTACTAAATTAAATATGACAATATATAAAACGGGATATGCATCAATTGGGTTCAACATGTGAAAATCAAGTAATGTAACTCAGCAAACTAAAGAAGAAAAACATGATCATTTCAGTATGTGAAGAAAACGCATTTGAAAAAAACATCCATTCACGAAAATATTTTTCTCATTAACTAGAAAGATAAAGAAACCTCTTTAACCTGATAAAGAGCATGCACAAAAATTACAGCTGATAGCATATTTATTTAATGGTAATAGGCTGAATATTTCCCCCCAACATTTGGGAATAAGAAACGGATGTGAAGTCTCACCACTCGTTCAAATATCACTCAAGGTTCTTGACAGTGCAGTAGGGCAAGAAAAAGAAAAGTCTTGGGAAGGAAGAAGTATGACTATCTCTACTTACAGATGACCCAATTACCTATGTAGAAAATCGTATAAATCTGCAACAACAAAAAACAGTCACTATAATAAAATTTAGGAATAAAAGATCAATATACAAATTTCATTATATTTGTATATACTGGCAATGAACAATTAATAAATTAGTTTAAATTTATACACAGAAAAGAGAATTGCTTAGGTATGTAGATATTGCAAAAACTACAAAACATTAATCATTAATGATTGAAGTCCAAAATAAATGGAAAGACATATGTTCATGGATTAAAAGATGCGATATTGTTAAGATACAATTTTTTGTCTATAGAGTCAATGCACTTGTAACAGAAATGCTGGGAGGAGTTTGTTTTTATAGAAGTGGACAGGGTGACCCTCAAACATATACTGGGGAGGTTTAGGAACCATAAGAGCTAAAACAATTCTGAAAAAGAAACAGAGAACTCACATTTCCTGATTTTGAGACTTAACTATAAAAAAAACTTAATTACATACCTACAGTATTTAAGATGTGATACTTGCAGAAGGATGGAAATATATATCAAAGAATGAAAATAGAGATTCCAAAAATAGACCCATGCACATATGGCCAAGATAATTTTGAGAAATATGCAAAGGCAATTCAATAGAGAAAAACTTTATAACCAAGTGGTGGTGTAAAAATTTGACATTCATACACAAAGTAATGAATCTCAATCCACACATTGCATCATATGCTAAAATTAATTCAAAATGTATCATCAATCTAATCGGAAAATGTAAACCTCTGCAGTTTCTAGTGGAAAACATAGGAGAAGAACTTTTTGATCTTGGGATGCACTGAAGTTCCTTAGAGATGACGCTGAAACCATAATCCTTAAAAAGAAATCTTTTAAGACAGTTTTTGTGGAACAGAAGTCCTCAGAATAAAAAGGAAGCAAAGAACCTAGGTCTTAAAGTCCCGTCGCAAGCTGCACATGAGCTGGAACTGTAAGACTATGGCCATTGTCACTCAAGTACTTGTCTTTCCCAAAGACTTGCATTCTCTCAATGGACACCACCAACTGAAACACAGTACTGCTAAACCTCCTGTGGTTTTCTAAAGACTGGATGCTCCTTCAACATCAAATCTTTTTATAAATCCCGCCCTCGGATGCATTGCCTTCTCCTTCGAAGAGTTAACATCCATTCTTCTTTGTATTGCAGCTCATACTTCAACTTCCTCAGATGGCTTTCCTGACCAATTCTCTCATCCCCAGTAGTGTCACACTATGGGCTGAATTGTATCTCTCCAAATATTCATCTGTTCAAGTTCTAAACCCCTGAACCTCATAACATAACCAATTTGAAGATAAGAGCTTTACAGATCCACATATAGGGTCTCTCTTAAGTTAAAACATAGCTAGGAACTACGAGGCATTTATCCAAGGGACATAGGTATGCTGCTTCAAAGGGGCACATGCACCCCAATGTTTATAGCAGTGCTATCAACAATAGCCAAAGTATGGAAAGAGCCCAAATGCCCATCAATGGATGAATGGATAAAGAAGATGTGGTATATATATATATAATGGAGTATTACTCAGCAATCAAAAAGAATGAAATCTTGTCATTTCCAACTATGTGGATGGAACTAGAGGGTATTATGCTAAGTGAAAATAGTCAGAGAAAGACAAATATCATATGACTTCACTCATATGAGAACTCTAAGACACAGAACAGTGAACATAAGGGAAGGGAAACAAAAATAATATAAAAACAGGAAGGGGGACAAAACATGAGACTCTTAAATATGGAGAACAAACAGAGTTACTGGAGGGGTTGGGGGAGGGGGGATGGGCTAAATGGGTAAGGGACATTAAGGAATCTACTCCCGAAATATCATTGTTGCACTATATGCTAACTTGGATGTAAGTTAAAAAAATAAATTAAAAAAAGAATATTATATTTAAAAATAAATTTAAAAAACATAGCTAGGAAATCTATAAATATTAGGTCATTTAATTCCCGTTTTGTTTATTAGAAAAATAAGACCCATACACACTTAATAAATGATCCAAGAACACACAAGATATCACAGACTGAGGTCTGAATGCATCTGAATGCATGGGAGGAGTCAGCAAACTTTTTCTATAAAGGACAAGATAGTAATCACTTTAGGCTTTGCAGGTCATACAGTTTTGGTTACAGCTACTCAACTGTGCCCCCATAGTGTGAAAGCAACAACAGACAATGAGTAAAGGAATAGATGTGAATGTGCTCCAATAAAGCTTTATTTACAAAAACAGGCAGTAGACTGGATTTGGTGGCTGGTTGTCAAGCCCTGATATAAAGTCCAATCTCTTAAATATATACCACACATCTTGACAAAACCACTTAAAATTGAAACACAATCTTTATTCCTCTTTTGAAAGCTTGTACACGATTTTCAATTAAGAACTATCTGTCTGTGTATTTTTAACACATGATGATGTATCCTTCACTGTGATGGTTTAATTAGTATACAATCCATGCCTAGTTGAATGTAAATGAAGTGCTTACTTCATGATAATTTAAAACACTCTGTTGTATCATGAGCAGTTATTAAAAGCCTCATTGACATGATTGCTTATTTTGTTTTAAAATTTATTGTCGAGATGCAAGTTGGCAGGTTTTATCCATTCTTTTTCTAAATACCAAACAATGCCACAGCATGGAAGAAAAATGTTAACTAGAATATTTTCTTTGGGACTTTTATTATGAAAACTGGTACAACGGTATTAATACAATAAATTAGGTATTCATTCAATAATATACCAGAAACCCGAAAGCTGCTACATGATCCCAACCCTATGGTTACTTAGTATTTTTAGTTAAGAGCATACTTTGAATATCTCTATTACATTGTTTTTCATCTTGCCTTTTTTTTTTTTTTTTTTGCCAGGAAATCATGACGGAGAAGGTGATTGCCTTTGTATGGAAAGAGGATTTTTCAATCTTCAGAATGATTTCCTTCACCAAAAACCTTTGGCAATTACATTTATGTGGTCTTCGTTAGGCAACATATATTATAAAACCATCTCATCTAAATAAATACTTTCAATCTGTCTTGAATTTAAAAATCATGTGGGATTGGGGTGCCTGGGTGGCTCAGTCAGTTGAGCATCCAACTCTTGATTTAGGCTCAGGTCATGATCCCATGGTTCAGATCATGCCCCAGATCAGACCCTGTTTGGGATTCTCTCCCTCTCATTTCGTCCCTCCCCAACTCTCTCTCTGTTTCTCTTTCTCTCTCTCTCTCTGTCTCTCTCTCAAAATAAATAAACATTAAAAAATTAAAAATAATAAAAGTCATATGGGATTTAATTTTATTTTTAAAATATGATTCTTTGTGGTCATACATGGATATTGTGATTCAGTTGAGCTGAAGTGAAGCCAGGGATCTGCATTTTAATTCAATAAACCAAATCTACATTTTAAAGTCAGACAAGTTTCCTGAAGATCACAATTCCGGAGAAATCACCTAACTTCTTAGATCAATTTGAATTTGCAGGTAGCTGGATTGAGACATGATATAAAACTCAACAGAACTAGGATATAATGACATTATACAGTGGTGTCCTAGAGCCTGAAGGAATTTCTGTGAGTGACAGCAAGGATGAAGATGGGATAGGGAAACTCTTAGCAGACTTCATCCATGCCGGACCTTTTAAAATAGAGGAGTAAGATCAGACAGAAAAAGTGTAGGAGGATTTATTCCCACAGAGGATATGAAGTTTTACCCCCATCTCATAATATAAGAAAATTATAGTCTGGTGAAGTCTGAGTCTTCTCCTATTTCTACCCCTTCTGTTTCCTAGCTGCTTACTTGCTTAGGCAAGGTAGACATAAGTGGACAGTTTCTTAAATGACAAATGATAGAAACCAAAGCCAACACCATGCCTAAATAAAATTTAAAAAACTAGTATACTCCCATTAAAGTTCACAATAAGACAAGGGCTCTATTTTCACCCTAACACCATTTTTTTAACTTTTCATGGAATAGGTGAAGATCGTATAATATATTAATAACATTGGAAAAACCAGTAGAGGTCCTTAGTTGTGTGGAGAGTGTATTTAGAAGTGGCAGTACTGACATGGGTAGGGAGATATGACCCCCATGACTAAGGTTGAGGGTACATGTTTAAGCCAGTACCTAAGATAGGGTAGGGTTCCAGGATCTATAGAACTTAGTAATGGAGGGCAAAGATGTGCTTCCCACATTCCAAGGAACATGATCCCAAGTTTTTCCAACAGTAGACTTGAAGAATAAATGCCAGAAGGCCAACAGAAGGTAACTGGACTGGAAATATTTCTCAGGAGCTATAGCGTGTATTGGGTTTTCTTTTGGGGTAATGAAATGTTTTGGAAACAGAATTGTCGCTGAATTGTTCACTTGAAAGTGGTCAATTTTATGTACTGTGAGGTTCATCTCAAAAAATTTAACTTCTCTAGCAAATAATTTAACATCAGTTATAATCTTAATCATGACAATCTTTAAGAGAACATCTAAATCCCAATATCACAGATTTATGTGGAAAAAATATTTTCAGCAGCTGAAAGTAGAGCTTACTACTCTTTCATTTTACGAAAGCTAAAAGGCTCTCAATACCAAAGACACATGTGGGGGTGCCATGATTTTTTTAGGGTTAAAATGCAAATATTGGGAGAAGGCCCGTGTGCTGTGATGTCAAGAATACCAGAGTTGTTCTTTTTCTACCACACCATTTCTCTCACAGATAAAATTTGCTAATTGTTCCACCCAGTTCCCCACGAATAATCAAAGGTTTTCAGGATTCCAAAACAAAAGAATTTATAATGTCAAATGTTCTAAATTCACATCAAAATGGAATGACAAACAGAAGTATTTATGTTCCTAAAAATAAAACAAACAAATGCTCCTGGGAAACGTAGCACAGATGTCTATCATAAGATTGGGGGAAAGGCACAAACTTGCAAGAGAAAATAACCAAAACAGAGAAGCTGAGATCCCTTGTGGATATACTTAGTACATGTTGACCTGAAGCTAACTCTGCAAAACACTTCAGAAAGTGCTATGCAAGAGATGCATTGATAAAGCAAACTAGGGATATAGTAATAGAAGTAAAATAAGAGCCATATTATTGGATGGTCACACCTTAATCCAAATCAAAAGTGTCATGTCCAGGGATCTCCTGAGAACATTCATCTTGGTGATTTATAAAATGAACTATCAAATGTTAAAGTTTGGGTGCGCTTTTACATACACACCATAGATTTTTTATTTGGCTGAGACTAATAAAAAATATTTATGAATCTCTGATTACATGGAGGATTCTTTACCTGGGTAGCTCAGTCGGTTAAGCGTTGGACTTCGGCTCAGGTCATGATCTCACCATTTCCAAGTTCAAGTGCCTCCTTCGGCTGTGTGCTGACAGCTCAGAGCTTGGAGCCTATTTCAGATTCTGTGTCTCCCTCTTCTCACCTCTCCCCACTCATGCAATGCACTGTCTCTCTCTCTCAAAAATAAACATTAAAAAAAATTTAAGAACTGATGAGAAAAAAATCAAAACTGTTCTCTCTTAAAAACATTTTTCATGCTTCCATTCAAATACATAGCAATAAACGCCAGAAAATAATGGACTAGAGAATTTAGTAAATTTTAGGAAATTAATTTATTTTAAACATTTAATTTATAATATTTTTCTCAACTAGTTACATATTTCAAAAATAGTGAAGATAAAAGCTAAATACACTTAAAATTTATAGGTATATGAGAGTTTTAAAAATATGCTATGGTTAATCTGTAAATGAAATTTTTATTAAAAATTCAAAATGGCTTTTTTGGAGACAGTTTATTAAAGCAATTAATTTGGTTGTTTTACTTGTGCATTGAATGTTTTGCAATTGAGTAGTTACTATAATTATGTCATTACAATAATTATGCAATTACTCTCCGTAATTATATCATTTAATTATATAAGTATGCTTACAGGAATTAGTTGTATAATTAGAACATGTAATTACATAGTAAAATAGGAAACTGTATTTTAAAACCCACTATGTTAGATATATTGGCCTATTCCAAATTATAATATTCGATGTCTTAAGATTGCTTTATTTTGTATAAAATTTCTTAAAATGTTTAAAAACTTTTTATTGTGAAATAATTACAATTTTTTAGAAAATCCTTACTCCTTTCATCCAGATACCAATTCAAGTTTTGCTAATTGTCCAATTATGTCTATTTTTGCAAAATTATCCAATCCGGGATCATGCATTGCACTTAGCTGCCATTTCTCTTTCAACTCCTTCAATATACATGTATCTATCTATCCATCATGTATCTATCTACTGATTTATCTGTGTATCTACCTATCCATTTATCATCTTTCTCACTCTCAATCTGTACATCTATCCTGTTCAAAACCGGATTCCGCATGTGGATTGACACCACCAATTCCAACTAAAAACTCAAAGTTCATTCCAGCTTTCCTCCTTTTTCAGATTTATAAATACCTTCTAGATGAGAAACTTAACTCTCACTATCCTCCATGTATTTAGTTATTTGCTCACCTCCAAAAGAGTCCCTCAGTCCTTTCTTGGCCTCTATGATATTACTATGTCGAAGGTTACAGATCAATTATTCTGTAGAATGGCCCTCAGTTTGGGTTTGTCTGATGCTTCCTCATGATTAGACTCAAGCTTTGCACTTTTGGTAGGGATGTCCCAGACTGACTCGGTACTCTTCTTCTTATGTCCCTTTGGGAATGTAGGGATTTCTTTGTGTTCCATTACTATTGCTGTTAACTTTGAGCAGTGAAATAATGGTGGTGTCTGCCAATTTCTTTACCATAAAATTTCTCTTTTTCCATGTGTAATTATTAAGTATCTGGAGATACTTGGTGCTTTGTAAACAATCTCACTTTGTATCCTAATTTCACCTACTGGTTCATCAAAATTCACCTAATAAATAGTTCATTGAAGAATCTTGCCTGAAATATTATTATTATGATAGTACCAGGTGATTTTCATAATTATCTCATTCTTTCTACATTTATTACTTACCACTATAAGAAAGAGCTTTATTTATTCACTCATTCCTTTATCTATTTGTATCAATATAATTTCATAGATTACTAAATATTGCTGAAAGTTATTGTGTAAAATCCATTATCATTATTATTTGTTTTCATGCTCGAATTATCTCAGATTTTGGCAAGTGATAGTTCATTCAAACTGAGTTCTGTTTTTTTCAACAGATTTCCATCAGCTTTTGAACATTTCTCTAGTATCTGCCACAATAACATGTTTTAGCTTCATTTTGTACTTTGCCTACTACCCTTAGACTGAGTCATTTCTTTAAGGAGCCTTGTTTTCTTCTTAGAGAATGATATTTGGAAATGGAGATCTTAGTGCTAGGTGTGCTCATTGTTACTGGGGTGTTGCTATTCTCAAACCATCTCAGTAAACAAAGCCAAGAAAAAAGTATGCAAACATATATACAAACACATACAAATACATTTTACATATATATACATACTATATGTGTGTATATATAGTGCAAATATACATACTGCATATAGATAGAGTATATATACATATTGCATGTGTATGTATAGTGCATATATACATATTGCGTGTGTATATAAAGTGTGTATATACATATTGTGTGTATATATAGTGTTTATACACATACTGCATGTGTATATATAGTGTATATATACATATTGCATGTGTATATGTATATATACATACATATTAAATGACCTTTAGTTTACAGTGATTCTTCCAATTCAAATCCACCATATCAAAGTTTATTATTCCTTTTCTCACTTAAGAAACCCAGCTCTTATTATCCTCGATTTGTTTACGAATGTACTCGATCGCCTCTTTATAACCAATCTCTGACCCTTCCTCGGCACTGCCTTGCTCGGCTGCCATTGGCCATTGCTGGACTGCCAACCAGCTGCTCTTTCATATGGTCCCAACTTCTTCTTGAAAGTCTTATCCCTTGGTCAGCTTTGCCAACAGTTTAAATAATCTGTCCAAAGTTGTACATGGCTCTCGTCAACTTCATCATATACTGCCATGTCGTACCTTGACTATTAGTATAAATGTCGATGTTATCAAAAGGGCTATAAACTCCCTTGTTTCTAGCAACTATTAGATGTGTAATAAAATTTGAATGTATGTTTTAATCGCATGTGTTATTCAATATTTTTCCACAACAAGCAATAATAGGATTTGGAAAATTCCAAGGACTTCTGTGATATTTTTATCTTTATCATGATACTTTAAGCGGTGTAGCAACAATTCAAATTATTCTGTTATACTTAGAAAGAATGAATAAAAATGAAAATGGATGACTTTAGGAGTGAAGGGGAGGAAGTACAAAAAATTAAGTTATGAATTTATTTGTTTAGAGAGATCAAAAAAACTATGACTCTCAGTTGTAGGTGGTATCAATTGAACAGCAGAGTATTAAAGAACTGGGGGAAAATTTGTATGCACCCAAAGATGTATAATGCACTTGTACCATGAGAAGATACTACATGTATGCAATTCTTCTTATAAATATATCCATAGATTAAAATAAAACTTTTTGACATTTTGGAATCACAAGCATGGGTTTTTTTTTGGGGGGGGGGTTGTTTGTTTACCAAAAAAAAAAAAAAAAAGAAAGAAAAGCCATATACTATAAAGGAAGGAGCACAGGGTCTAGATTCAATGTCTAGGTCTGACTCATGGAGGTGTGTGATCTAGGGAAAGAGACTGATCTTTTTGAACTTCCGTTTTTTTGTAGATTAAAAAAAGGGATAGTAACACTCACTTTTTTTCTTGTTGGGAAGACTTGATATTTTATGTGGAAGGACAAGCATAACAGGAACGCTCAATAAAAAGTTCTTTTATAATTAAAATTCCTGCAGTTGGTTGTAATCAAGGTAATAAAAACATGAATTTAGGTAAATAAAAAGCGTGAATAATTATGTGAAATTGCGAAGGTGAAATTCGTGCCCACTTTCCTGGGATTCAGGAGAAGAAATGTTATCAATGCTAAATTAATTCCATAAAATAGTGTCATCAGTAGTTAGAAATACCAAAAATACTTGTTGAGGTCATTAATGTATCCCCTTCAAAAAATGACCTAAAATGTTTTCTGCAGTCTTAACTAACTCTATGAACATTTCATCACAGATAAAACTGTGAATGGGGAAAAATGATATTGACTTTGGGAAAAATCAGATAGGAAAATGTAAGAAACTAAACATTAAATTGGAAGTTACCCCCATAGTGTTTTGTCAATGCTATTGAAATTTTTTTTCCAAACTCCCTCTTTTCTACCAATTGGTGATAAATGGATTGAAATTGTTACAATTAATGACAGAAACCAAGACAGCAAAATTACTGGTGACATTTTATATAATTACCTGTAAATTCCACATATGTAAATAAACTAACTCCTGGGGTGCCTGGCTGGCTCAGTTGGTAAAGCAGGTGACTATTGAACTTGGGGTGGTAACTGTGAGCCCCACATTGGGTATAGAGATTACTTAAAACTAAAATCTTAAAAAATTAATTAACCAACTAACTACTAATTTATTCAGGAGTAATTTATCTGGTACGGTAAAGTCTTCAGAATACAGAAAAATAAAACAGATTAAGTAAATAATGTATCTGAACAACCCAGGTAGATGTCGCAAAGTCCATAGTATGAAAAAAAAGAAAACAAAAAACTCCTTTGCACTGTCACTAGAGGTCCATTAATGAACCCACTTAATTTTCCCCCAACATTATAGTAATTGAATCTCCCTGTCTACAGGAGATTTACACTGAAGGTAAGTAAGGGAGAATTCATGGAAGCCAACTTATTGACAGAAACAAAACCTGTAGATGAGTATTTACCACAGATGGAATGAAAATAAAGTAATTATTAAAAGTAGCATTGAGATCATTAAAATGCATATTGAGAAACCAATCTGCAGTGAATAGTAATATTGTAAGTTTAATTATATGTGCTTAGCTCCTGTTTTTAGATGTTCACATATTCTAGAAAAGCAGAGATCAGCAAATGTGCCATTTCCTGGGATGTTAAAAGTACTTCTTGGCCAGCTTAGGTGTTACTTATTTGCTGTTCCTGTTTGCAATGAGTTTCTAAGCCGTGTAGAAATAATTTTTAATTGAATAATTTCACTCACCTTGACTTTTTTTTTTCAGAAGTCCTTTATCATTATTGATCGATCAGAGAAAATGACTATACGATCTCCTGGGGGCATCAATGAGTATAGCAAAGAACTATTGAAATAATGACACCCTCATTAAACAAAGATTCATTTTTATGAGTTTAATGGGGTAATCTTGATATATCTGGATATATCTTGATATATCTTATGTCAAATACCTCCTTTTCTGTGTCTCAGTTAAATGAAGTCCTATTACTGTTTGCAGTGCTCTGGAGCACATAAAGTATTATACAAACCATGCAAACAGTGCATTCACACCTTGTTTTGTCAAAATACTCTTTGACTTTTTTTTTTTCAAACATTCAGTATTGGAAAGTTTTCTTGACAACAGGTAGGATAAAACAGAGGAAAATCAAATGTAACTGTATGTGAGGAAGATATGGGGACTCCCCCTGAGGTAGACATTAGGGTGAATTTGTACTGTGTCAGATTAACACAGTACAAGTTCAAACTCTTCTTCATAGTATCCCTTTCTTTTAGGATTCTGGTGTGGGGCAGGAGCTGCTGTAGCTCTTCACGTCATGGCCCATGTGCTGGCTGGCCCTTTGGGTGTGGGGTCACAGTGGACCCGAGATTCCTCTAGCTCCCACCTGATTTCTTCTTTTAGATTCTAAGTGTCCCTGGTCAGGTATTTGGTGCTCATCTGTCCATCACTCACAGCATCAAGATTGAAAGCGGCAAGAGACAGAGCCGGGTTCCAAGTAGACCTCATGACTCCAGTTTTTCTCTGTGGGTTCCAGTTTTTTCCTACGCTACTCCAGTTTACGTCCGTCTTTCCTTCCTGACCCCAGGTCTGCTGACTTCAAGCCAAACACTAGAGGCAAAAATAGCTGTTTTACATAGGCCACTGAACTAGTTCCCATTATGTACAAGGTCTAGTTCTTATAATAAATGGCTGATTCCATATGATTCATAGTGGCCCTGCTTTTCTGTCCAAAACTGATACAGAACTACAGCGATATGGCCAGTAGAGTATACGCATGATGGTGGCAGAGAACTTACCTGTATTTTGTTGTTTCCTTAGTGACTAGAACACCGTCTGGCATAGTAGATGCACAAGAAATATTGTGGAATGCCTTGTGACCTCCATGGACAGGACTGGAGAAAGAGAAGAGAAGCAGTATGAGAAAACCAGAAAGGACAGAAAGCTAAACATAGGGACAACCATATTGGCATTGCCCTTGCTACAGGACAAGGTAATGCTAATGACTGTCAATGCCGAAGTCCGCAGTATCCGTTACTGGCTTCTAGTCACACACAGGGCTACAGAGACTGTGTAATGTGGCTAGTGCCAATTCAGATGTTCAGTTAGCATCAAATACACACTAGGTTTCAAAACTTAGCAGAAAGAAAACAAGAATGTAAAATATCAAATCAATAATTTCACTGCCGGGGCGCCTGGGTGGCTCAGTCGGTTAAGCATCCGACTTCGGCTCAGGTCATGATCTCGTGGTTCGTGGGTTCAAGCCCAGCGTCTGGCTCTGTGCTGACAGCTCACAGCCTGGAGCCTGCTTCACATTCTATGTCTCCCTCTCTCTCTCTGCCCCTCCCCTGCTCGTGTTCTCTCTCTCTCTTACAAATAAACATTAAAAAAATTAAATAAAAACTTTTGCAGCTGATTTTGCCAGTCAAAGTAGCATTCCTTTTGTATGAAACAAAAAAGTGGACTTCCATAGTCTGTACTTTAAAATATCACTTTCAAACTTGTTTTTGGCTCTAATGATCTATTTCAGTGTCTCTCTAGGAATTCTTGAAATACCAGATTCTCACTGCTTTCTAAAGTCACATATATAGGGGCGCCTGGGTGGCTCAGTCGGTTGAGTGTCCGGCTTTGGCTCAGGTCATGATCTCGCGGTTCGTGGGTTTGAGCCCCGTGTCAGGCTCTGTGCTGACGGCTAGCTCAGAGCCTGGAGCCTGTCTTCGAATTCTGTGTCTCCCTCTCTCTCTGACACTCCCCTGCTCACACTGTCTCTCTCTCAAAAATAAATAAAACGTTAAAAAATATTTTTTAAATAAAAATAAAGTCACAAATGTATATATAAACTGGCCCTTGGTTGCGTCCTAAGGACTGTGCCTTCTCCTACCCTCTCATCCCCATGTAAGGCAGTTATTATGATTGCCTTAAGTATATTTTCTCTGGCATTCCTTTATGGTTCTCTTGCCCTTTGGTCACTCCCTTGGGAAAGGATACCATCCTCTTGCTCCTAGATATTTGCAGCTTCCTAAATGACCTCTCCACCTCCAGGCTTGCCCCATCTAATCCATTATCCAAACTACAACCAGAACGATAATTGTAAGCAAATTCTGACCATCACTTTACTCCTTATGAACTCTTTGTTGGTACCCCATGATCTTCGGAGGGGAAAGGCACATTATTCAGTCTTGCTAAAAAGGCCTTAAATGATTTTGTTAGCGGGGGAAGAGTCTGCATTGTGTGAATTGAGGTCTGGGTCCTCAGATTCCCCACGTAGGGATCCTCCCTTTAATAAAGACGGACTGAAGGAAAGTAGCAAGCACAAAGCAGTTTATTCAAGGGAAAATATACCCTCAAGGTGGGAGAGCAGGCAGGTTCGGGGAGGTGGAACCAGCCCCTAGGTTGTTTGGAGACTGGGTATTATTGCATCTTCCTCTGGGCTGGGAGAAGCTGCGACCTACAGTCAGGTGGTCACTAATGGAAACTGCTTCCAAATATTTGGGAAACTCCTCCCACAGGTTGGGAGGGGGAATTTTTGACCCTACAAGGTTTGTACAGGAGCCCTCTTAGCAGCCTTTCTCCAGGGAGGGTTGGGGTGGGGTCCTCTACTCTCAATGCAAGTGCCTCATAATGAGTCTAGGTGTTACCTTGGGGCCGGGAAGAGGAGAGCTCAGGCTCTGCACCTGTGGCCCTCGATCTGTCGTCCGCAAGGTCTTGGAAACCACAGGGTCACAATGTTGTGTCCTCAAGCTTTTATTGTGTAGCTTGTTTATCAGGGTCCTTGCCTCCTGCTCAGGTCTCTATCATTCCCCTTCAAGGACTTGAGACTCTGCCTCCCGGCTTCCTTCCACTGCTCTCATCTAGCTTCTACCTAACAATTTTACCAGAGAGCTCCTCAGTAGCCTTATGTCTTAGTACAGCCACCATTTCCATTGCAGCCTGCTCCAGACATTCCTAACTGCTTGTTACCCCTCCAAATCGTCCCCTCCATCCTGGGTTCACAACCCTTGGGCAGGCACCCAGCTAATTCTCATTTACTCTCTAGGCCTCCTCAGGCAGTCCCTGAACCCTTCTCGCTCATGTTCTCCCCATTCCTACAGTGAGGCTGGAGAAGACATTTGCGACATGTTCATCCCCACACAATAGCATTCTTGATGCAATATTATAACATGTTTACTTGTTTATGTAGATGGTAAGTGCCTTGAAAAACAGGAATCATGATTTATTCCCGAGAACACATCTTCATAACCACATAGTACCTGCCGTCTGATTATTATTATTCCATACTTATTTTTTTAAATGTTTATTCATTTTTGAAAGGAAGAGAGAGACAAAGTGCAAGCAGGGGTGGGGCAGAGAGAGAGGGGGACACAGAATCCAAAGCAGGCTCCAGGTTATGAGCTGTCAGCACAGGGCCCAGCTCAGGGCTCGAACTCAGGAGCTGTGAGATCACAACCTGAGCCGAAGTCAGATGCTTGACCGACTGAGCCACCCAGGAGCCCCAGTATTCCATACTTATTTTTAATTCATGGAAACATAATTCTGTCTCACTCATTTAATAAAATATAGAAACAATTTGCTTCAAAAAATGTTATGAGGTTTGTTTATGGTGTTTTCTCATGTTTAAAATACATCATCCTTCCTTCTGATCTTTCGTATTTGAGATACCAGAATGTTTACACCTTTCAATGTCCGCTTCAAACTTTATCTTTGCAAGAAGATTATAGGACTTTCTAATCACTTTATTTTGTTCGAGAATTACAAATAATGTATGCCTCCAACTAGCACTTCTGCGCTTATTTCTATTATGTAAGTCAGCTTCTGATCACAAAACATATGGATGTGGTCTGTTAGAGCATGCATACACACGGTTATTTTTTGTTCATTATTTACCCCTAGTGCTTAGCTCAAGATCTTTAATATTTGCTTATCAATTACATGCTGGATTAAATTACACTGGAATCATATTTAGTACTCATACTGATAACATACAAGCAAAATATTGTCTAATAGAGATTGTTATTTTGTGTTAATCTGATTTGTAATTATTCAGTGACTTCAACAATTTTCTTTAACATTGATTTGTCAGATTGTCACAGGGGTTTGGTTAATTTCCAGAATTCTGAAAAAGTTTATTTTTAAATTTTCCCCGGTGTTCCAAATGCTTTCATGGAAGAGTAGAGTTTTCTAGGTCTTTACTTCATCACCCTGGACATGCTGTCTATTTCTTTTCAAACAAACTTTGCTGCTTTCTGCTTTTCAAGCAATTTGTCCATCTTGCATACAGTGGATTATAATATGGTTTTATTAATTCTTTTGGTATCTGTAGAATTTGTAGTGATATCACCTCTTTCAGTCCCAATATGGCTGACTTGTGTTTTCTCTCTTGTTTCAATGAATGACCTTGTTATTTCATTGATTTTCTCAATTGTTTTTATGTTTTCTATTTCATTGATTTCATTTGTAATATGTATTTTTTCCTTTATTATACTTCCTGTAAGTTTTCTTTGCTCTACTTTTTCCCCTAATATATTAAGGTAGAAGTAGAGGTTATTGATTTGAAACTTTTCTTTTTTTCTTTTTTTAATATAAGCATTTTGTGTTTTGAACTTCTGACTAGGGGCATCCCACAAATTTTGATATGTATTATTTCATTTTTACCCAATTTAAAAGTTTCAATATCCTTTTTGGTTTCTTCTTTGAACCATGGCTTACTGGAAATGTGCTACTTAACTTCCAAATATTTGATTATTTTCTACATATCTTTATGTAATTGATTTCTAGCTTAATTCCATTTGAACAGAAACATATTTTGTATCATTCAAATCAATTTAACTTTATTGAGTCTTGTTTTATACCCAGAACATGGTCAATCTTTGTAAACATTTCATGTGCACTTGAAAAGAATGCACATTCTGCTGTCATTCGGCAGAGTGTTGTATAAATGTCAGTTAAAACATGGTGATAGTCAGGGCTGCATAGTCTTTGTATACTAACTGATTTTCTAACTGTTCCATCAGTTATTGAAAAGGGGGTATTGGAATATATCAGTTGTCTCTTCTTGAATTTTGTAGTTCTATTATTAGATGTATAAATGTTTACCATTGTTATAATCACTTGGTAAGTTTGCCCCTTTATAATTATTAAATGACCCTCTTTATTCCTTTTAATAATTGGCTAAAACCTACATTGGCTGGTAGTGATATAGTTACTTCATATTTCTTTTGATTTGTATTATCATGGTATATCTTTTCCTATTACTTTACCTTTAATATATTTAGGTTTTTATTTTTAAAATGGGTTTCTTGAAAAGAGAATATAGTTGGGTCTAGATTTTTCATCCAATCTGAGAATCTCTACCTTCTAAACTGAAGTGTTGATGTGATTTACTTTTAATGTGATTTACTTTTAATGTGATTATTAGTATGGTTGCATTTAAATGTACACCTTGCTATTTATTTTATGTCTCTCTTAGTTTTCTTTGGTACTTTTTTCCTTCGGTTTTCTTTTAGATTGAGTGCCAAAAGAAAAAGTTGTCAAATCACAATTCTAATGAATATGTCTTTCAAAAATGAGGGTAATTTAAAAATTTTTTTACATTTATTTATTTTTGAGAGACAGAGAGCGAACAGGGGAGGGACAGAGAGAAAGGGAGACACAGAATCCGAAGCAGTACCCAGGCTCTGAGCTAGCAGTCAGCACAGAGCCCAACGTGGGGCGCGAACCCATAAACCATGAGATCAGGACCTGAGCTGAAGTTGGACGCTCAACCGACCAAGCCAACCAGGTGCCCTGAAAAATGAGGGTAATTTAAATACATTTCCACATAATTAAAAGTTGAGAGAATTCATCACAGGATTGCATTAAAGTACTAACTGAAGATTTTTTGGAATGAAAGAAAGTGATCTTCAGATACATTTATATCTCCAAGAAGGATTTAAAATCATCAAAATATTGAATATGTAAGTAAATATACTTTTTTTTTCTTAAACTCTTCAAAAAGATATAACTATGTCTTTCGTGTCAAAAGTATAACACCACATTTTGGGATTTATAACATGTGTATATGTAAAATATGTGACATTAAGATTCACAGTTGGGTGACAAATGAAATTATATTGTGGCAAAGGTGCTTACGTTCTTGGAGAGGAGTAAAATATGAACTCTAAGTCCAATGCAGTGTAGATGTACACTCTAACCCACCCAATAGCTGCCATTTAAAATGATACGGGACAGGGGCACCCGGTGGCTCAGTTGGTTAAGCATTTGACTTCGGCTCAGGTCATGATCTCGTGGTTCATAAATTTGAGCTCCGTGTCAGGCTCTGTGCTGACAGCTCAGAGCCTGGAGTCTGCTTCAGCTTCTGTGTCTCCCTCTTTCTCTGCCCCTCCCCTGTTAGTGCTTTGTCTCTCTCTCCAAAATAAATAACAGTAAAAAAATTTTTTTTAATAAATAAATGAAATTTTTATTTATTTATTTATTTATTATTTATTATTTATTTTAAATAAATTGATAAAACGATACAGCACAAAAATAGACATTTCACAAAGGATAATATAGAAATGGCCAACAAAACGTGATATCATTAGATATCAGGAAAATGTAGATTAAAATTATAAGGAGATACACTTCATGCCAACTAGAAAGGCTAACATTAAAAACACTGGCAAGAGGAGTTCGTCCTCCAGCTAAGATGAACTCACAGGAACCACATAAACTACCCCACATGAACCAGCCAAAACACGTGACAAAATATTGACACAGAGCTATTTCAAGGCACTAAATATTGGGTAGCAAAGGGCAGTGATCACTGAGAAAAGGGAAATAAAGAAGGCGTGCCATAGGATTGCTAACACATGCTAACCAGAGGTTTCCAAACCTAGACTCAGGGAGGGGGGAATGAGGAGGTGCAGGGCAGTCACCTCAGCTGAGAAGATGAACGAGAATCTGGAGAAGCCCAAGTGGCCAATATACATGTTATTGGGAGACTCAAATAGTGAGAGAGAAAATATATTTAAAGAGATAACAGTCCTAGGGCACCTGGGTGGCTCAGTCGGTTAAGTGTCTGCCTTCAGCTCCGGTCATGATCTCATGGTTTGTGAGTTCGAGCCCCACGTCAGGCTCTGTGTTGTCACCTCAGAGCCTGGAGACCGCTTCAGATTCTGTGTGTGTCTCTCTCTCTGCCCCTTCCCTGCTTGTTCTCTTTCTCTCTCTCTCAAAAATAAATATTTCAAAAATTTAAAGAGATAACAGTCCTAATTTTCCTTATAAACTGTTAAGTTATAGGGGCGCCGGGGTGGCTCAGTCGGTTGGATGTCCGACTTCAGCTCAGGTCATGATCTCATGGTTCATGGGTTCGAGCCCCGCATCGGGCTCTGTGCTGACAGCTAGCTCAGAGCCTGGAGGCTGTCTTCTGATTCTGTGTCTCCCTCTCTCTCTGACCCTCCCCTGCTCACACTGTCTCTCTGTCTCTCTCAAAAATAAATAAAACATTAAAAAAAACTGTTAAGTTATAAATCCACATATCCAAGGAGTTCAATGTGCCTGAGCACAGGAACACTAAGGAAAGTTTACCAAATCATGCTATACTCAGATTAAGACAAGGGATAGAAAGAGAAGCTCTTTTTAAAAAATGACACATATGTACAGAGAAAAAGAGATCAGAATTATAGCAGACACCCAGTGGAAGAGCAGAAGCCAGGAGGCAGTGGCCCACCATCTACAAAGTACCAAAGAGGAAAATGGTCACCCTAGACTTCTATACTCAGCAAAGATGGCTTTCAAAAATATAAGTGAAATAAGATTTTAGGCATGCAAAAACTGAAAGCTTTTAGCACCAGAAGACGTGCACTAGAATATAGAAAAGAAGTTCTTTAGGAAGAAGAAAGAGAAACCAAATGGCGATCTAGAGATGCACAAAGGAAGGAAGAACACCGGAAATGGTAACTACATGAGTGAATACTTTTTTTACATGTCGTTATTTAAATACTTTTAAGAAATTGACTTTGTAATACAAAACATAGTAACAACATGTCTTGAAACTTAAACTATGTGGTGTTTTCTGAACTTATTGGATTTTTTTTTAATGTTTATTTATTTTTGAGAGAGACAGAGAAAGTGTGAGTGGGGGAGGGGCAAAGAGAGAAGGAGACAGAGGATCTCAAGCAGGCTCTGAGCAGACAGCAAAGAACCTGATGTGGGGCTCAAACTTACAAACCAAGCTGTGCGATCATGACCTGAGCCGAAGTCACCCACTTAACTGACTAAGCCACCCGGGATCCCTGAACTTCTTGGATATTTCATTTAATTTAATTTCCAAATATGGGAAATTTGGGGAATGCTATTCCTTTCAATATATATTTCCTGGCCCATATGCTTTGTCTTCTGAGACTTCAGTTATACATACATTCTAGTCCTTGACACTATGTTACAGGTCACTTAGCTTCTGTTCGTTTTATTTTTAATATTTTTCTCTCTGGTTTGCAGGCTGAATGATTTCTATGATTACATTTTATTATGTCTTCAGTCTAAGCCCATCGAGGTGTGTTCTACCTCCCTGAGAGGGTGACAGGGCCTATCCTCAATTGTGTGCCATGTGTTAAGGTGACCAGTGACGTGTGCGGCGAAGAATTGCACAAAGAGCAGAATAACATGCAGGACAGTTTATTTATTCTCCAAGGGAGGAGAAGGGCCAGACATTGAGAGAGATGTCTGCTCTGAGCTTTGTTGGGCTGAGCCTTTTATGGTTTTTCTTTTCCTTAAGGATGTGAGAGGGTTGCAGCTGTACCCATGGCAGGTGTGGGGAGGGGGTCGATTCTCGGCCAGGTAGATTCTTGGCCAGGACACGGCAGGTTTCTCAAGGGGCTCTGTCTGGGGATTGTTGGAATGTGAGTTGTGGTCAGGCTAGAGAAGAATATGTTTTTTTTTTAATTTATTTTATTTATTTTGAGAGAGAGAGAGAACACAAGTGAGGGAGATGCAGAGAGAGAGGGGGAATCCCAAGAAGACTCTGCTGTCATCACTGAGCCTGATGCAGGGCTCAGTCTTACAAACTGTGAAATCATGACCTGAGCTGAAATCAAGAGTCAGATCCGTAACCAACTGAGCCACCCAGGCGCCCCAGAAAGAATATGTTTTGTAGCTGGGGTCTACTTTCAGAGAATAAAGAGCACCATGACCTAGAAGACCAAAGAGTTAGGGCCAAGTACAGACACTTGTGAGTTTTGTCTGGAAACTAGGCTGGGGAGAGGGCCTTCACCATGTGTCTTCCCTTTTTGCCTTCAAAATTCACCTTCACTGAAGATCTGGAGAAAATTTTATACAGGCTACATTCATGTGCTGCTCAGATGTACAAGGGATTAATGCCCCCAAAGCAGATCTCAAATAACCAGAGGAGGTGTTAGATAACATGTGTGTTTCCTCTACTCCAGATAAATAATTCAGTGAAGAATCCTGCTTACTTCTTAGCAGGTCCCACAAGAACTTAGTCCTCATGTGTAATTTGCTTGTGTATTGAGCTTTCCTCCTGACTGTGTCACTCTCCTGGCTTCTTCAATTCTTCTCCTTTAGATAAGTTTCCCAATAAATCCTTGTTTCAGATTGCGTTGGTTCCCCAGTAGAACAAATGGCAGAACTACAGAGTTTTAAACATTTTCCCATTTAAAAACAAGATAGAAATAAGACATATTCAAGAGGATATCATAAGATTAGAAGTAGTTATTTTAATACTGAAAAGCTCTGAACATTTTCAGAATTAAGGGAAAAAAGTTAAAATTCTCATTAAAAAATTCTCACAGGTTAACTATTCTTAAGTGCACCACTTACGTAAATTAGTGTGTCTAAAGGGCTTGTAAACATAAAATTCCTTAAGTGTTTATGCATTTAATCTGTGAAGAAAGAATTTATTCATCAAAAGTAAACATTAATGCATTTCATTCAAATAATGATAAATTCTGAAGGGTATGACCAAATTAATGAGGCTTTAATGGTGTTTTATATGTTTGTTTATGTTCAGGTAATCCTTTCCACATCTATTAATGTAAGAATTACCGATCTCAGACTACTACCTAGCAGAGGACTCAGACCTAATTGATTCCTTTTTATGTCACCAAGAACATTACCTTCTGCCCACAGGGACATAATAAATTCAAATCAAAATCAATAGGAATAAGTACCATTACAATGAGAATTCTGAAATAGCAAAATGCTATAGAAATGCTAGATTATGGATCCTTGATTCAATCAGTGGTCAGGATATCCATGTTATGGTAAAGAAGATGTCTCGGTACTTCTTTTAAGCAGAACTGGACTCTGTGTGATTATTAGTAAGTACCATTATGCCATGGGAGCAGTCCCCCTACCCCCATGTATAAGGTTTCTTCCCAATCAACCTTCTATTTATTATATATCAGTTTTTGTTGTTTAAAAACAAAAGAATTTTAAAATATTTTAATTTTTAGATAATTAAATTTGTTTTTTCAAAATATAATTTCTCCAGATTGTTCAGCCAAAGGGAATTTATGCTTCAGTGGTCATATATTTAAATACCTGCGGGCTCTGAGTTCATACTCCTGCCAGTGGAGAGGTGGGAGATTGTTCCTATAAAGACTGGCTAGGTGTAGAATATTTACAAGTTAAATAATAAAAGTAGATTGAATCGGTTCAGAACCTAGATTGAACATACACATTATTTCAGCCTCTAATCCAGAAAAATCCTCCAAGCATTCTAAGGATAATCCTCCCTCTCTATTTTTGGTTCTGGATCTACTATAAGGATTTTCTCTTCCAAAATCATGATGACTCTAACTTACATCTTGCCTTTTATTGACTTTCTTCTTGGTCCCCTAACTTTCCCAGCTGTTCAAAACTCGTCCTTTCGATTAAGTCTGTTGTCTTGTATAGGAAGTAATAGCTATTAAGTATTTCTTTTCACTAACTGGAGACTCTCTTAGTCTTAGTGGGCAAAGAATGACTTGACAAGCCTCATTTAGCAAAAATATATTCTGAAATTTGTTCATGAATTGCAAATGACACCATATCCAAATGAGGTATTATACATTGACACACATACAGTAAGTTAGTATACTTGGAAGAAACCAACCTAGAAATCGTTTTGTTAAATATCCTAACAACATCCCCTTATTTTTGATACAGTATTTTATCTGGTTATTTGGTTATTTCTCATTTCAAATTTCTTTCCAAATGTGTACAAAATATAGTGCAAATAACAGGAAATGCTCACAGTTGAGAAAATGTGCTTCATGACTGATGAATTAGATACCAGATTCCAAAATAACTACTAACAATTCGGGGTATAACTAAATTAGGAAATAAAAGTGATAATGACACCAACATAAAAGATTTTATTATCGTTTTAATGATTTGTTTATGTTTAAAATGCATTATCTTCTAATTGCCGTAAATAATAGTTCCAATGCAATTGGGAAAAGTGGTAAAGATAATAAATATTTTTGCTTGGCTCTTCAGATAAGAAAACTATGTCTAAATGAATTCCAAGCGTCATTTGTTATTATTTGTGCAGTAGAAATTTCCCTTATCTGTTGATTACCAATGTATTTTTCTGCAGTGGTTTCAAGGTTTCAATAATAAAATGCAATTTTAATAAAATTTAATTTAAATAAGTATAATTTTATTAGTTAAAAGCTTGAAACCTTTTATTAAATTAAATTTAATTTAAATAAGTATAATTTTATTAGTTAAAAGCTTGAAAGCTTTTATTTTTATTGAAAAAAATAAAAATAATGAGGGAATTAAGCAGTAAATTATTCCAAAAGTCAGAAAGCTTTTGTGTTAATTTGCCCTATTTCTATAATGGATTGTATGTTTGTGGGTTTGTGGGGTTTTTTGCTCTGTTTTCTGGGGGTTTTCTTTGTTTATGGATCATGAACTCAGCATGTAGCACAATAAGATGGCGAAATAAGCATGTATGTTTGTGTGATGCACGATTGGTATAATCTAACTGAATAAACACCCATATAGAACTATGCTTTAAAAGATTAACCTTGCCAGGAGCACCTGAATGGCTCAGTCGGTTAGGTCATGATCTCACAGTTGGTGAATTTGAGCCCCGAGTCAGGCTCTGTCCTGACGGCTCAGAGCCTAGAGCCTGCTTTGGATTCTGTGTCTCCCTCTCTCTGCCCCTCCCCACTCACGCTTTGTCCCTGTCTCTCAAAAATGAATAAATGTTAAAAAAAAAATTTTTTTTAAAGATTAACCTTGCCCAAAGAAAGGTTTGGCCCTTTGCCCCCAGCTTCTGGGAAGTAGCTGCTAATCCATTGGAATGTCCTGACTCAAAGATACATCATTGTTTATCTGGGCATCACAGGCCACACCAGATTGTGTATGCTAACAATGTGATTTATGGTGGGAACCTTGGGCCATGTGGTTTCGATTGACTTCTAAAGGAACTGGAACTGAAGTCAGTCCTGCAAGCAGTTAGCCATGTCTCTGTGACCAACCTCCAAGAAAATCTCCAGACAATAAGAATCAGGTGAGCTTCCCTGGTTGGTGCTACTCCCACAAGTGTGGCATATTGTCCCACATTATTGCCAGGAGAAATGAGCACTGCCCACATGACTCCACTGAAGGAAGGTGGTGGGAATCTTCACACATGGCCTCTGCCCTTAGGTACCTTTTTTCATTACTGACCTTACTGTGTTTCCTTTTGCTGTAATAAGGTGGAACCTTGAGTATAACAGCTTTGCTAAGTTCAGAGTCCTTTTGGTGAATTATTGTACCTGAGGATGGGTTTAGGGAACTTCTGACATGTAAAAACCATAACTATAAACATGTATATCATATACCGTGTCATATATGCATGTATAGGTATGTGGAAAGGGTATATTTCAAGAACCAAACTGCTAGTAAATATCCAATTCCATTCTGCATACTATTTCAGAAATAAATAATAGTGTCCTTTAGGAGAATATTCATATTGAAACATAAGCATTTTTATGCCAAGAAAGAAGTTTACATTCTACAGTGTTTTCAGTATTTATTTTCCTTGTTATTAAAATAGTTTGTGATTACTTTAGAAAAAGGAAAAAAATTAAAATTAAAACAATGAAAATGTCCTAAAATATCTGTTAACATTTAAATATATAGTTCAATTTATGTATTTTTAAACATTAATTAAATATATATGGCCATTTGATTTTTGACATAGATAACGCTGCAGAGAAATAAGGAAATGCTAGTACTTTCGATAAATGTTGGATTTAGGGAGCTTGGGTGGCTTAGTTGGTGAAGTCTTGATTTTGGCTCAGGTAGTGATCTCACAGTTTGTGGTTTCGAGCCCTGCATCAGGCTTCACGGTGACGGCTCAGAGTCTGCTTGGGATTTTCTCTCTACCCCTTCCCTGCATGCACGAGCATGTGCTCACTCTCTCTCAAAATAAATAAACAAATATTAATAAATGTTATTGGAGCAAAGGGATACGCACATAGAAAATATTATTCTTGATATCTTTCTCTCATTGTATACCTAAATCAATTCTAAATGGACTATGGATGTAAATGAGAAAGATAAAACATTAAAGCTTTTAGAAGAAATAGAAGAAAAATCATCATTCACTTGATAGGCAAAAATTTCTTAAATAGGAATCAAATAAGAAGGGAAACATTGATAAATTGGTCTACATTAAAATTAAAAAATGTCTTTTTATCTAACGACTGCAGTTAGAAGTGAAAGGCAAGCCCAGAGAAGGCAAGGGTATCGGCAATACATATATTTAACAGGGAACAAATATGAAGAACGTATAAAGAACTATCCATCAATAAGAGAAAACAGAAAACCCAACAGAAAATGGTAAAGCACTTGAAATAGCATTTGTAAAGAAGAGATCCAATGGGCAGTAAATTAAAAGGCACTTGTTACGGATTGAATTGTGTCCCTCCCAAAATTCATACGTTGAAATTTTCACTCCCAATGTTGATGGTGTTTGGATATCGGGCCTTTGAGGAGGCAATTACATTTAAATGAGGTCATAAGGTGGGGCTGTAATTCGATAGGACTGGTGTCCTTACAAGAGGAAGAGACAGAAGACATGAGGGAGCACAGAGAAAGGACCAAGCATGTGGAGCACAGAGAAAGGGCCAAGCATGTGAGGACACAATGAGAAGGCAGTTGAATGCAAACCAAGGAGAGAGGACTCAGGAAAAAACAAACCTGCCAGCACATTGTCTAGGACTTGAACTCAATTTACATAGCAATTAATAGAAGATAATGTCTCATTCTCTGCAAACATGATGACACTGGCTAACATAAGTTGTTAATGCCAACTTCCAAGGCATAAAATAAGACCATCTTGATGTTGTCTTTTTCATTTACTAAATAACTAATAACTGACAATTTAACATTTTTTATCATTTAATTGTAGTGAATTATTCATTCATGTCCATTACTCATTGTCCATTTCAGGTATTATATTTTCTTACTGTTATATAAAGCATTTTATGTTCAGAAGATAATATTCCGCCTTATATACTGAAAATATTTTTCCTAATAACTGGTTTAGGTTTCGTTATGATGATCCTCAGCCTAAAGGTTTAATTTTTATATAACCAGATACACTTTTTTAAAAATAAGTTTTCACTGGGCCGTCTGGGGGGCTCAGTCGGTTAAGCATCTGACTTTGGCTCAAGTCATAATCGCACGGTTTGTGGGTTCGAGCCCCGCGTCAGGCTCTGTGCTGACAGCTCAGAGCCTGGAGCCTGCTTCAGGTTCTGTGTCTCCCTCTCTCTCTGGCCCTCCCTTCCTCATGCTCTGTTTCTCTCTGTCTCAATAATAAATAAACATTAAAAAAATTAAAAAATTAAAAAATTAAATGAAAATAAGTTTTCACTTATTTTATGCATCGAATATCTTGTTGTGATAAGGTTGATTTTCTTACATTTTCTTCTGTTGTTTTCAGGCCTTTGTTTTTGTTTTTCTTTTCTTTTTTCTTTTTTTTTTAAGTTTATTTATTTATATTGAAAGAGAGAGAGAGAGTGCCCGTGAACACTCATGAGCGGGGGAGGAGCAAAGAGAGAGAGAATCCCAAGCAGGCTCCGCACTGTCAGCTTGAAACCTGACACGGGAATGGAATTGATCCCATGCATTGTGAGACCATGTCCTAAGCTGAAATCAAGAGACTGATGCTTAACTAACTGAGCCACCGAGGCACCCCATGAGATTGTTTTTAAAGTTTTCTTTTCTTCTTTTTATATGTAACTACTTAAATCATGTTTATTTCTAGATAATTTCTATTTTTAATATTTCCATTTTGAACAATCATTAAAATAATTTCTATTTTTAAATTAAGTTTGCAATTTCACTCAAGTACCAAGACCAACTTGGTAATTTCCAGCTTTTCTATAGACCTGGTTATGTGAGCAAGGAGAGTAAAACTGATTTGCTTAAGAAGCTCACTGGTGTTGAGGCAGACTTCTGGACTTGAGTGATTTAGACTACACCCCTCACAGCTCAGCCTCCCAGCTTACGGGCAACTCGCAGTTCTAATTCCAAGCACTTCTTTTTTTTTTTTTTTTTTTTTTTTTTTTTTTTTTTTTTTTTTTTTTT
>CM053566.1:72669099-72823330 GCA_028646485.1 Cryptoprocta ferox | reverse complement strand
TATTAAAGAGGCTATCTTTTTGCCATTGGATACTCTTTCCTCCTTTGTCAAAGATTAATTGGCCGTACATTTGTGGGTCCAGTTCTGGGCTCTCTAATCTAGTCCACTGGTAATTCCAAGCACTTCTAAAGAGGAGGTGGATTTTTATTGTATTCATGCAAAGTAAACAAACTCTTCAGCCCAACATTCATTTATTCATTTATTTGATATGTATTTATTGGGTATCTACCCTGTGCCAGTCACTCTTCCGGGTAACTGGAATAGAGTGGCCTGTGCAAACAATCCAAACTCCTGCCTTCATGGAGATTATACTCTCGGGGGAAAATGTAGACAATAAAAAAGTAGGCATATAAGTAAAGATTTCACAAAGCAAGAAGACTATGAAGAAACAATTTAAAAAATATCTTTTAATGTTTCTTTACTTTTGAGAGACAGAGATAGAGCACGAGCAGGGGAGGATCAGAGAGAGAAGGAGACATAGAATCTGAAGCAGGCTCCAGGCTCCCAGCTGTCAGCACAGAGCGCAACATGGGGCTCAAACTCATGAGCCACAGGATCATGACCTGAGCCAAAGTCAGATGCTTAACTGACTGAGCCACCCAGGCCTCTGAAAAAAAAAAAAATGTTTAAACAGCAGTGTAATGGAATGTGGAATGGGAAGAGTGGTAACTACACATTTAGTGAAGGCTGGAGAATAATTTAAGGGTTGCCATTTAATAATAATTGAATATTACTTTATAGTAAATATTAAAGATTATAAAGATCTAGTGAAAAGCAGCTCTTCAGACTAACACACCAATCACAAGGGATGGGAGCGACAGTTTGCTGCAGCCTCAAATAAATCTAAAAGAACTAAATCCAACACACACACACCCCGCGCCCCAAATTATAGGAGATTTGTGACTCATGGCTGAGCTTATTCCTGGGTAAAGAGAAGGTGGAAGAGGAATCCACCATAGGTGACGGTTAGGTGAAAACAGCTAAACTTTGAAAAACTTTTCCCATCAACATGCAGGCTGGCAAGTCCTATTAGCATTATTAGCAGCCCAACCCAGGAGCAAGTCTGCAGTCAAACACCGACACTTGCCTGTACCTTGTCACCAGAACCTTGGGAGTCACGTATCAACAGCTGGGGTACAGAAGGAGAACTGAGAAGGCTTCTCCCCAGGGCACATGTGGCCACCATCCCAGTACAAAACAGTCACCTTTCGAGTGTGGTGGGACGGCAGGAGATCAAATAGAAATCTGTCCAAAATGTGCCGGCTTTTGCGTACAAAAAGAGTGAGGAAGGGCTGTTCAGAAAACGTCCTTAGGTTTACAACTACCAAAAACTGGGAGCTGGACATGCAGACTGAGGGGGCTACCTGAGGGGATCAGGGCTTTTATTCACCAAGGTCTCGAGCTGGGGTGACAGAACTGTGAGAAATTCCACAGAGAAATTGTAGATACTAAAGCCTGAAGGTATCAGAGTAGAATTGAGAGAAATTCTGAGATCTTCTGAGTCACCCCAGAGGGTAGGGAGGCCCCTTCTGAAGGCTGAGGAACAGACAAAAGGATGATGGAATTCTCTAGAAGACACAAAAATGAAGGGGAAGCATTGGAGAGCAGAGAGAGCTCTGGTGACCAGAAATTACCAGCCCGTCTGTGAAGTAGGAAGAGGTCTTTCTGGGGGCTCAGATCTGAAGCGCAGGCAGATTACTGAATCCCACCAGTTCTTAGCCCTGTGCCCTGCTGATAGGAAAGTGACCCTCCAACTCTCAAAATATCTAAAGTCAGTGGCGAACTCCATCAAACATCGTGTGTATCAAAGCCCAGACCCAGAAAAACTGCAGATCAGATAGACGGGCCCTTCTCTCAGCTCCCACAGCTTGACGAAAGATGGATGTGTGGAAAATATACATCGCTTAATTAATTCTCTACATTTTTGTGTGTGAAACATTGGCATATAACCACAAATTAGAAAACATCCACACACAAACATTAGAAAATGTGACATACAGACAAAACAAGGAATAGTCTATAGAAGGAGACCCAAAGATGGCTCAGGATCTATTTGAAGAAGTGAAGAAAGGGGTAAAATCCATGAAGAGATAGTAACTCCAGAAGTGTGCAATTCAAAAAAAAAAAAAGAAAAGAAAAACTATAGGGGCAGTTGGGTGGGTCAGTTGGTTGAGCATCTGACTTCGGCTCAGGTCATGATCTCATGATTTGTGGGTTTGAGCCCCACATCGGCGGGCTCTGTGCTGAGAGCTCAGAGCCTGGAGCCTGCTTCAGATTCTGTGTTTCCCTCTCTCTCTGCCCCTCCCCCACTCACACTCTCTCTCTCTCTCTCTCAAAAATAAATTTAAAAAAATTTAAAAATTATTTTAAAAAGAACTATAGAAATGCTAGAAATAAAAAACTAATCTCAAATATGAAAATTTATCTGGTGGATTAAATATCAGGACTGTTTAGAATCAGTGTACTTCATGATTGGTCTATCCCAATGAAACACGACGTGAAATAAGAGTTTAAAAACACAGAAAAAAAGCATCAGATACCTGTTGTACAGTACCTTTCAGTCCAACATTATTGCCATTGAATTCCTAGAAGAAGAAGAAGAAGAAGAGAAAAAGTAAGTTATACAGAAACAATGTATATATTAAAAAACATATTTCTAAAATAGAGGGGAAAAAAACATTGATGCAAAGATCCAAGAATCTCAGCAAATTCTAAGCAGAATTAAAAACAAAACAAAATTACAAAACCTCTTGACATACAGTCAAACTGCTAAAAACTGAAGACAACAGTTATTAAAATCAGCCGGAAATATATTACGTACAGAGTTCCAGTTCAGTTAGTTGTATCAGGAGCTGACCTGGGTTCGGGTTTGACGGTTGCTATTGTTTTGTTCAGTGCCATTCCGGATGCTGCTCTCACCTGTGCGGAGAGCAGGGCTTGGTGCACAGGGTTTTCCTGCTGCCTCTGCTCTCCGAGGCCCCTGCACCCCTGGGCCTCAGGGCATGCTCTCACTGCATCCCCAATGGGAACACTTTCGCTTTCCTCTGGACCAGTTTTGCTGTGGGGACACGCTGGGCTGGCCCTTGCCGCGGTCAGCCGCCACCATAGGCAGGCCCTGCGTACCTGGCCTTTGGGGATGAGGCTTTCTAAGCTCATCACAGACACGGATCTGTGATTTGTCTCGGGCAGGAAAGTGTTTCCTGCTCCTTCTCCAGGGATGGCTGACCCCTGCTTGAAATGGACGCAGAATCCTGAGTCCGTCGTGGCTTCCTGCCTCCCTCTCAGGTACAGGTGTTCTCCAGACACAAGTGATTTTTGCCTTCATCCCGAGTCAAGAGGGCTTTTTACCCTCCATCAAAAACAGAGGGATTTTTGCTTCTATTCTTTTCTCAGAATTAATTAATTTTTAAGTGGCCCTGGGTGTCGAGTGACTGCTGCGCATACACTTGGAGTTTTAGGGGTTTTGCTTCATAGCAGAGACCGATGAAGGGCTGTGTGTGCCCAGCAGCGGTCTCCTCCTGCGCCACCGAAGGGGTCTCCCGTCTCCCACCACATCCTCGACTTCCCTCGTAATCACCTACTGAGGAGCGATGCGCAAGGCTTACACATGAACATAAACCCCTCCTCGGATATGCAGATTTTAGCTATTCTAACCTGTTGCCAGCCCACATCTGCTCTTTCATAATGTGTTACAGTTCCAGCCAATTCTTTCTGACTTGTTTGTATGGGCTGCACATCTTCTATTGGCTAAAATAAAACCGTTCCTGTGTCCCATCGCCCATAAAAGGGGATTATCTCTTTCTGGAATACAGTTTACTTGACTTGTGACTTTAACTCTCTGCTGAGCTCTATAGAAAGTTATGATTTTGTAAATAATCTGGGTTTTTTTTTTTCTGTCATTGTTAGTTTGGAAATGACATTTTCTTGAAGCTTGCTGACTTCTGAGCAGAAGCAGAACTCAGGGGTATTTGTATATATTTACTTATTCTAGAGTAAGAAGCAATCCGTTGAGATGTGGTACATTCAGGGTGTATAAATTCCCCTTGTCACTGTTCATACCCACTGGGTGTTGCTCGATTTGAGCAAGCATTTTATAACAGAAGGAGAGATGTTCGTGAACTTGGTCTAAATTTTATTTGTAACGGTAAGAGCTGGCCTACTTGGCATTCCCACATACGTGGCCTGATTTAGATGAGCAAACATATAATTTATTAAGCATTACTGGATAGAAATATTATCTCCTATTACTAAGTGCTTATATTAATGCTTTTTAAAAAATGCTTATTTATTTTCCTCCTTCCCAACATGGCGTAGTCAGTTAACATCACCGAGCTGAACCTGCCGCAGCTAGAGATACTCGAGAACCAGCTGGAGTTCTTGTCCACGTCCATTGCCCAGTTCAAGGTGATACAGACCAAGTATGTGGAAGCCCAGGACTGTCTGAACGTGCTCAGCAACAACAGGGGGAGGGGCGCCTGGGGGGCTCAGTCGGTTAAGCGGTCGACTTCGGCTCAGGTCATGATCTCATGGTTCATGAGTTCAAGCCCCGCATCGGGCTCTGTGCTGACAGCTCAGAGCCTGGAGCCTGCTTCCCATTCTGTGCCTTCCTCTCTTTCTCTGCCCCTCCCCCACTCACACTCTGTCTCTTTCTCAAAAAAAATTAAAAAAAAAATTTTTTTAAAAACAACAACAAGGGGAAAGAATTACTTGTCCCACTGATGAGTTCATTGTATGTCCCTGGGAAACTAAATGATGTGGAACATGTCCTCATCGATGTGGGAACAGGTTGCCATGCAGAAAAGACAGCTGAGGATGCCAAGGGCTTTTTCAAGAGGAAGATAGTCTCCCTCCCCAAGCAAATGGAGAAAAGCCAGCCCCCCTCTGCAGGAGAAGCATGCCATGAAACAGGCTGTCATGGAGACGATGAGTCAGAAGAGTCAGCAGCTCACAGTCCTGGGGGCAACTCAAGCTACTGCCTGAGAGCTTGTTACAGATATGGGACAGAGGGACCCTGCTTAAAGAGCCTGGAACTTTGTGGGTGTGGCTTTCTGGGGTCAAGGAAGAGAAGGGTCTTGCGTTTAATGCTAATCAATGTACCAGCTGGGTAGAAAAAAAAAATAAATGTTTATTTATTTTATTTTTGAGAGAGAGAAAGAGTAAGGGTAGGGAAGGAGCAGACAGAGAGGGAGAGAGAATCCCAAGCAGGTTCTGCACTGTCAGCTCAGAGCCCCACATGAGGCTCGAACTCAAGAACTGTGAGATCATGAGCCTAAACCAAGAGTCCAACGCTTAATCGACTGCGCCACCCCGGCACCTCTATTAATGCTTATGATATGTAATGGAAATAATAGAATAAAATGATATGAAATAATAGAATACAAAAACAAAGAATGCCTCACTCTTCTGACTCCACTCACTCTATTTCTGAATGACAACTTCCATGTAGGGCTTCATGCCCAGACCTTCAGCCCTGCTCCCAGCAACATAAACAGGCATGAATAATCCTTGCCTTTCTGTTTTTGGGGTGTGGCAGTCTCTGGGAAGTTAAAAATGATCGTATTCATATTGACCATCTCAGAAAGAAGGCCTACGTGCCCAGTTTTCGGCTCAGCGTAGACATTTCTTTTTTCTAACCGATCCAGAACAGTAGGGATAAAAAGCTAAAATCATACTGCTACCTCTCTTTCAAGAAAGAACAAAATGTCTGGCTCACAGCAAACATTTAATAATGAATGAATGATAACTTCTGATTATGATTGTTAATTGGGATCCACACATCTTGTAATTAATGAAGCTCTTCTCCAGCCCCAGATGTTGGCAATAGCTAATTGCCACTCTTAGATTAATGTTCATCTCTTCTCCATTTCTTAATTGTTTTTTTGTGTGTGGGGAATTGAGAGAAGCTGCATTAGAGACCATTATCTAGATAAATTTTTATCTAAAGATTCTATATTTTATTCTGATTTTTGGACCTAATTCAAGTGGTTTTCATTTAGCTTTGTGAGTTCCTGTCATCTGTGGCCACATAGTTCACGTCTGTAATTTACAAAATGCATGGTAATAAGGAAGTAATTTCACTGCTTCTTTTAAAATTAATGTGATGGGGCGCCTGGGTGGCTCAGTCGGTTAAGTGTCCGACTTCGGCTCAGGTCATGATCTCGCGGTTCGTGGGTTTGAGTCCCACATCGGGTTTTGTGCTGACAGCTCAGAGCCTGGAGCCTGTTTCAGATTCTGTGTCTCCCTCTCTCTCTGCCCCTCCCTTGTTGGCACTCTGTCTCTGTCTCAAAAATAAATAAACATTAAAATTTTTTTAATAAATAAAATAAAATTAATGTGATAAAAATACTCTTCTTATTTACCTTATCAAGATCAAATCAGATTACAAACATAATTTTGTTCATTCCTGAACTACATATATAATCATTATGTGTCCAACTTCCTCTCTAAATCGTGGGCTCTTTGTGGACTCTGTTAGGGATTGAATTCTTTCTATGCTTGGGGTCTAGAACATAGTAGGTATCATCTAATTGTTGATAAAATAAGTTAACATAATTGTAATGTAAGGAGAATCATCATAATAAGTAGACTGTACATAAAGTGGGTTGTAATTCACTTTTAATTTATAAAACTTAATATAGAACCATGCATGTAGAGAAAATTCTGGACAGGGATATTTGTATCATTCATTCATTATACTATAAATTTATAATATATAATTTATAATCTGTATAAATCATATATAAGTGTATGTTATGTATGAATATTAATAAAAACAATAACATTTGTCATTATGCTATTTTTATCCTGATGCTATTGTACCTAGGAAAGGCTTGCAGCAGAGTAATTAAAAATTACTTTTTAAATGTCTTGGTTCCTTTTCCTTTCCTTTACCTACTTGTAACTAGTGAGAATTTTGTGCAGTTAATACTCTCTATTTAGAAAGAATGATACAGGGGCTCCTGGTGGCTCAGTCGGTTAAACATCCGACTTCAGTTCAGGTCATGATCTCACAGTTCATGGGTTCAAGCCCCGCATCGGGCTCTGTGCTGACAGCTCAGAGCCTGGAGCCTGCTTCGGATTCTGTGTCTTCCTCTCTCTCTGCCCCTCCCCTACTCATGCTCTGTTTCTCTCTGTCTCAATAATAAAAATAAACATTAAAATTTTTTTTAAAAAAAAGAAAGCATGATACATTCTTCAAACTTTAGATGTTAAATACATTTTTATCATGTTTACTTAGTGAATTCAAATAATACAGAAGTATTATTACACTATGAGTATTATTAAGTAAGCCTAATAGTAGTATAACCTAAGCATAAAATAATGCAACAATTGACCTAAAACATTTTAAAAATCAACTAAGCCAAGGAGGCAAGAGTGAAATAAGGATTTTTTTACACTTTTACTAATCCTTCGGGTTTTAACTTATATTTAATATCCTCAGAAAAAATTTGAAGGACATCTGGACAAGCCTAACTCATTCTTCTAGATATTTTCACAATATCCCTTGCCCCTTATAGTAAAAATACTGGTTCTTCTTCTCCTTTCTTCATTAAAGTGGAAGTTTAATAAGGGAAGTGACCATTTTGATTTTATTCCTCTTTGATTTTTCCAACCTTTGAATAGTACCTGAAACACAGGAGGCCAGCTCAATGCTTCTATCCAACAAGTATTTCATGATTTTAAATGTAATTAAATTCACATTTTTCCTTGTAAATAGCACCCATATTATGATGCTATTTTATCCTGATGCCAAAAATTATCATTCTTGATTCTAAGGTCATGCTACTAAAGTTAATTTCTTATAATGAACTTCTTCCCAGCGAGGTCAGTCAACAAGGAAAGAATTCACTGGTGTCAATAATTTCAAGCATGCCAGTGCTTTGACAAGTGCATTTATTACTGGAAAATTGCCATACTTTTATTTTATTGCAAATTTTTATTTAAATTCTAGTTAGTTAAGGTGCTGGGTGGCTCAGTCGGTTAAGCGTCTGACTTTAGTTTAGGTCATGGTGTCACAGTTGGTGGGTTCAAGCCCCATATCGGGCTCTGCGCTGACAGCTCAGAGCCTGAGGCTGCTTCAGATTCTGTGTCTCCCTCTCTCTCTCTCTCTGCCCCTCCCCCACTCATGCTCTGTCTCTGTCTCAAAAATAAACATTAAAAAATTTTTTAATAAGTCCTGGTTAGTTAAAATATACAGTAAAATCGGATTCAGGTGAGGAATTTAGTGGTTCATCACTTACATACAACACCCAGTGCTCATCACAAGTGCGCTCCTAATACCCATCACCCATCTAGCCTATCCCCCACCACTTCAACCCTTGGCCTCAACCCTGAGTTTGTTCTCTATAATTAAAAGTCTTTTATGGTTTGCTTCCCTCTGTTTCCCTTTCCCTGTGTTCCTCTGTTTTGTTTCACAAATTCCACATATGAGTAAAATCATACTTTTAGAAGCTTATAATACTTTTGCTTTGGGGAAGCAGATGATTGAGGGGGAGGTACTATCCACAAAAGATTTGAGTCAACTGATCATAATGTGATGATTGAAAACTAAGCAGATTAATATAAATATTAATAGTATTTTGTTTATTATGGGAATAAGCAAATTTCATAGTAACTTTGTTTTAAAATGAACCAAAAAATACTAACCCACATCCAGAGATGAAAGTAGAAATACAAAAGTCATACACACCTAAATTTATCCCTCTCTTTAAATTTTTCACATGTTCTCATAAATTCAGTAGATTTTTGCTGCTGGGCCCCCAAATGTTTTAATTATAGTACAATTCTAGTATCAGTAAAATTCTTTAAATCACTGTGTTTTGTATCACTTGAAAAAATTAAAGATATGTCATTGGCATGAATTATGTCAACAAAATAACATTTATTGTTGCATATTATTTTTGTCTTTTATTATACAAAAAAGTAAAGGATTTACAAATATATGTATTTATATGTGATATTTATTTTTATTTCTAAAAATTTTGTTGAGATAACCACAAGATGGTACATGTAAAATTCATTTTCAATTTACTCATATTTTTATTAATTTTGCCCATAAGCATAAATATCATAATAATTATGAATAAAGGAGCTCCAGATAAGATAATGGCATATTTGCTCTGAAAGCAGATTGTATTTTGCTATGAAAACATGACAACGGTATGGTTCTAATTACCTCCTATATTTTGGAGAGTGGCAGCCGGCCAATGAACTGCATTTTTTTTCTCCTAAAAGGATATAATCAAATAAATGGTAGATGAAGCTTTTGTTGACTCTTGGATATGTAAATTAAGCATGCTATTTAACAAGTTATTTTGTCATCCTGATGAGTGGAAACATTGATTTGCAAGACTAATTATACTCACTATTTTTAGAATAAGCAAAGGACTTTGCATTATGTAGTTTTGCAGAGCATCAGAATTAGACAGGTTCCCTGCAGGTCAGGCCCTCTCAGAAGATGCCCAGGATTTTTACATAAAATTTATCTTTGTGGAGGAGGTGAGGCTTATAATTCAGTAATTCACTGTAGGGCCATTTCACATTTTGAAGTGAGTTAGGACTGGCTGCTTAGATACACCTGCCCAAATGTCAATGAAGGTCTTCACCTGCAAATAGGCCACTAATTACTAATGTATCTTTAATGGTAAAATAAGTCCAGACCTTTATTAGTCCTCAGAAAACCACTGTACCTCCATCATGAAAATGTTATTTTTGTTGTTGTTGATCTAGTAAAACATCTTGTAAGTTGATTGAGATTCATTGAACAAATCTGTTTTATGCGGTTCAAAGAGTCCCAAGAGAAGAGTTAGCACTTAGATTTTGGAGTTACCCAAAGAAATATAGACATAACAATCCTTTCTAAGGAAAGAAGCATATTAACTAGATATTATAAAACAAAATTATTTTTAGGTTTCTGGTTTTCAACTACAAGGAAATTCAGGATTTTGATGGAGCATAGGAATAAATCACCTGGACTAAAATTTTTGAAAAACTGTTTCCCCTTAAGCACATTTAGAGGGGTCATGTGTGAATTGGAATTTAGAGTCAAGAAAAGGGGAAAATACCTTTCCATTTGTTTGTGTCATCTTCAATTTCTTTCATCAATGTTTTGTAGTTTTTAGAGTACAGGTCTTTCACCTCCTTAGTTAAGTTCATTCCTGGGCATTTTATTACTTTTGGTGCAATTGTTACTTTATTATTAGTTTATAGAAATGCTAACAATTTCTGGGAATTCATTTTCTATCCTACAACATTACTGAATTCATCTATTACTTCTAATAGTTTTTTGGCAGAGTCTTTAGGGTTTCCTATATATAGTATCATGTCGTCTATATCGATAGATGAGTAGATAAAGAATACAATGGAATATATATATATATAATGTGTACACACACACACACACACACACACAAATGGAATATTACACAGCCACAAAAAGGGATGGAATCTTGCCGTTTGCAACACAATGGATGGACCAAAAGGGTATTATGCTAAGTGAAATATGTCAGACAGAGAAAGATAAATACCATATGATTTCACTCAGATGTGAAATCTAAAAACCAAAACAAATGAATAAACAAACAAAAAGCAGGATCAAACCTAAAAATACAGAGAACAAACTGATGGTTGCCATGGGGAAGAGGGTGGGGGATGAGCAAAGTGGGTGAAGGGGAGAGATACAGGCTTCCAGTTATGGAATGAGTAAGTCATGGGAATAAAAGCCACAGTGCAGGGAATATAGTCAATGATAATGTAATAGTGCATGGTGACAGTTGGTAGCTCACACCTGTGGTGAGCATAGCATAACATATAGAGAAGTTGAATCAGTAGGTTGTACACCTGAAAATAATGTAACATTGTGTGTCAACTATATTCAAATTTTAAAAAGCTATTGAAAAAATTAAGTGGAAAATACATATAACGTGAACATTTGTGTTCAAATCTCACATTTGTGGGTGTCAGGGCATGCTGGGAGCACTAAATTTATTAAGTAACAGAAAACAGAGTCTCCTTTCAGTGTTCCTTACTCAGAAATTTGCCCAAGAAATATCTTTTCATCTCTTTAAAAAATTTTTTTTATCTAGAGATCGATCGAGAGAGAGTGCGAGTAGGGGAGAGGGGCAGGGGACGAGAGGGAATCTGAAGCAGACTCCACGATCAGTGTGGAGCCCAACACGGAGCTTGATCCCACGACCCTGGGGTCATGACCTGAGCCCAAATCAAGAGTCCAACGCTCAACTGACTGAGCCACCCGGAGTCCCAAGAAATATCTTTTTGATTTATAAAGAGAAAGTTAGATCATTCTCCTAAGGTTAATTCCCCTAGGGAAGGGGCAATCACAATGCTATTCACCTGAACTGTCTTCCTGGGAAATCAATATGCCTGTACTACAGGTGACATAGTCCCTCAGGAGAAGTCAAATCAAGGAAGGAATGTATATCCCCATCAGCACACGCCCAGGTCTTTCAAGACTCAATGACAAGCCCTTTCTGGAATTGACAGTAATGTTACTGCTAGTGGCAGCAGATAGACATACAAGATTCAAAGCTGTTCTATTTCTATTAAGCTATAACTGTAAATCTTTATCGTCCATCTCCTTATTCAGTTCTGGGATATACCAGGACAGTCAGCGATCAAATCAGAAGACACATTTGGAAAAGTAAAACTGGTTTAGCAGCATCTGTATCATTTTTAGTTTTTCCATCCGCAGTACTAAAGATGTGTTTTACCTGTATGTTTCAAAAGATGAATGAAACATGCCTGAGTTATAGGTTACATAACTATATAGAGAGGTGAACAGCATTCACAGGAAGTAAATTTCATGAGCCAGGCACTTCACCGGGACCTTCATACAAATGATTGTCTTTAATCCTCACAGCAATCCTGTGAGATTGGAATGACTGTCCTCGCTTTAACCAAAGAAGCAGAGGGTAACAGATGTTAGTGACTCACCTGACAGACAGGAACCTGCAGCTACTAACTGCAGCTACTAACCTGCAGAAGTGGAATTCAAACCAGATTTGTATGAGTCAAAGTCTGTGCCGACTTTACAATCTGAGCAAAAGATTTTAGGATTTTGGGGCGCCTGGGTGGCTCAGTCGGTTAAGCATCCAACTTCAGCTCAGGTCATGATCTCGCAGTCTGTGAGTTTGAGCCCTGCATCGGGCTCTGTGCCGACAGCTCAGAGCCTGGAGCCTGCTTTGGATTCTGTGTCTCCCTCGCTCTCTGCCCCTCCCCCACTCATGCTCTGTCTCTCTCTCTTTCTCAAAAATAAATAACTTTAAAAAAATTTAAAAAAAGATTTTATGATTTTAACTCAAACAATTCACTCACCCAGTACAATGATTCATTTGATACGTGGATTGCTTCTAAAATAACTCTTTAAATTAGTCATCAGCTGATGTTTAAAGATTGTTAATAATGATGAGAACTTTTAAGATCTACTCTTTTAGCAACTTTCAAATATATAATACAGTATTATTAACTATAATTTCCATTCTGTACATCATATTCCCATGACTTACTTATTTTGTATTATGGTGATTGCTTCACAATATATAAAAATATTGAATCCTTATGTTGGACACCAACATAATAATATTATTATTATCTCAATAATAAATAAGACATAAATACAAAGTAAATTTGGGACTAAAATTAAGAAAAAAGTTCTAATAATGAGAAACTGAGGCAGGTTATTTCACTCAAAAATTCCTAGAATTGCATTGTCCAACATCTGAGAAACTAGCCACAGGTGCTATTTAAATTTTTTTAATGTTTATTTATTTTTTGAGAGAGAGAGACAGAGCATAACAGGGGGGAGGGGTAGAGAAAGAGCGAGACACAGAATCTGAAGCAGGCTCCAGGCTCTGAGCTGTCAGCACAGAGCCTGATGTGGGGCTTGAACTCACAAACCACAAGACCATGACCTGAGCCGAAGTAGGGTGCTTAACCGACTGAGCCACCCAGGAGTCCCACCATACGTGCTATTTAAATTAAAATTAAATGAGGGGCACCTGGGTGGCCCAGTTGGTTAAACCTCTGACTTTGATTCAGGTCATGATCTCACCGTTGGTGAGGTCAAGCCCCGTGTCAGGCTCTGTGCTGACAGCTCAGAGCCTGGAGCCTACTTCGGATTCTGTGTCTCCCTCTCTCTTTGCTCCTCCTCACTCATGCTCTGTCTCTCTCTGTCTCTCAAAAAATAAACATTAAAAAAAATTTAATTAAAATTAAATTAAACTAAAAATTCAGTTCCTCAAGTCTCACTGACCACATTTCAAGTGCTCAGTAGCCTCCTGTGGCCGGTGGCTAGCATACTAGACAGCAGTTAAATATATAAATGAACTCACACACAGATGCCTAATATATTCAATTCAAGAGGAATTGTTCTCGTTAGTATCTGAGCACCTCAACCCAGCCTTAAATGTAGTGCCTTGATTAACAAACTTGTGATAACTCTTAAGCACCTCCTCATACACCTATGGCTTGAAGGGCACAGATTGAGGATGGGTATTCTAGAGAAATTATCAACATCATTATAATTGTTATATATAATTATAGAATGTCAGAGGTGGAATGGATTCTGAGATCATCTCATTCAATCACCTCATTTCGCCAAAGAGGAGACAGAGATGCACTAAGGTGAGGCCATCATTATACTTCAACCTTAATAGCTCACTTGTTTTTCCCCTTTTGCTTATTCTAAATTCCCATTCACCACACATAGGGGAGAAGAATAAACTGGGGGTCTTTAAATGAAGCCCATACACTCTAAAAGGACACAGACCCACTGAAATTGCATATATTATTTTTGTCACTTATTGTACATTATCAAAGGAAACCATCCATAGATCCACACAGATTCCATCAAAATCTCAAAGCATTTTTGTGATACTCAAAACTGTGAGACTACTGTGACCCTAACAGTGTGTGTAACATAAGTTTCTTTACAGAATGATTGCGTTGCAGGCTTTAAAGGATTTTCCTCGCAGTTCATATTGAGACCCCAAATACTAAAAAATGGGCAGGCATCTGAATTAATTCATTAAACAGTTCACCCTTGCAGGAAACGCAAAGCTGAATTGGAAACATCACATTAAACTGAAATAAACATTTGCATATTTGATAAAGAGACTAGATATTTTGTCATAAACACTATAGAAGAGATGCAGTTGGGAACAACTTCCACAATTTAAGAAATAAATAGATTCATTTCACTTGCTTAATATAAAAGCAGTAAGAGGGGCACCTGGGTGCCTCAGTCAGTTAAGCGTCCAACTTCGGCTCAGGTCATGATCTCACGGTTTGTGAGTTCGAGCCCCACGTCGGGCTCTGTGCTGACAGCTTGGAGCCTGGAGCCTGCTTCAGATTCTGTGTGTCCCTCTCTCTCTGACCCAATTCTGCTTGCACTCTGTCACTCTCTGTCTCTCAAAAATGAATAAATGTTAAAAAAAATTAAAAGCAATAAGAGACCTGGAAATCCTAAAGCAATTATTGACAATGATCAGAAACAGTCTTGACTTTTTCTTCTGATTTTGAGGACATGTAAAGCCCAGACAACAAAGAATGTTGTGTGAAAAATATGTAAAATAACTTTCTTTTTCATTCTCATTATTGTGGATATACAGTAATTCTTTTGATGTTTTTCAAGCTTAATTGTTCATAATTTGTTATTTTGAGTTTTGCAATATTTTGAAATATTGATATAACAAAAAATATTATACCAACTATGAAATATTTCATTATTTCTAATGCCAGTTAGATCCTATGCATCTATTTATTATCAAAAGATTGAAACCTGTTTAATGATTGCCAGATTTTTTTTCAGTGCTTTAGATAATTACCGTTTTTGAGTTATTCTCCTACAGGAAATTAAATGCTATTTACAATGCATTCGTGTATTTTTTTTCTTCTTGTAAAGTGCTGCTTGGAAATAAGTTCTTATTATGTGAATGGTCTTGAAAAAAAAATAAAGCAGCTGAAGCACAGAGAGGGACATCTCTGACTTGCTGTCTTCTATAAAACCTTATGTCTAACAACGCAATGCAAGTGGAAAACCCCTAATAAGCACATCGGTTTTTCAGGATACTTGTCTCACAGCCCAAGAGAAAAATATTGCCAAATTCTCAGCATTCAAGAGTGTTAATGCACAGCTTCCCTTTGCACGGTGCTGTGAAATGGCTTTCTCCCACCAAAAAAAAAAAAACAAAAAACAAACAAAAAAATAAAAAATAAAAAAAAAACAAAACAAAAAAAACACAATTCTCAAATTTCATTGAGACCTAGATGGGAGAAGATATGTCTATACAGGATGATTATTGCATGTTGAGTTAAGCAGAGGATGGACTTTTTATTAGTTTGATGGAATTGGGGGCCAATCCTCTGTGTCTGGCAGAGACGCAGAGCAGAGTCCACAGATGAGTAGCACAACAAGAATTACCCATCTACCTTTAAAGAAAATGTGGAACGTGGGTATTTTATCCATCCAAATATCTAATTAGCGATTTATCCAATCTGATCATACAGAAGAGATATGTGCATGTATATGTACATATATGTGAATGTGTGTGTTCATGCCATCTTAATTTTGCTCATACATTGCAAACAGAATTGCCGTATCTGGCCTTGATGTCAGAGTAATGCTGGCCTGATAAAATGAAGTTATTCTCAGAGTTTTCCCTCCATTTCAGTTTGGGAACCTCTCAACTGTATTCTTGGGCTCCATAATGGTATTCTTGTCCATGAACAGATGTTAAAATTGTTGTTTTTATGGGCGGTGTGAGGACTGGAAGCTTCTATTCCATCATTTGCTCTCGATTTATAACTTTTAAAATTTAGATCCATTAGATGTGGCGCTCTATCATATTCTTCCCCCAGATATTGTAAGTTGTATAGGTATCAGCCTGTGAAAGAAAATGATCAGACCTTATCACTATGGGGTCTCCTCGATGGCTCAGTCTGTAGAACATGCGACTCTTGATCTCAATGTGGTGAATTAAAGCCCCACTCTGGGCATGGAGCCTACTTAAAAAAAAAAAAAACACATCACTATGAAAATAATCACATATCTCTCAAAACTATGTATGCACAATTTATCTCTAAACCAGTCCTGAAAAATAAGAATGTAATTTTTCATCTTTAATATAAAAGGAATGCCTACATATTTAAGGATCTATAAAAATATAGTACTGAAATATCAAAAAAATTAATACCTAAAGATAACAGCTATGTATCTTTTGTTGAATTTTCTTCCTAGATTTTCCTATGGGCATTTTAACATCATTGCAAACCTACTGTGTTAAATTATAAAATATACAATTTGGATTCTATTTTAAAACTCTTATATATGGGCGCCTGGGTGGCTCAGTCGGTTAAGCATCTGACTTCAGCTCAAGTCATGATCTGACAGTTTGTGGGTTCAAGCCCCATGTCAGGCTCTGTGCTGACAGCTCAGAGCCTGGAGCCTGCTTCAGATTCTGTGTCTCCCTCTCTATCTACCTCTGCCTTGCTCACACCCTCTCTGTCTCTCTCAAAAATAAATAAATATTTTTAAAAATTTTAATATGTTTTTAAAAATAAAATCTTTATATCATGGGGGCACCTGGGTGGCTCAGTTGGTTAAGCATCTAACTTTGGTTTAGGTCATGATCACCATTCGTGGGTTCAAGTCCCGCGTAGGGCTCTATGCTGACAACTCATGGCCTGGAGCCTGCTTTGGATTCTGTGTCTCCCTCTCTATCTACCTCTGCCTTGCTCACACCCTCTCTGTCTCTCTCAAAAATAAATAAATATTTTTAAAAATTTTAATAAAAATTTTATACAATAAATATTACCATGTTAGCACACACTCTTCATGAATAGTGTTAATATGTTTGATGTGCCATTCTATACATATCATAATTTAGTCATAATACAGAAGCTGCCTAAAATTAAGGCGTAAATAAATATTGATAAAAATGTGTGTCGAGACCCACGCATAGCTCTTAGCCTTACTATTATAGTATTTGTCACGTACTGAAAGTTTGGATCCCACATGTCGTTGTCTGAAGGCATTCTCAAGTGTCCAGAGCCTACACGACTATTTGTTAAGTTGTCCAAAGTGTCAGCGCATTAACATGCGGTAGGAATAGTACTCACACAATGACTGGTGGGAGTTGGTGATAGATATCACTGTTCCCTTGCCCTTTTCCTACTCTTTCCAGCTCATGGTCTACTCCACCTCCAGAGTCCCCAGTGGCACCTGGTGTAGAATATTGTCTTCACTGGCTCCTTTCTCTTCCCTGAATCTCTTACTCTCTTACTGCGGGTCACCTCCCAAATATGTAGTGTGCACTGAAGGACTACGTTTTGTTTCAGCCTATCATGAGGGTAACTAGACAATCTGCAACCCCCAACTCCTAATCTTTACAGCACTGACCCAAGAATTAGGCCTGTAAGTTTTTTAAGGAAAACGTTCTCAGGTTCCTCGGTGGCTAAAGACAATGAACAGAATGCTAGGTTTTAGAATTTGTATTGCATGATACTCTCTGTGTTTTCAAATATGAACCAAGGCAATTAAATGAAGTTTTGAATCTATTGTCATTTGAAGATCAGCCAAGTGGAGATATGTGCCAATTAAAAGGAGGGGGGAAATGGGCGCCTGGGTGGCTCAGTTGCTTAAGCATCTGACTCCTGGTTTCAGCTCAGGTCTTGATCTCACAGTTCGCACATGAGATCAAGGCCCATGTTGGGCTCTGCAGGTCTGTGCTAACAGTGTGGAGCCTGCTTGGGATTCTCCCTCTGCCTCTCTTTCTGCCCCTCCCCTGCTCTCTCTCTCAAAATAAATAAATAAACTTTTTTTAAAACGAGGGAAAGAAAGATCTTTATAGTTTGATAAATGAAGATGACATCTGATTTTAAAAACTCTCTCATTAATTAAGAGATTAAGCATTGTACTCCATATATTTGAGGCCTACCTGAATTTCCTCTTTCTTAGCTATTTGTTTGGGGTGCTAGAGTGGGGGTAGGCAGAAAGGTGAAAGAGGACTCTTTGAGGTCAGGCCTGGCACTGTCTGGGGAGGTCTCTGTCATCTTGTCTTGCTAACTTGGGACAGTTAACCTCTATGAATCAGCATATTCATTCTTAAAACTCTAATACCAATATCAAACTAAGCATTAAAATTAGGATAATGGATATAAATCACCGAGCCCAGTGGCCTATGATAAACACTCAGAAAATGGTAGGTGTGGTTAATGTATGCTCCCTCAGGCATTTAACACTCTTTTTTGAAAGACTGTCTTTCACTTACTACATGATGAGTTTGTATAAAACTACTAACCCTCTATCCCCTTTACTATAAATGTTTATCAAACACGAACTTTCGTTTTATAGTGAGTATGTATACATACGTAATTAAACTTGCTTGTTTTATCTTTTCATCTGGTATTTGTAACCTTACAAATTTTCGTATCTCACTCTCTGAGGTGTGCTAAATATTTAAATTTTTTAAATTATAAACGATACATTTTGAACTCCTATGTACTCCTAAAGCCTTTATCTCATTTTGGAGGAGAACCAAATAAATCATCCCGTTAGAGCTTCCCTTTATGTATCTTAGGAATTATTTTTACTTACAAATAGTCCGTTTTTGTGCTTGAGAGTTTATAGGAAACATAAGGAAACTTCTCTGCTCTACAAATTCATAGGCCTCCTTATCAACTCGTTCCATCTCGGTTTTGAACTTTACTTTTCCTTAAGCCTTTCTCCAGGCAGACTGGTCTCATCTCGGTTCCTCTGCAGTTTTTCTTCATCCATTTCAAATCTTTGTTTGCTTTATATGCCTCATGGATTGCTAGCTCCTCCACAACCCAAAGCTGGATTTATTTCAATGTCTTGCATATAATAATTGGCTTCCATGAAAAGGTAATTGACTGGCCCAGCCAATAGTAGTCCTTTTATTAATGCCTTTGTCACTCAAGAATTCCGGTTGGCAAAACTCCATGGCAGCCCCCAAGGTTGTCACTGCCTGCATATTCCCCTCCCCTTGGTGCAGACAGAGCCTGTGAATCTGACAAGATATCACTCCCTTGATGATGTGATGTTATAGGGCCAAAGAGATTTTGCAGATGGAATTAAGGTCCTTCATCAGTTGACTTTGAGTTAATCAAAAGAGAGATTATGTTGGGTAGGACCTAATCAAATGGGTGCTTAAAAAGCAGAAGACATAGCAGAAGACACACTCTTGGGCCTGGAAGAAAGCACGGCCTTGTAAACTGTGTCTGCCGGGCTGTACAGGGCCAGCATCAGGTCCAATCCAGCTGGGGCTCTGCTCACATCCAGTGAGAAAACACAGACAATTCACAAAGAACTGAATTCTGTGAACAACATTCTTATATTCTGACTCCTACAAAATTGTACAATTGTTTTCGAGGTCTTCAAAGTGCCCTGTTGAACTTACAGAGATGTGCTTGATGTCATGCCCTGTGTAGACTTTATCCACTTTATCCCTTCCAACTGTGAAAGTAAGGCAGCCATTTGGGACATGAATGTACTTTGGAGTTAAAACATGCCCATCAAATTGTAAATGATTTGTGGTCGGCTTACTAGTGTCGAATCGCAATTTGATAGAACTAGGTAGCTAGTAATAGTGATGATAATAATAATACTGATTATAGTGATGGCATAATAGCAAACAAATATTTCACATTTAAGTATGTACACATTTTTATTTAAGCCTCACTTCTTTTTAAGCACCCTTGTTTAACAGGTGAGGAAATATCCTTAGAAACATTGCGTGACTTGCTGAAGTTCACAGTCACTAAGTGGTAGATTCCAGTGTTAGATCGAGTCCGCCTAACTCCAGAGACTGGCTTTGGATCAATGCCCCCACAGTTTTGTGATTTCTTTTAAAGGAAGGGCCTTTTTTTAAAAGGGTAAAACCAGGAATATTATTACGTTTGGGATGTAGAGAGTGAAACATCCAAGAACAACCAAATTCACCATTCTTAAATATTTGAGAACATAATACATTAAAATTCAGCCAAACTCAAATATTTATCAACCAGTTACCTAAGGCCCTTCGCAGATAACAAATTACAACCACAAGAAATCCCAGTTCACAATGAAATTTGATTGAACTACTACTATTGTTAAATAGAGGTTCTACAGATCAGTATCTCTCAGAAAATTTAAATCAAGATCATCATTATACAAATTAGTGAGATTGATCTTAGAAGACGAAGTGACTTGCTCAAGGTTAATTGAATCTCTTTCCAAATCACACCTGTCTCAAGAAACGAGAAAAATGATAGGAGCTATGGAAATGAAGGCATGATGTTTATTTTTTTTTTTAATTTTTTTTAACTTATTTATTTTTAAGAGACAGCACGAGCAGGGGAGGCTCAGAGAGAGAGGGAGACACAGAATCTGAACAGGCTCCAGGCTCTGAGCCTGTTGTCAGCACAGAGCCCAACGCAGGGCCCGAACCCACGAACTGTGAGATTGTGACCTGAGCTGAAGTCGGACGCTTGACCGACTGAGCCACCCAGGTGCCCCGAAGGCATGATGTTTAAAGTTAGCTCATCCCAGGATCATTTGGGGCGCTTTCCTTGAATATGGAATGTATGTGGGTTTTTTTTCTACCCTTTAGAAAATTATGGGAAATTGTAAAAATCATGTTCACATGGGCATCAGACAGACCATAACCAGGAGAAGTTGTGTAAAACCAAAAGAGTTAACAACAGAAAATGGGGACAAACCAAAAAATATTAGTTTCAAGACCACAGAATGCAGTACAATAGTGAGACAAGACAAAAGGCTAAACCAAAAAGTCTGAGGTCAGGTTGGTATTAAGTGAATATAAAGGCCTAGTTTAAACAGGGATAACTCTCTGAGAGGTCATGAGGTGTGGTATCTCTGCTTTCTAGATCTGAATTCCCCTAGACATAGGGTAGTTTTGGAATAATTGATAAAATTATTATTTGTTAAGAAATAGGAAATAGATTTTATCACCCCAGAAGCTACTAGATCTACAAATGCTGAATTTCAAACTTAGCCACACTTTCATTACTGGCTATATTGTCATTACTTCTATGATTGTCTACAGAAATCCAGAAAATCCTTTATATTCTAATACTCTTAGTGTTTTGGGATTTTCTTACAAATGCTAGATACTTCCATAATAATATTTCAGATACAATAGCTTCTGCTATATGCACTTTACAAGACAGCCACATCTATGCACAATTTCCTTCCATTCCCCCTGAAAATCCATCAGAAAATAACCAGCAAGGACATGTGGTCTACAAGCCACTTCTAATATACCCATACACTGTATCCTTTTGCATGCTTTTTGATGGGTATGCATAAAGTGCAATATTATGAATGTCTGTTCAATAAGTCATGTATTGACTATAAGTCAAAGCAAGCAAGTGCTAAATCCATCCCAATATTTTTTCTGCTCAGATCAATGGGCATTGGCCATTTAAAACAGGAATCAATAATAGTGACAGATTTCAATGCTATTGCTAGGAATTTATATTAATACAAACAGCATCCGCATTATGCTTGACCCTGTGACATAAAAGACAGAAAATCAATACCCTTATATCCCTGCTTGGATTAAATTCTCTTCTTGGAATATGCTAGTTAGAAATCAACCATAGTGCTAACATTTTCTGCATAATTAAGATAACTTCATAAAAGGCAAAACAAATTATAACATAGCAAGCACTTTTGTTAGAAAATTAGTACCAAATTAAATAACACTCAAAAAAACCCAATGGCAATAACATCCCTGATCACAAAAGTTACTTATTATAACCCCAAAAAGCTAAAACATTAGGTCAAGTTGTTCTCTGATTTGTGTTGCTATTATCTATTAATAACGAAGTGGTGTAAGTGTGTGGATGTGTGCGTGTGTGCGTGTGTGTGCGCGTGTGTATTTAAAGCACATAAGCTCAAAATGTGGAAGACTGGGAGGTGTTTTTGTACCTGGATAATGTGTAGGTAGAAAAGCAATTTAAAGCAATAGAATGCATTATTTAATGTCAGTACAGCTTTCAATGTGACTCAAACTTAATGATTTTTTGAGGGGAGAAATAAATGGGTTGAGCTCCATCAGGTGTCTACTCAATTTCACACTGCAGATAGTGTTTTAAAAGAAAATTTACTATGAAAGTTGGAAAAGTAATTACTCTTCAACTACAGAGCTATTGTCTTTTAAAAGATGCATGTATAATTTGGCCTTGGCTTCAGAAAAAAGCAGTCACAATGTTCAGAAAAAGATCTACTAGTACAGAAATATCCAGAGCTAGGAGAAATGGGAAAAACAGAGGTGTAAGATCTACTGAATGAAGTATAAAATATCATCATAGAGTGATTTAAGAAATCCAAGGAATTTATGATGTTACATTAGAAATACACTATCCATCCCCATCTTTCTTGGATATTCCCAATTGACTGATGCCCTTAATGGACCCTTTATTATTTAAAAAAATATGCTCACAGACAAACCAGCCTTTGCCACCCCCTTTCACTACCAGACTCCTTCTCTTGCTACTTTGCCAATGAGTTTCAAACTATGGACTCATTTGTTTTCAGGATAGAGTCTCCTATCTCTCGTTAGCATAAGATTTTAAGGATAAGGGCCATCTATTTACAATATATGTGCAACGTCTCATCTTTAATCTCTTTTAAACTCCTTACTTCTGTGTATGTACCACAGACTCTGCACTGTTCCAAACACTGGGGAGACAAAAAGAAACCAAACATGTAAGTGCCCCTTCTAAAGGAACTAAATGTTCAACTCTTTCAGCAGATCTGAATCTAATCTAAACTCAAATCTTTCATCAAATTTTGCACCAGTTCAGCTGTCCTTATTAGAGCTGACTGTATCTGAGAATCATTGTTCTTTTACACCGCCATTTCCCAAGTCTACAGTTTTCACTCTCCAAACACAATTTTTGTATGTAATTTGAAGCTGCGTACATTTTCCTCTTGAGAATTTCCTGTGACTCAACCTTAATTTTTTTTTTGCTTCCTTCAAAACAGTAATGTGTAGACAAAAGAAATTGATTCTAATGCACTCAATGAAGTAAATGTGTTGATGATCTAACAGGGCCATTCACAATTCTGAACAGTGCAGATAAGAAATGAACAGAATAAACAAGCATCCTTGCCTCAAAAAGCTTACATATTGTTTATTATGTATATACAATTTTCTTTGTCATTTGAGTAACTACAACTGTAGCAAGATGGTGTGCCTGGTCTAGAAAATCTACCATGCACATTAAGAAAGCATCATCAGTTGCTCTGTCTCTCTCTCTCTCTCTCAAAAATAAAAAAACATTAAAAAAATTGTTTAAAGGTGGGGTGCCTGGGTGGCTCAGTCGGTTAAGCATCTGACTTCGGCACAGGTGATGATCTCGCGGATCACGAGTTCGAGCCCCACATCAGGCTCTGTGCTGGCAGCTCAGAGCCTGGAGCCTGCTTCAGATTCTGTGTCTCCCTCTCTTTGCCTCTCCTCCACTCATGCTCTGTCTCTCTCTCTCTCTCTCTCTCTCTCTCTCAAAAATAAATAAACATTAAAAAAATTAAAGAAAAAAAGCATCATCAGAATAGACTGGGCCATGCCAGGAAAATACGATCTATGTGATCAAAAGATAACTAATATAAAAGGAAAAAATAAAATCTTAACCAGAACCAATATCTATTAATATAATCATGGTGAACTATTTTAAATGACTTTAAAATTTCAATATTCAATGGCAAATTGGGAGACATGATTAAAAAATGAAGGTGGGAGGGGTGCCGGGGTGGCTCAGTCAGTTAAGCATCCGACTTCAGCTCAGGTCATGATCTCACGGTTTGTGAGTTCAAGCCCCATGTCAGGCTCCGTGCTGACAGCTCAGAGCCTGGAGCCTGCTTCAGATTCTTTGTCTCCCTCTCTCTTTGTCCCTTCCCTGTTCTCTCTCTCTCTCTCTCTCTCTCTAAGATAAACATTTAAAAAAATTTTTTTTGAATGAAGGTGGGAAAATATTAGAGATAAGGTAGAAATCTACAGTTAAAATTAAATATGCAAAAGATTCTTCTCTACATATTGTTTACATGTCTTTTCCTCCTGGAGTTTTGGGCACTCCAGTAAGATTATTCTTATGCTTATCTCTCACAAGACAATTACTTATACTTTATTCTCAGTGCAATGTTTTTACTGAACCCCAAATTAAATAAAAAGAACCTCTCCTTTTTTAATATATTTATAACTACCTATTCTCAGTTTTTCTTTACCAGTGACCATTCTATTCCCTACTAAAAATTGGCTGGGCAACTCTCCAGGACGTGACATTGAGCAGGGTCCTTTTCTTTTTTCAGTGATAATTCAATGTTGATATTCTATCCACTTCCCATTTCTTTCCCTAGAAAATAAAACTCTGTATATTCTTTTATTCACTCAGCCTATGCTAATTATCCATTGTATGCATGCCATGTAATATCCTAGGCCTTGGGAAATATAAAATAATGAACATTTTCTTTTTAGGAGTTGGTACCCTAGTGGAGACCATAGTCATAAAGACATAAATTTATAATAAAATGTAATACATTTTAATAGAGGTAAATAAAGGGGTGGAGAGTTGTGGAAAAGTGGCTTTTGGAGTCAAGATGAAGAATGGGAGAGGTGCTAGCTAACAATATGAGGGCTTCAAAACTATTTCAATTAGCTCTATTTGAAAGCTTGAGAGGGTTGTAAATAGATGCTGTTAACACAAATCTATACAATTAATCCCCCAATCAGTTATTCTACTTGTAAATCATGAGATGCTTAATTTAGAGAAAAATGAATTCCGATTTTATCTTTTTCCCAAATTAGTCAAAAAGGAAAGAATCTGAATGTTATCATAACAATAGAAAAGTTGGACATTTTGTATATTTAAGATGTTCCTGTTTCTAGTTAACTTGTTTCCTGGAACTGGCCATCCAGTCATTCCACTTGGGTTTATCTTACTGCTTCTGGGCCACCTTCCTCTTTGTAAGCTGTGATAGTGCTATCTTAATTTCCCAGCGTCTCCCAGAACCATACTATCTTGAAATGCAGCTGACCCATGAGCAAGACAGGTTTGGACTTTCAGATCCACTTATACATGGATTTTTTTTTAATATATATAACTATAGCACAGTACTGTACATGTATTTTCTCTTCTCTATGATTTCCTTAATAACCTTGTCTCCTCTCTAGCTTACTGTATTGTGAGAACACAGTAGATAAAACATGTGACATAAAATATGTGTATTGGCAGGGCTTCTATTCAACAGTAGGCTATTAGTAATCCAGTGTTGGGGAAGTCAGAAGTTATACTTGGATTTTCAAATGCATCAGGGGTCGGGGCCCCCACCCCCCACATTGTTCAAAAGTCAACCAGATATTATTTCTATTCTTTCTTTTCATCTCATGTTGAACAGGCCAGGCCACCTGATTGATAAGCTTCAGGCAAATCCATGAGGCACTATTCCCGAGAGCTGCTGTCGAAAAGGCTCCTCGGGTCATAATCCCTGAGAGAACTTGTGTGGCTGGATTCAAAGGTGGGTATACCTCTGAATGGTCCCCCTCAGCATCATGGTGATGACTGGAGTGGAGTGCCTTTAGAAAGGGTCTTCTTTCCAGGGGATTCTTTACTTTTGCATGCGAGTAGGAAGTAGTACTTTCTGGTTTTGGGGGTGGTGAGGAAGGTCTGGGGGTTGTTACAGACTTGAACTGCTGCCCCTGGGCTTTCGACTTTCACATTTTAATATCTGTGACCCCTTTGCCTGAACTTATGCTTTCGATTTGAATTTTATGCCCTGGCCCCAATTTTTTAATCATTTTGCCACCAGAATCCACAATATTTGCTTTTTAACATTTTTTTGAGAGCGAGAGCGAGAGCGAGAGAGAAAGAGAGAGAGAGAGAGAGAGAATGAGGGAGTGGCAGACAGAGAGAGAGAGAGAGGGAGAAAGTGAATCTTACGCAGTCTCCATGCCTATCACAGGCTCTACCCTATGACACTGGGATCATGACCTGATCCCATGAGCCAAAATCAAGAGTCAGACACTCAACCAACTGAGCTACCCAGGCGCCCCAATATTTGCTTTCTATTGCATAATGCCTGGCTATTTAATTGACTTCCACTACCATAACTAGTCTAGTTTTCTCCACCATTCTTTCAGGTTCTTCTTTAAAGTCCTATGTATCAAACATCATGCCTTTGCTATTTAGTTCAACCTTTTTAATTTTATACACAAGGAATGTAAGACACACAGGTAAATACTCACATTAAATGGATCCAAAGGCAACCTCAACAAGAATAGAAACTCCCAGGCTTACGCCTCCCCTTCTTGTTCTGTTCCGTTCCTGCTCCACAGACATTCTCTGCCAGAATTCCTCAGGAATTTAGGAATAAATGGAAAGAGTCTCAAGTTTTAACAAGATAGAAAGATCCAAATGGCTATCACTCACATGAAGTATGAATAGACTTGCCACAAAACTTAATGGATACTTATATCACTGTGTGTGTGTGTGTGTGTGTGTGTGTGTGTGTGTGGTCTTGACCCAGGTTTGAGATCAGCTGAGAGATCAGTCAGTTCTCCTTCTTGACCATTACATTCAGTCCACACCCCAACCCATTCCCTTATGGCCCCGGGGCCAGCTACCAGACAACCAGGGACAGCCCTCATCCCCTAGAGCCTACTGACGTCATTCAAATTAGCCAATCCCAAACATGCTTGCCCTGTCTCCCCTTTCTTTTTCACAGAAACTACAATAAAAGTGCTTGTTCACAGCTCATCTCTGTTCCCTCTGTCTGGTGACCCAATTTGGTGGTGTTTGAGTGGCCCTGCCCTCGTGTTCTGTGTTGTCTCCAGGGAGCCGGGAGTTATCACCGTGTAGCACTCTTTCCCGTCTCTGGTGACTTTCTTGAACTTCCAGCAGCCTCACCATACATCGCCACCACAAAGCAGTTAAAACAACTTAAGATATTGGATTTTTCAGTAATGTTTCATTTGAGAATGGTAATCGGAATGCCAACATATGTGGGAACAAGTATGGTTAAAGCACAGGTTTCCTTAACTCAACAAATACAGGTCAGTTTTACAAGAACTTTTTTCACAAGACTATTTGACCGCCTGTGGACTGATAGTGCCACCTGGTGGACAAATTGGATAAATGCAAGCAAGGTTTCTAGATTGCACGCGTGTGTGTGTGTGTTAATTAAAGAAGTAAAGGGATTATAGTGAATTTTCTTGTGTGAAGTCACAGTAAATCATATTCAATTGAACCTATAAAAAAATCAGCTCCTAAGAGCCGTGATATTCAACTTCTTCCCACATATATTTAACAAGGTTGACTAGTAATTAGTGCCGGATCCCTCATCTGTCATTTATGCAGGGTAAACTTAAAGCAAATTGCTTAATTTCTCTGAGTCTCAGATAATTTACATCCATAATATCAGTTAATTCTCACAAGAGAACACTGCATGGAGTATATTAATATTCTTATTTTTTTTAATGAGAAATCAAGTTCCATGGCTTGAAACAAATTAGGCCTTCTATGGCAGGTAATCCTCCCAGCTTATCAACCCTCTGAATATTATTCGTGCATTAGAATTTTGATTACATGGCACACAAAAACCCACAGTCTTCTGTTTCCTCAGAAATTTTTTATAAATAGAAAATGATTTCTATTTCATTTGATTTTAAGTGACTTTACATTTAAAGCTTGTGTAAACAAAGACATCGCCAAATCAGATATGACCTCCATTGGACATAGACTAGAATATGAAGCCTGTATTGTGGTCTCTAAAGAAGGGTGGCATCATGTCAAAAAGAAAAAAACAAGAAAGAAAAAGAAGGGAGGATGGGAAATTGCTCTTTGCTCTGATCTGCCAGGGCTTTTTGAGACCCTTGGAGTGAGTAGAAGTGTGTTGTGGACTCTTTCTCTTTCATTCATCCCTCAGGGTGTGCTGTCCGACTCCTTCTATGCATCATCCTTCCGACCCTACACGAAGACTCAGCCATGGGGGAGGGGCAGCTCCCACTCTTCCTCAGCATTTTCCTTATTATTTTTTTAATTCAGTTTTTTTTTTTTTTGCAGTATCATTTACAAAAAGCACAGCTTACTTTGTTAGGTGTGTATTTCTATCTGTTTTGACAAATATGTGTGACCACACAGCCACCATCACAGTTGGGAAGTAGAGGATTTCCATGATCTCAAATTTTCCTTGTTCCCCTGATAGTTAGTCCCCTCTACACAACCCTCAGCCCTGGCAACTAACCCCTGCTATGCATTTTGCTTCCTATCATTTTGTCTTTTCGAAAATGTCATATAGATAGGATCCAACAGCATGCAGCCTTTCGTGTCTGGCTTATTTCACTTACAATAATGCTTAAGAGGCTCATCTGTAACGCCACATGTATCGTTGGTTTTTATGTTTATTGTTGAATAGTATTCCATTGTATGGATGCATCACAATTTATTTATTCAGTCATCACTTGGTGAGTAGCTTATTGGGAATATTATTGAATAAAAGCTGCTATAAACATTTGCAAAGATGCTTTTTGCGGACATACACTTTGCTTTGATTTGAGTAGAAATCTGCAGATGCAGTTGCTAAATCATAGTTAATACGTAAAAATACAAAAATCTACCAAACTGCTTGCCAAAGTGATCATTCAACTTTGTGTGCCCATTAGCAATTTTGAGAGTTACGGTTCCTTGACATCCTCATCTGCATTGGGTAGTGTCAATTTTGTGTGTGTGTTATTCTGATTTGCAGTGGTTTTCCACTATGGTTTGTTTTTCATTTTTCTGATGACTAAAGATGACGATAAGCTTTTCATGTGTCTATCTTCTTTTGTCGTGGAGAGTTCCTCTAATGTCAATTAGATCAAATTGGTTATATTGTTTTTAGGTTTTCTTTACCCTTATTGATCATCTGTCTACTTGTGGTATAAATTACCAAGAGAAAATTAAAGTCTTAAATTCTGATTGTACGTGGGTTTAATTCTTCTTTAAATTTTATCATTTTTATTGTAGTTTGAAGCTCTACTATTGATGAATATACATAGAAGAAAATTATGTTTTCTTAGTGAATTGACCCCTTTTATCATTTCATTACTCCTTCCCTCCCCGCTTCTTTCCACCTATATGTCTTTGCACTTAACTAGCACACATCTTTAAGTCGGTATCAAAATCTCTGTCTTTTAGTTGAGGCATTGAGAATGCTGGCATTTAATGCAATTATTATGTAGTCGCATTTAAAGCTGCCATCTTGCTAGTCAGTTTTCTATTTTCTCCATTCCTTCTATTGCCTGCCCCCTCCCCTCCACGTTTTTTATTTTTTTTACCAGGCTGCTGCTTCTTTCTTTTGAATTAAAGATTGTGGGTAGTTTTAAAAATTTCACTTATGTCCATCAATAGTTAATTAGTTATATGCCTTTATTTATTTTTTAGTGATTATATTAGGGTTAACAACATAAAATCTTTTTTCAGTGACTACTCTCTGACTTTGTACTTCTTCAGTAAATTGTTGGCTATTCTGTGTTTTATGTCTTTCCAAACTATGTTGGAATCAGGTTTTTTGATATCTGTAAAACAAATTGCTGGAATTTTGGTTGGACTTGCACTGAATATGTAGATTGAATTGGAGAGAACTGACATCTTAGATATTGAATCATTCTATCCATGAAGATGGAGTATCTCTCCACTTACTTAGATCTTTGATTTCTTTCATCAGAGTTATGTAGCTTTCCTCATATACATGTTATATATATTTTTATATTTATACTTAAGTATTTCCTTTTTTGGTGCTAATATAAATAGTATTGTTTCTTTGTTTGCTTGTTTCTTTATTTTGTTTTGTTTTGTTTTTTTCAAATTCCTAGAGTTCTTTACCAGTACATAGGAAAATAGTTGACTTTAGTATCATAAGATTGTATCCTGCAATCTTATTACAATCACCAATGAGTTGCAGAACTTTTTCAGGGTATTTTTCTTGTCAATCACTTAGAATTTTCTACATAGACAATCACGTCAACTGTAGGTAAAGACAGTTGTATTCCTTCCTTCCCAATCATTATACATTTTCTTTCCTTTTCTTATCTATCACTCTAGCAGGATTTATAGTCTGATGGTGAATAGGAGTAGTGAGAGGAGGTATCCTGGCCTTTCCCCCTCATCTTAGGAAGAAAGCATCTTGTTCTCACAATTAAGTATAATTGCTATACTTATATAGTTCTCTCCAATTTGATCTACATATTCAGTGCAAGTCCAACCAAAATTCCAGCAATTTATTTTGCAGTATAATTAAGTATAATTAGCTTTTATTTTATTTTATTTTATTTTATTTTATTATTCTAGAGAGCACGAGTAGGGGAGAGGGGTAGAGGGAGGGAAAGAGAGAATCCCAAGCAGGCTCCTTGCTCAGCCCAAACCCTGATGTGGGGATTAATACCACAACCCTGGGATCATAACCTGAGCTGAAATTAAGAGTTGGATGCTCAACTGACTAAGCCACCCAGGCACTCTTGTTAGCTATCTATTTTTAAATAGATTTTATTTTTTTTAACAGTTTTAGGTTCACACAGAAAAATTGAGTAGAAAGCACAGAATTCCCATATATCCAGTGCTTCGACATATGCACACCCTCCCCCACTATAAAAATTTCCCACAAGAACGGTACATTTGTCACAATCAATGAATCTATATTAACATCAATACCACCCAAAGTTCATAGTTTATGTCATGATTCACTCTTGATGTTGTACATTCTGTGAGTTTGCACAAATATGTGATGGCATATAAACATAATTAAAATATCATACAGAGTATGTTCACTTCCCTTAAGATTCGCCGCACTCTGCTTTTTCTTCATTCCTCCCCATCCAATTCCTGGCTACCACTGATCTTTTTACTGTCCTCATAGTTTTGCCTTTTCCAGAATGTCTTGTAGTTGGAATCATACAATATATAGCCTTCCAGATTGACTTCTTTCATCTCTTCTTAAGGCTCCTTCCTATTTTTCATGGATTGATAGCTCATTTCTTTTTAGCCCCAAATAATATTCCATTGTTTGAATGTACCACAGTTTATTTATCCATACACCTACTGAACAACATCTTGGTTGCTTCCAGATTTTGACAATTATAAGTAAAGCTGTTATAAATATCTGTGTGCAGGATTTGGGGTCAACATAGGTTTTCAACTCATTTGGGTAAGTACCAATGAGTGTGACTACTAGATCATATGTTAAGAGTATGTTTACTTATGTAAGAAACTGACAAACACAGTAGCTTTACCATTTTACCATTCATCCCCACTAATGAATTAGAGCTCCTATTAGTTCACATTTTCACTAGCATTTGGTATTGTAAGTATTTTGAGTATTTTTTTATTTTTGAATTTTGGATTTTGTCCATTCTAATAGATATGTATCTCATTGTTGTTTTAATTTTCATTTCCCTAATAACGTATGATGTCAAGTATCTTTTAATATGCTTAATTGCCATTTGGGTATCCTTCTTGGTAAGGTGCCTGTTCAGGTATTTTGCCCATTTTTTTAATAGGGTTGTTCATTTTTTTATTGTTGATATTTAAGAGTAATTTTTTGTATATTTTGGATAACAGTCCTTTATCAGATATGTCTTCTTCAAATATTTATTTTCCCATCTGTGGTTTATCTACTCATTCCATTAAGCTGTAGTGTTTTTTTTGTAAAATTCCTTATTGAGTTGGGAAATTTCCCCTGTATTCATAGTTTGCTAAATGTTCCCATCCTGAATAAATGTTGGCTTTTATCAAATGTTGTTTCTATATCTATTGATATGGTCATACGATTTTTCTTCTTTAGTCTGCTGATATGATGGATTACATTAATTGGTTTTTGGATATTGAATCAGCCAAATGATCTAGAGCTTCAAAAATAAATACATTTTGTGCTTTTGTAGATTAAAGAACAAATTTAATCAGTAAGACGGGAAGACTAAATTTTTAAAAATAAGTATTTTTTAGATATATCAAGTACATTGTGGAAATTGCTGATTAGATTGTATGTGGCCAGAGAGTAAATCCAAGGTTAAAAGAATTTTAAAATGAAACACCATAAATACATAAATTTATATATTGCTAATTTTAACTTGATTTGACACTCCCATTTTGCCAATTACTTATACTTGCAAGTTAAACTGAGTAATTTAATTAACATAAAATTGCCTTCCTTAAAAAAATGATTGCTGTTACTCAAACATTTCCTTTTGTGTTTAAAGTATTTTCTTTTTGTATTTTTTACGTGTAGAAATATACCCTGTATTTCCAACATGCCAATACTTTTCCCAAATTGCTCTTAATAGATAATAGATTTATATAAATTATCTCTTTCCTCAAAACAAATATTCTGTTTGTAATTAGGAGTCAACCCAAGGAAAAGTTTTACTGGAATTATAATAATCTGTTTCAAATTTCTGTAAGAACTTTTAAGATGTTTATGTGGGTATATACTAGTCCTTAAAATGCTTCTTAATGTGAGTATGATATCTAATAACTACAATATATTCATAGAGAAGGATGGACAAACATTGACTTTTAAAATGTGGTCAAAAGTACAGTACATTTAATGAGAAAATTATGAAAGTTGCATGCTTAGATAAGAATTGGATAAATATTTTTCAGTCAATCAAAACGTATCCTTTTATTTCATGTTTTCCCATACCTTCCCCAAATTTCTAATTGTATTTAAGCAGAAATATTTTCCTAAATCCCTACAAAATACAATGCCCTTTTCACACAATTCATTCCTAAGCTGATTGCTTTCTCAGAAAGCCATTGGGAGTGACTGCTAGAGCCACAATCACAGAAGTGCCTCAATTCTGAAATTCCTTTGTTTGTATAACTTTATATCTACTCTACACTTCTTCCTTTGTTTATTATCATTGAAAACTGTTCCACTTTCAAAATCACTAATTCAAGAAATAGCACCTCAGGGGCACTTGAGTGGCTCAGTCAGTTGAACGTTCTACTCTTGATTTCTGCTCAGGTCATGATCTTATGGTTCATGAGTTTGAGCCCCATATTGGGCTCTGTGTCAGCCTTGCAGAGCCAGCTTGGGATTCTCTCTCACTCCCTCTCTCTCTGTTCCTCCCCCACTTGTGCATGTTCTCCCTCTCAAAATAAATAAATAAACTTAAAAAAAAAAAAAGAAAGAAAGAAACAGCACTTCGACATAAACCTCTCTCTATTCATCCAGTCCATGGATACCTCTACTTAATGCCATATCCTTTGGATGACTCCTCTGATATTTCACAGCCTAAGTATCTGAGATTTAATGCCCCTTGTCTACGAAACTCTTGACAACAGCCTTCCTTGCCTTTCTGTCTTCTTTTGAAGACAGAACTTTTGATGACACAACTTTAATCAGAGATAAGAACAACGGCCCGTTGTTAATCTGAATGTAACTAGGAAGCTGCTGATAAAGTAATCATACATCTCAACAGAAATTTTTAGTTCTCCATCTCTGGGCTTTTTCAATTCTGTGCTTGTGTGTAGGAACACCAGTTGTCCTGACCTTAAGTCATCTTTGTCTCTCGTTCACTTCCATCATGATGTTATTTCGATTTTAAAAAAATTAACTCACTGTATCTCACTTTTTTTCTTTTAAATTAGAAATAGAGTTTGAGGGGCGCCTGGGTGGCTCAGTCAGTTAAGTGTCTGACTTCGACTCAGGTCATGATCTCACGGTTTGTGGGTTCGAACCCCACATTGGGCTCTGAGCTCTCAGCACAGAGCTGTGCTGAGAGCCAGAGCCTGGACCCTGTCTTTGGATTCTGTGTCTCCCTCTCTCTCTGCCCCTCCCCCTGTTTCTCTCTGTCTCAATAATAAATAAAAACATTTTTAAAAAAAGAAATTGAGTTTGAGCTATACGTTATGAGCAGTGACTACCATGTTACATAATCCAATGCCTATTCCTCAGCCCAGGTCTTCTATGATCTCTTAGGAACTCTGAACACTTGTACTGATCTCTTATTCTAGATACACTCTTCCCTCTTAGCAACAATGACACCATACTCTCTGGCTTTCCTCTATACCTTCCAAGCTATTTCTCATTTTCTGCTGGATCAGACTTCATCTGGTCTTTGATGTTGAAGGTAATCAAGAATCAGTTTAAAAAAAAGAATCAATTCAAGATTCTTTTCTCCACACTCACTTTCATTGTGAAATTTTTCAAACCGGGGTTTGAGCCTGGGTAACTCAGTCAGTTAAGTGTCCAATTTCAGCTCAGGTCATGATTTTGCAGTTAGTGAGTTTGAGTCCGATGTCAGGCTCTGTGCTGACAGCTCAGAGCCTGAAGCCTGCTTCAGATTCTGTGTCTCCCTCTCTCTGCCCCTCACCCACTCTCTCTCTCTCTCTCTCTTTCTGTCTCTCAAAAATAAACCTAGAAAAAAGAAAATGTTTAAACCTACAGTCAGGAAGAGCGTATAGTATTATGAACACATGACACCCTTACCTAGAATGACTAATTGACATTTTCCCATATTTCCTTTATCTTAACACACACACACACACACACACACACACACACACATGTATTTTCTGGTAAAGCCATTACAATTACTCCTAAATATTTTAGCATGCACATCTCTTAAATGATAAAAAAAGTTTCTTACATAACTACAATACTGTTATCACTTCTAATAAAATTGATGTTAGTTCAGTGACATCATATAATATGGAGGCTATATTAAAAACACCCTAATTGCCCCCAAAATGTCTTTTTTAGTTGGTTTCTTTTATTTATTTAAAGATCCTATTAATATTTGCACAATATATTTGGCTATTATATTTCTAAATGTAGGACAGAGAGTTTACAGCGCATTGATTTATTTAGTCTCTCATGCCAATACCGTATATTCTTGAACTATCCTGAACTGCCCTGATTTAATAGAATTTTACCTAGATATCTCAGCTGGAAAATTCTACGTGGCTCTATGTTAATGCCAGTCACTGAGAAATGACCACTCATTTTTCGTGGGGAAATGAGAGGAATCCTTTTTTCTTGCTCATGTCAACCAGATATCCTGTTTTGAAAATGTATAGGTCAGAGTGCCTGGAAGTTTGCTCTCGGTCTTGTTCTCAAAGTCTCAGTCATTTGCTGTCACAATCGCTCCATTCCCCAAAACTTATAAAATCCTTTGCCAGCACAAGTGCCTCAAAGCAGTGCTTTTGGAGGTGTTCCCTTCCTGTGTAGGAGTAATAAAAAGAAGTCCTCCATTCTTTCTGATCTCCTTTCTTATTTTAACATTGACCTTTTTAAGTTTATTTATTTATTTTGAGAAAGAGAGAAAAAGTGAGTGGGAGAAGGGCAGAGAGAGAGGGAGAGAGAGAATCTCAAGCAAGCCCCCCGCTGTCAGAGAGGAGCTGGAAGCGGGGGTTGATCCCACGATCCATGGGATGGTGACCCGAACCAAAATTAAGAGTTGGACGCTTAACCAGCTGAGCCACCCGGGCACCCCAACAACATTGACTTTTAAAAGAGTCCACACCAGTTATTTTATAGAATATTTGAGTCTGCAAACCCCACAAAGTGGCGTGTACCTCCCGCGGAATCTCTTACTGAAAAGAAGCTTATCAGTCTCATGCCTGCTCCCGAGAGGAGGCAAAGCATAAACATGTTGGCTCTTGATTAAGGCTCACTGTGCTGCTGCTCTTTTATATGGTACTGTGATTATTTTATTTTCATGTTCCAAATTCTACCAGCCAAAGCTTTTGTTTGTAGTAGATGTTTTACTGAATGTATTTTGGGTCAGAGCGAATAATTGCATCAGAGATGAAGAAAATTTTAAATTGCATGTAAAATATCACTACACCCATAAATTCATTGGTTAGTCTCTACCACAAGGAACTTCCCAGTGGATGTGCCCCTCATGAGGCTCCAGCCTGCTGCTACATTACCAGTTCACCCATTCCCTTGGACATTTCTCTCTTCTCTCTTTTCTCCTCTCTCCCTTTCTTCTCCTCTTTCATCTTCTAGAGGCATAAACACAATACAACTCCAAATCCTCTTTTCCTTTTTTTTCAGAGGAAAACTCTCCCTTTATCTAAACCTATCTTATCTAAGTTAAATATCATGGGGCTCTACATTCAGTAGTCAAACAGAGTTATTACCTTGTTTTCTGAAATGAAGAAGGAATTCTCTTTTCTGCCATCCGTCCAGGTTAATGGTTCAAAGTGAGTTAGCCTTTGATGTATTTTCTTCCTGGTGTACTCATAGGTTAAATATGGTGAAGCAATAAATTGGACTCACAGACACCAACAGCATCCAGACCATGTGCTCCACCAAATCACTAGCAATAAGAAACACTAATGAGCTCCAGGGAGCAAGGTGGATGGGTTCAGGTTCAAGCCCAGCCTGGAGACCTCTGCCAGCTCTCAGATACCTGTAAGATGTGTTCTCTGCAGAACAACCCTGAAGCCCTCCTCAGCATTGTGCTGCCATAAACGGATAGCCTCAGAGCTACCTTGGGCCATCCTTTCCAACAAAAAAGTACTTTCTCAACTAAGGAAAGATATCATGAAGCTTTGGAGATGAGCTGCTAGTGCAAAGCCATGTCATGTGCAATGGAAAACGTGTCTCTTTGCTGCTGTGTGATCAATGTTTTTGATAATTAAATTTACAGGAAATAAAAAGAAGGAGAATAGGAGGAGGAGGAAGAGGACAAAGAGGAGGAGAAGGAGGAGGGGGAGGAAAAGAATCAGAAGGAGGAGGAGCAGGAGGAGGAAGGGGAAGAGGAGGAAGAGAAGGACTAGAAAAGGGAGGTGGAAGAGGAAGGGGAAGAAGAAGAAGAAGAAGAAGAAGAAGAAGAAGAAGAAGAAGAAGAAGGAGGAGGAGGAGGAGGAGAGAAAGAAGGGGAAGAAGGGAAGAAGGAGAAGGAGAAGGAAATAAAAATATATCATTAAACAAACTTGCTCTCTACCCTGCCCCCAAAGAGCAAAAGAGTAGGAAAAATAACATGGAAAATTTCCTAAGCATCAAAAGCTGGTGTAGGCTCATCAGTTAAATAAACTGCAGTCCGTGTCCTATCTACACCCCCTCATTCTTCAGATGCCCTGGCCTGACTCCTTTTGCCAGCCCCTGCATCTCTTTGCACATGGGCTTTATCCTGTCGTTGGAACCTGATTTGCTGTGCATACAGCAAGCCAGGGGTCTGGGGAATGACCATTCTTCAGAGCAGCCCACAGCCAATAATTGTTGACTTTCGTAGCATCCGAGTGGGATTAAAGTCCTTTCACTCACAGTGGTGGCCGGCTTGGTGTGGCGCCCTTTATTGGCTGCCTGCTCACATCTTTACAGCTTGTTTCCTCCACTTCCCAGGTAAACTCACTACATGCTCAAGGTCTGTTTCTGGACCTGCATAAATTACATGCTGCATAGCACGGCCTGAATGTCTTGAAAAATATTCATGCTTGTATAGTTCAAACCTGGGTCTTCTAAGATCTTTGATCATTCTTCAAAACTGTTAAAATATAAATTTAATACTCTTATTATAGTACCCTTAGGCATGCTAAATACATCCTCTCCTGTAAATAATTGATACACTTTTTATTTTCATTTTCTTGGAAGGAAAAGCAACATAAACTAAATTAATGTTTTTGTTATTATAATATTAAAATATAATAAAATGTGTCACACTTCCCACTTTTCCAAGGATAAACAACCATAATCCAATTTATGTTTTATGCTATAATTTAATTTACTATGAAAGAACATAAAGGATTACAGTATTAAGCACTGTAATTTAAATAAGGTAAATAGGGTATAAAATAGCATAATATAAAGTAGGGAAGCCAGTTGGAAAGAATAGAGAATTCATTATTTAACTATATTAAAGTACATATCAAATTTCTTGTTTTACATTTAAAATCAATAATTATCCCACTTTATTATTCATGAGTGTCTTTGGATTTAGCAGAAGAAATGTTCATTCCATGTTGCAATGACTCTGATAAACTGTTAATCAAATGACCTATCCTGATCTTAGTCAAGGAAAGAGGTTGGCAACCTACTGGCCCTGGGCCAAATCCAGCTTACTAACTGTTTTTTGTAAATACAGATTTATTGGAACATAGCTTTGGCCATTTGTTTACATTTTGTCTATGACTATTTTCACACTACAACGACACAGTGGAGTATCTGTGACAGAGACCACATGGTCCTCAAAGTCTGAAATATCTACCATCTAGCAAAGGTTGATTGACCTTTGGTTTAGAACACTAGAGCATAAGATGTTTCTGAATAGTCTTTTTTTAATGTTTATTTATTTTTCTTTGAGAGAGAGAGAGAGAGAGAGCAAGTGGGGGAGGGACAGAGAGAGATGGAAACACAGAACTCGAATCCAAAGCTGTCAGCGCAGAGCCCAATGTGGGGCTCGAACTCACAAACTGTGAGATCATGACCTGAGCCAAAGTTGGGCGCTTAACTGACTGAGTCACCCAGGCGTCCCAGATGTTTCTGAACATAAGCATCAAAAGTTTTATGAATAAATTGCTTGATGATACATCCTGTGACATTAATTTTTTAATTTTTAATATTTAGAAATCGTTTTAGACTTACAGAAAGCCTCCAAAAATGATAGAGTTCTCCTGTTTCCTGAAGCTCCTCCAGTGTTAATATCTTACATAAACATAGTATAATCAGCAAAACCATGAAATTAACATTGGTACAAAACCGTTAACTAACCTACAGACCTTACTAGAATTTTCCCCCTTTTTCAGTAACGTCCAGGAAGCCTAATACATTTGAGTATTATATTTCCTCAGTTTCTTTCAATATCTAGCAGATGTTCAGTCTTTCATCGTTTTTCATTTCCTGGACACATTTGAAGAATGTATGATGTGTCTTTTCAGTGCATCATGTATTGTTCATATGTCATTATTACTGGGTGATGTTCTCCTTGATCACACGATTGAGGTGGGATCTGCCAGGTTTCTTCATATTTTTTTCTTTGTAATTAATAAGTGCATGGGGGAAATACTTCAATACTATGGAAATATTCTATTTTTCATCATACTTTGGTCCACTAATTTCAGCATCCATTGACGTTGTCTGCAGGAACTATTGTGGTTTTTGTTTAATAATGACTTTCTATTTTCTTCATTTTTTTTCTAATGTAAGTAAAATTCTCTTCTTTCTCCATTTAATTTTCATTAAGTTATCTGTTTATAGCAGGAGAGGTTCATGCAGATCCCTTTTATTCTATAGGCTAAAATTTAATACTATCATTATTTATCTTAATATTCAAATTACCTCAGTTTTGGCCACTGGGAGGCCCTTTAAGTGAGTTACTGTGTCTCTGTGCCCTTCCAAGAGACATACCTTTCTTTTTATTTTAATCCACTTGCTTAGTTTCCGGCACCACAAGATGTACCAGGTTCCTGTTGTATTTTCCCTGCCCTAACCCTAGAAATGGCCACTTTCCCAAGCATCCCCACTTCCTTGTATTGGACAATGGTATTTAGACATCAAGATCTGGGTATTAGGTGTGTCCAGTGCTACTGGGTTATCACTTTCTAGACCTTCTTGGCAGACAGAGCTAGAAATACGTATGCATTCTGCCATTTCTCCACTGTCCGCTTGGTTTTTTAACCTATTGCCTGAAGAGCAACTGCCCCGAGGGGAAAGCCTCCAAGCGTCAGGGGCACAACTTTGTGCTTCCCTTTGCTCCAGAAGCTTGACTCCTCCAACATGGACATAAGCCATTCCAATCCTGAACACCAGCTTTTGCATGTTAGCTCACTGTGATTACTCAAAACTCTGATGACTTCTTAGCTGCTCCCATCTATTCCAAGAGTCACCAAATGTTCCTGGGACAGAAGTGGAATCCTAACTTCACTCTCACGTAAAGAGATTCCTCAGGGCCAGCTCTGCAGTGCCTTCAAAGAGATGTTTTGTTGTCTTTTACTCACAGTTTCTAATTATTTTTGGTAGGTGCACCGAAATATTAGTCTGGTATAAACTACCATATAGTAACCTAGAGTGGTGGTGTTTTTTCTTTAACTTTTTAAAAATGGAGGTAAACAGACATACAAAAAAATGCACACAGTGTAAGTATACAGTTCAATGAATTACCATGGATGGAACACAAGCTTATATCTATCCTCCATATCAAGAAATAGATCTTGCAGCATTTGAATGGTTATTGAATACTTTTAAATGAAATGCTCAATAAATTTATACCATTTGTGTAGGGAAAACAAAAGTATATGATTAAAAACAACTCATAGCCCCTTGTGGGGGCAGGTCAATGGAGGCTGAGATGTCAAAATGCTCTCAGTAAGGGTGGTTATCCTGTTCTCTACAGAAACATCAGAGAAATTTAGGCAAAGTGACATACAATGAACGAGTATTAGTATGAACCAAACCAGATCCTTTGTTCAGTGGGCATCCACCTCTATGCCACCAATGAATTTCATAAAGATTCTCCAAACATCACGGTCATTGCAAGGATTGTCCTCAACAAAACCTTAGAGGCAAAAAAATACTTCTGAGAACAGTTCGTGAGAGAAATCAGCACTGAGAAATTTGAAAATGTGCAGATATTAGGTTGAAATCCATTTAATAAACACAAAAGATTGCAAAACTAAATTTACCTGTAATTGAGTCAAAGGCTGCCATTTTCCTCAGTGCAAAATTTGGAAAGCAGATTTTACCTCATTTAAAGCTTTGTCCTATATACTTGCAGATAATTAATGGAAATGTTGGTGTTGATGCTGAAGAATGCCAAAGAAGGAAATGTGCTTCGCATGGAAGAACAGCGAAAGCTTCGAGCGTCCGATAATCTAAAAATCCAAGAAACAAAAGCGAATTTGCTCCCCAAACTGATAAATGAAAATGAATGAGTGAACGAAGAGTAACCAAGAATAAAATAGTATATGGGCTTTGTTCAAACAAACCAGTGACACTATCAAAGTCAGAGACCAAGGTAGCCAAGATACTCAGAATCTCTAGATGCTGACGGGGAGCGCTTTGATTAAAACTGCATGTTAGGATGTGTTAAAAGACAAACTGAGGCATGGTAAAAAAAATTTTTTTAACAGTTTACTTGAGCAAAATTCCATTACAATCAGGCAGTGCCAAACCAGAAGTGGTTAGAAGCGCTCCACCCAGAGGAGACTTCTAGAGAGAACTTTCACAAAGAGACTTTTATACAGAAAAGGCAGAATCCAAGTAAGAAAATCATCGATTGCCTAGGGCTGAAAACCTAGTTAGCTATTTGTGATTGGCAGACAGAGCTGTTGCCAATTGGGTTTTGAATTTGCCGATTGGTTGTCCTTGGGTTTTGAATTTGTAACCTTGAGGCGTTTACAGGTTAGAGTTTGATTTGCTTACATAGACCACCACTGCATTCAGTCCGCTCAGTCTAATGGCCTCCTTGTTTAATTAATTTAACAGATATTTCTAGGTTTCTCCGTCTGTGAGACTCTAGCAGCAAAACAGTGACTATGATTGATCGAAGAGGCTATACCAGAGACTTGATAGAGGAGGAGTAGAGATACCTGATAATAAGCATGTTGGATTATTTGTGAGTCAAACTGAATTCTACATTTCTTTGAAACTGAAATTAGCATACACACATTTCACATGTCAAATAACAAAAACAAAATCTGAAATACACTAATGTGGCATTTGGACTGTTCCAGACTTTAGTGTTCCATGTAAATTTTAGACATGCTGGTATGCAACAGTCAGGTTAAAATCTGTCTGGGTAAATACAAACAGGAAGAGTGGCTGGATATAATGGGCCCAACTATGGGGAACAATTAAGCTTGATATAGTTGAGTGTTGTTGGCACACCTGAATGTATGAGTGTAAACGATTTTTTACTTGTCACTCCAACTTGAACATAAATCAGAGTTTTCAAAACAACCTAACAGATTATTTTCATAGTTTTATATGAAAATGTACACTAATAGTAGAAACATCCATGAATTGAAGCTTACATAGCATTCCTTAATTCTTTTTGTTCTTCCTTTCTATATAAATAACAAGCTTACTCTCATATTTAATATTGTACATATTTCATATTTTAGCACATGGTGTAAAATAACTTTTGGAAGTCAGTTAAACCCAGATATTTAGCAGCATCTGGGCAGTTCAGTTGGCCAAGCGTCCAACTTCAACTCAGGTCATGATCTCACCGTTTGTGAGTTCGATACCCGTGTTGGGCTTTCTGCTGTCAGCACGGAGTCTGTTTTAGATCCTCTGTCCCCCTCTCTCTTTTCCCCTCTCTTGCTGCCTGTCTCTGCCTCCCACTCTCTCTTTCTCTCTCAAAAATAAATAAACATTAACAAAAACTCTAGATTTTCAGTGTTTATGAGGGAGTTGAATTCTCCCCATTTGCTTAAAGAGTTACTTACAACTTGCTCTTAATACTTCAGTCACCTGGTACGGTACCAAAAAATTAAAAAAATTTTTCTCTAATCAAATGCACTTTTGAAATTTTGAAATGCATTATATGTGTTGAAATTTTAAATAAATGGAGCTTTTAAAAGTTGGTTATGCTGAACTGACTCTTAAAACTTTATATAGTAGCCTATATCAAAATTTTAACTAATAACCCATTACTTGATGTTTGTATTCGCACAAGCATTATTTTGATATATTTACAAAATGGTTTACTTTATATTACTAGAAGGTCACTTTCATCCAAGTGGAACTAAATGCCATTTTTTTGGTTGTAATTATCCACTAACCTGGTTAACAGCTCTTGAGCACCAGCACCTTGTCATTTCATGACATTTCGAATAGAACTCAGCACTGTAAAAAGAGAACATTTTAGTTTTATTTATTTAAATAGGGTGTGAAATAACTTTTAGCTAATTAAAAAATGTGTTCAAAATCAAACTCTGGGTACCAAATGAACATTAAGCTATCTTAGTTACATTATTAAGGAAGTCCTTTTTTATTGTTATCAGGTATGATTTTATGCATTGCTAAGGTATTTATGGAGAGAAGTTAAAATCTTAAAATCTGAGATTTTATATTTGTTATAGAGCATCCTGTATATAAAATAATGACTTTACAGTTGTATATTTATATATAATGTCTTTATACTTCAGCATTCTGTAACAAAACATTACTTTAATAATTACTTTTCAAAAATTTTAAACAAAAAATTTTCTGAAGAACAACTTAGCTGCCTTTATACCTCATGATCATATAACAGACTAATGAGTCCACAAAAAGTTTTCAATGAAATATATATCTAATTTAGAGTATATATCAGTGTGTGTGTGTGTGCGCGCGCACGCGTATGTATGTATGTGTGTGTATATATATATATATATATAACTTGTAATTTAAAAAGATGTCAGGAAAACTGTCTTTACTTATAGTTATTACATATGTACGATATGACTTAAGGTCTTTAAATGATTTAAGAATGCTTTCAAGCTCAAAGTACAATAAAATCACACAAACAGTATCTTCTGCTCTATGCAGGGTCTAGTGAAGAAACATACATAACCAACTATTAAAACTTTGATTCCAAAGTGAAAATTTAAAAGAACAACTTTGTATATGACATATTTGCATGGGCTATCCTGCATAACTTTTGTTCTTTTTTCCAGTTTGCTTTTAACAAATATATGCTAGGAAAGAGCTATATTTTGACTTTTACATATATGGAAGGATCCTATTTTATAAAGTGGTTGTTGTAAAGTCTTGTGTTATCTAACAAATGACTTCTACTGCTAGATTCACAGTGTGTATTAATACTGCTTTCCTGCACGGAGTCAACAAAATTCACTTAGCTAGCTTTTAGAAAGTGCATGTTTTTAAGTTATATACATACAGCAATTACTAAGGGAAATATGATTTTTGTTCAGGTGGATCAGTAGTTCTTGGGAGTTTTGAGGACCTTTTAGAAAACTGCTTAAAGCTATGATTTTTTTTTTTTGGTAGGTTTTAAAAATACAATGTATTTTGGAATGCGTTGTAAGCTGTCCTCCTTAGCATGATCAACTATACAAGTTTACTTACCCTCAGATTTCACCATAATCAGTGTTTTATGAGTGGCACAATTATCTGAACAATGTTTCTACAGCAGATGAAACATCTAAAAGACAAAGGAATTCTTTACTGTGTGAAAGAGAAACACAAACTGTGAACTTCTTAACACCTGGAGATTTCTTATTTTGTCTTCTTGTCTTCAATTTAGCTGACGAGTACCATACTCTCTAGAAGTTTCCTACCATTCCCTATTTTTATAACAGCTTTATTGAGCTATAATTCACAATTCACTCTTTTAAAATGTACAATTCAATGATTCTTAGTATATTCACAGATATGTGTAACTGTCATTACAGTCATACGAGTTATTTTTGTCAGAACAAAAAACTCATGCATTGCCTCACACATAAGTACTTCATATTGAAAAAACCCTGAGCCTATATTTGAAGGTCTATTATTTGTATAATAGTAGTATACTGAATAACTTACTTTTTAAAAATACAAAGGATAGCTTAGAGGTTCTTAAATATATTCTGGTTTGGAATGTGAAAGCAAAAATTACACCAGACAAAGATAAGCACAGAAGGAAGACATTATTCAAGGTTCTTCCGATAATAAAGAGAGGCCAGAGTGTCTGAGTCTCTCTCCACCGAAACAAAGTTCTTTAAGAATTGGAGTGGGAAGATGAAGGGGCATCTGTGTTTGCTAACTGGCCTAACCTACAGGAAAAATAAACATTCTCATGTCTTCATGATAGGAAGTCGTTTTAAAACTTGGAGCAAGGAGCCCACCAAAGTTGGCCTTCCCCCATCCCACAGAAACTGGGAGGTAGGGACTCGATCACACTTGATGTCAACATTTCCAAGACATGGCTCCCAAGCCCTTGAGGAAGACATTCTTGGGTTTTAAAACTGGCAAGATTTACATCTTGATGGGACAAGCATTTACATCTACAGGTTTTCCAAAGTCTAACTTTGTTCTAAGAAAGGACGTTCAGGGCCACAAGCCAGGAAGAAACCTGTCCAAAGTTTAATCAAGCTGAGGGAAACTCTGGTCTGCTACATGGTGTAAAGGGCACTGGCTCCTTCGAGGTGTAGGGTTTCGTGGGGAGGACCTTCTGTGTGTGACTTCCCAGGGCCATGGGATAGTTCAGAACCAGAATGCCTAGCAGACCGACAGCTTCCCTGGAGTTCAGATTCTTCCTCTCTCTATCACCTATTTACCCACGTCCCTGCCCAACGAAAGGAAATTATAGGTGGCATCATTGTTTAGAAAATTGAGATGTTGGACTACGCCCTGACTTGATTCCTTAAATATCTGACATCCCAATACAAAAGTCATATATCACTGCCTTGCCTTTTGCTGACACCTGCTGGCACTTTCATGAAAATATACTGACTTGGCTATTTTTAAAGATCATCCCAGAAAAAAGGACAGGCATCTCTATTCTCAGGCCTGACGAAGTACCTGGTGTTGAGCTCGTTAGTCACATGTTAACTATAAAACGGGACAGCAACAATCTGGGGCAGCGGTTCCCGGGTCGGACCGAAGGCAGCGCCACCCCTGATCCTTGAGAGAAGAGAACCAGCCATGACCTTTGCTGAGGGGAGCGTGTGGCCGGCGCCGTGGCCCAAGGTGGAGCCCAAGTAGACAAGGTCTCGGTGAACTGAGAGGATCCGCTGACATTCTGGAGCTGCTGGGAGGCATCGGGCAGTGTTTCAGGGAAGAGGCCGCCCTGCAGAAAGGTCTGGAAGCCCGAGGTGTGGGTTCTCCTGGGCTCCAGCCTGCTCTGCGGGAGCTGGGAAGGTGCCCAGGGCCTTGGCCGAGGAACTGCCCTGGGACTAACTGGGACCTGAGCCCCAGTCACAGTGAAGGGCCTTGCTGAGGCCCGAGGGCATTCGAAAGGCCAGACTAAGTTAGAAACTGAAATACATCATCCACGATAGAAACACCAAGCCTGACAGGATCAAACAAACGCAACTCCAGTAACCTCAGTGCCCGTCCAAACAAAACCCACAATCCTCTTTAAATGAGGATGACATAATCCATTTTTCTCATACCTCCAAGGCCTAGAGGAATTTTGCAGTTTGAATGCAACGTTTGAATCAGGGCAGAGTTTACCATCGAAGTGAGCACTGAGTGGGCTCACCCGAGCACCAGCCCCGGGGTAACACTGTGAGCAAAGCAGGCGGGGAGTGGTTTGTGCAGGACCCCTGACTTCCATGGGGTAGAGGCGTCCTGTGCCAGGACAGAGGCTATTAAGGCGTGGGTCGGGGTACAAACTAGAAAGTGTAATTGGAAAGATTATTCTGAAGTCCCATCGCCGTTCCCCGAGTGCATTAGTGGGAAGGAGATAATAAGAGAACGGTCGTGTTGCCCTTTCCATGGAGATAGTGTCTCGGTCTGCTTTGCGCCCACTTTTTCCAAACCAAGCTAATGGACGGCTTTTAGAACCGCCTGGAGGGTAAGCAAGCGATCACTGCTCTCATCAAGAAAATCACTCAAGTAGTTTTGTTTTTAACCAAGTCCCCCTTAGCAGTCCTGCTGGTGAGTAAGTCAAGCAAACACTTTGGAGGCGAAGAGTAGAGAGGATCAGAAAAGGAACGCTGGGGGTCCCAGAGGTGGGAGTGGTCTGCAGGGACGCATGTGTCCTGAAAAACTCACCAACGCCTTTTCAGTTCAAAACCAGAGTCTGTCTGGGGGCGCCTGGGTGGTTCAGTCAGTTAAGCATCTGACTTCAGCTCAGGTCATCATCTCAGTCCTTGGGTTTGAGCCCCACGTCGGCATCTCTGCTGACAGCTCAGAGCCTGGAGCCTGCTTTGGATTCTGTGGCTCCCTCTCTCTCTGCCCCTCCCCTGCTTTCATTCTCTCTCAAAAGTAAATAAACATTAAAAAACAAACAAACAAACAAAAAAACTGGAGTCTGTCCAGGCTCCGTTTGCCTTCTGTTGGATGGAACCCGAGATACATGTACTGTTTTCCCACAGGAATATTTGAATTTATGGGCATTTGCCATCAGCAAGTGAGGTTGGTTGATTGGAAATGATAAACATCGAGAGCCAGTTAGCACATTACACTGGTGATATCATCATAATAACCTCCGGGGGGGGGGGTGGGGGTGGGGGTTAAGTAGGGGTCAACAACTGCAGTCCCCTCCTAGACAAATGCAGGCTGACTGATAAATCCAGCGAAAATTTAAAGCACATTGAAATTCCTGGGAGTTGCATGGGTTGAAGCAGCCAGGGACGTCACCATTTGACAGTTAAGGGCACAGACGGTGTGACTGACCTTAAACCACGTTATCTATCCTGGTAGCTTAATAAATGAGAAACCTGATATTTAGACAGGTAAGTTATAGAGACAGTTAAAGCCTGAGGAGGGATTGTAAGTCAAGTTTTCTGTCAGCTTAACACTATCAACTACATCAAAATGAATTTTTAAGTTATGAAATACTTCTTTCTTTTCCACAATTTTTAATGTTTATTTATTTATTTTGAGAGAGACAGAGACAGCACCAGTGGGGGAGGGGTGGAGAGACAAGGAAAGAGAGAATCCCAAGCAGGCTCTGCACGCTGTCAGTGTGGATGACCCGAGGCTCAAACCCACAAAACTGAGAGATCGTGACCTGAGCCAAAACCAAGAGTCGATGCTTAACTGACTGAGCCACCCAGCTCTCCAGTTATGAAATATTTCAATCGCATAGAAGATGATATAAGAAATATGCACTCACCCATCATGTAGATAAACAAACTTACTCTCTTGTTCGTATTTGCTTAAGAATACTTACAGAAATGTAACTCTCCGGATCTTGTTGAACTGCCGTTTGAACTATTTCCCATCTCGCTACTCACTCTCCCTCTCAAGAAGGAATTTATCAATGCTGAAATTGGTGTGCCTCCCGCTTGCCCACATTTTTACTTTTTTTATTACATTATGCATGAATTCTCACTTTCAGTTCTATTCACCTGGCGATTCATTGATCTACCCCTGATCCGATACTCTAGTGTCTGAATTACTCCAGTTTTGCAGCAAGTTTTGTAGGGCAAGTTCTTCCTTGTACTTCAGACTGACTTCAATTATTCCTGGCTCTTTATTCCTAGAAGTTTGAAATCAGGCTGTGGCGTTTTGAAAACTACACAAAAATCACCTGTCAAGAAGTTGGTCAAAATTGCTTTGAATTTACAGATTAACAGAGAATTAAAGATTAAAATTCTCTGCTATTTTAAGATACGGAGCCTTCTTTTTAGATGTACATACACTGCCAAATATGATTTGAGGGCATTTGGTTTAGGACATACACATCGGTGTTCAGGAAGAAGTTTGGTGTAAGATGTGATTTTATTATACTACTCCCATCTAGTTTTATTAACATAATCAGAATACATATGTAAAGTGGACTGAGGACCGCCCTCTTTTCTCATTCTATGATAAAGTAGTTTGTATAAAGTCGGGATTATCTGTTCCTTGAAGGTGTGTAAACCGCACCCATAAAACCACCAGGGCCCGATGCATCTCTATTCATGTGCAACAGAGCTCCTAAGTCAATTCCTTAACGTTTTTACTTTCTTCTATTATTCCATTTCTTCTTGAGGCAATTGTGGTAATACAACTTTCAAAATTACTAGCATCATATTTTTTTGTCCATGATTTTGAAAATCTCTGTAGAATCTATATTTGAGGCCCTGTTTCACGTCCAGTGTTGACTTGTGCTTTCATGGTTTTATTGATCATTTTGCTAGAGGTTTGTTTTACTTATTTATATCTGGAGGATACTTCATGTGACAAGAGAATTTCAGTTTTTAAAATAAATACTAAACATGTTAGCAACATAGAGATTGAGTCGTTTTGGAGGTCAGAATTCTTATACAAATATTTCCTTTATCAAATTCTGATATTAGAATTTTGACCTTTCGATGGAGACAGATTACGCACATTCCAGGTTTCTCCTGAAATTCAGAGTCATTCTTTATGCTTTGAAAATAGAAGGACGTTTTTCAAGCAAGCTCCTCTAATAGCATTTAGTTGAAATCAAAGAATGGAATAAAGTAGTTTCTGGTAAATGCTTTCAACTGGTCAAAACAGCTCAGAGGAAAGAGGCTAACGGTGCGGCTGTCCCATGGAGGGCAGACAGCTCTCAGGTACTTACAACTAAGTCAAAAGACAGACAGAGACACATATATCTAGAGGAAGTACTGACTCAGGCGAGAATACAGAGAAGTATATCACGTCTAAGACACAGGTCTGGAGAAGATCTATAGAGGAAGCTGCTCACACTGTGAACTGCTGGAATCGAATATACCAGAAGCCTTCTAAGTTTTTGAGAGAGATACGCTATTTGCATTGTAGACAAAATGTGATTACCTGGCAATTAAATTAGCCCTGGGTTGTCAAGCATCTATAGACAGGAAGAGGGCTGAGAAAACTACTCATCTGCAAGGAGGTCAGATTCTGCAATTTGCAGTTCAGGTGCAGTAAGGTAGCGAATGGAAATATAAAAGCCACCAAATGGCAGAGCCAGAAAGTCTTGAGAACCGTAGGTGGGGAGTCAGGGCAATGAATCAAATGGTGACCTAATTAAGGGATATTCCCTGCCCGCCCAGTAGAAGGTGCTCCAGACATTTTCACAGTGAGATTTTAGAATAGCTATGTACTAATAACAGCTAAGTGTGTCCATTTCCTCTTTCAGAAAGGGAGTGTGACAGTGGTAATCCTATCTTTATTCCAGCCAATGTGTATTGGCTTTGTTCAGGACAGGTGACTGGTCTTTTGATTTTATTAGTCTTTGAATTAAGACATGCCACATCTGGTTCTTGTTCACAGACTTCAGTTCATCACTGCTTCAAGTAGAAATTACCACACTTTACCCAACAATCCTGAACTTTGATCTTGATCCTGTAATGAAGCTGGAGGTTGTTGTGGTGGTGTGTTGCTGCTGCTGTTGTTGTTGTTCGCGTTAACTTCCTGGAGATAGGGTGACCATATTTTGTCCATAGAAATGGGACAGAGTCCAATCAGGTAATGAGAAAGTCAGATGTGGTAGCAATTAGTGCTATTGACCAAATATTTCCATGTCTTTGCTTTCCAGATACATGTTAATTTTGAGTTAATCTGCCCTTTTTGAGATGAGGCATAGCTACATAACTTGTTTTGGTCCACAAATATGAACAGAAGTGATGGACAGCACTTCCAGGGAACTTTAAGAGCCCATGTGTGATTGATCTCTTTTCTGCTACCATAGTGACGAACAACATTAGAGACGATGTTTGTTCCATCAGCCCAGGGCCTAGAATAAGACATTGGAGACCACACACCCTGATGATCTGCAGTGGACATGTGGTATAAACAGAAAATAAAGCTGGCTTGTTATAAGCCACTGAGGTTTTGAGCTTGTTTGTTACCGATCCAAATGGATACAGTGGAAAATTTGGCAAGACATGAAGCTCTAAGGATTAAAGATATAAAACTCCAAGAATCAGTGCTTTCTGAGAAGTAAGTTCAGAAAAGGACAAATTGAAATTCTTAATAACCATGTTAAAATGTTACCTGTTCTTCAGTGTACATCCAAAATCTCAGCTTATGAAAATTAAATTACTTGGTTATTAACATACTTATGAAGACATTGCAAAGCCTCCTGCCATGAAAGATGAGAAGAAGAACAGCTTTTAGCCTATATGAAGGAAATTTCCAGATTAATGGTAAAGGCAAATAGTCCAGAACTAGTAAAATGAAAATATTTACATTAAGATATTAAGTATGTTTCTATTCAAGTCATTTAGAGACTCATATTAACTTATATGGGTCAGAATAAAAATCCACAAAAAAAAATGTGTTCTTTTAAATTATATTGTTGGGGTGCTTGGGTGGCTCAGTTGGTTAAGCATCTGACTTTAACTCACATCATGATCTCGTGGTTCATGAGTTCGAGCCCCGGGTCAGGCTCTGTGCTGACAGATCAGAGCCTTGAGCCTGTTTCGGATTCTGTGCCTCCCTCTCTCTCTACCCCACCCCTTCTCACTCTCTTTCTCTCTCTCTCTCTCTCTCTCTCTCTCAAAAAAAAAAAAAAGAATAAACATTTAAAAAAAACACAAATAAATAAATAATGTTTTCAGTCATAGCCAGAACACCAAGTGCTATAAGTAGCGATGCCATATTTTCTGCTGGATAATCCCAGGAGATCCCACACCATTCCTTCAGCTCTTCCCAGACTTACAGCTGAGCTGTCATCTAGGAGGCATCATTTTCTTTTATTGTCTGCTCTTTCTCCAGAGGGAGAGATAAAACAACCCTGAGGCACCCTTACCTGGTGAATGGAGTTACAGAGAGAACGAGGAGTGTTGTCATTTTCTTACTCTTTTCCTACACTTAAATAAATCAATCTCTTTTTATTTCTTATTAAGCAACTGGTTTTAAGTTTTCTCAGTTGACTTGATACACATGAGTAGATAATGGAGAAACAAAACAGGCCATCTGCAATCCCTTTAACTGACCTAGATGTCATTTACATGAGACCTTTAAGTATCGTTAAAATAATTTTTGCTTGAATCCTATAGTTTTACAAAAGACATGCTTCTCTTTATTTAGGCAAAAGAGATGCGTGAAGTATGATTAAGCAATTTGCATTCCAAAATGAATAACTATCTCTCTCAATATCATAAGACTTTCTTGAACAATCATATATTTTTCTGCTTCGAACCTATACCCAAACATCACAGATCATAGTGTTAACATATTAAATGCTTAGATAATGAGCTCTTTTGGTCAACTGGGTACTTAATTTAGGTTCAGAATAAATATCTGATCTCTCATCAAATGTGGTAGAGCAAGATACTGTATGTGATAAATGTGTAAATTCATTCTCTCGAGCAACTAGCCAATTTCTCGGTGGCTATTCTGGAGATCGAGCTCAGTGAGGTCAGACTTTTCTATATAACTTTATTGGCTTACAAACCAGTGATTCCACTTTAACTGCACTTTAGAATCATTATAAATGCTTTAAAAACAACAATGACCAATATTCTGATCACAACCTCAGAAATTCTGATTTATTATGTCTCAGGTAGATTCATGCATTTTTTATGATTTTAAAAGGCTCCCCTGGAGAATCACTGGATGGGGCCAACAGGCAGGGGTCATGACCCAGAGTAAAAGAACTACCAGAAGTAAAACAAGGTTCGAACACCCAAACCACTGAATTCTAGCCAAGTAATCTTTCTCTAACAATGCACCATAGAAAACTGCTTTATGATCGAGAAGAATGCCATAACAACGTTGGCAAGATAATGTGTAGCAAATAATCGGATAAAGTCATTATATTTGCAAATTCTGATTTTGCTTCCCTATGATACACCCACCCAAGACCTTGGAATTCGGGACATGACATGACTTGTTTAGGGCCATAGCTGATGGTTGATGAAAGAATTAACTCCTGGTTTTATGCAATTTTTATATATCTATAGTTTATATGTTCTTTGCAATAAATTATTCTACACTTCTCTATCACTTCTCTACTGTGGACAGGGGATGAGAAATGACACATGTTGTGTAAAAAAATATAGAAAACAATTCCAAATTCCACCATCCTATAGTACTATCAAAATCTTGAAGCATTACCTGTGTCCATCTGAGTGCCAGACATGCATTGATATACTAGGCATCAATGTATTCCCATTATTTTCCAGGACTAGAATAGGATATCATCCCTGACCCAGAAGAGGCTGCTGTCCAGTGAGAGAGCCAGTTTGCCAGACATATCACTTCAACATAAGGTATTCAGTGTTAGCAGTCAGTAAAATATATATCAATTGCATTCTTGGGCATTCATGTCATTAGCGCTGGTTACAAAATGGTATTCGAGAGATAGTCCCTGTCCTTGTGGAGCTAATAGTCTGGCTGAATATAAGAAATATCTATTATTAAATGAGACATTATTGGGAAAAAATTTCCTACGAGTCATCAACACCCAAAGTGGGGATGTATCTGTTAAGACAGAGTTAGAAGTCACAACTCTGTGGATTGTCTCCACAGGCCAGTTGGGCAAGGGCTTTCTCTTCTGCTGCAGATGAACAAGCTTCAAGAAAGCTATCAAACTAGTAAAATTGGTGTACAGGGCACCAGCGTAGCTTCTTTAGTGGAAGAGACTGCTGGAATTTATGTGGTCTAAAGAAACCATAGCCTGTGAGGATCACTGGATCAAGGGCAAGTGATTCACCAGGGTTTGAGATCATAAAAATTGATGGGAAGGTTAGGCAGACAGCTTGCAATCCAAAGAGAACCCAGATTAAGCCTATACAGTAATATGTTGCACTGTCACGTTGTATTAGTTACATTATCCTATCAAATGCGTAATTTCTAAAGAACCATAGTTAGTATTTTCTCTTTTTCCACATCTCTGTTGTCATGGCAACAAAAGTAAAAGACCCAGTGAAGGATCAGCCATTTGGCAGTAAGGAGAGAAACTTGATATAAACTTCTCTATTTTCCCTTGCCTGGGTAGAATCACTCAGAAGCCCATTATACAGGATCCTATTCAACACCGATTTCTCCTAAATTATGGTGACTCACTGTTATTTTCACATTCAGATCATCTGTCAAAGTAGATGTTCAGATCTTCTGCCAAAGGAGAAATTTTTCATGTGGCTCTGGTTGTGAAATATAGGCTCCTTTAAATTTTACTTTTTGTGACATACACTTCGATGGGTTTTGACAAAGGCATGGAGTAATGTATCCACCAGGATAGTCCTGATACAGAACAGTTCCATTACCCCCAAATTCCCTCGTGCTGCCTCTTTAGAGACAACGCCTCCCCCGACCTTCTGCTGTGGAAACCACTCATCTGACCTCTGTCTCTGTAATTCTGCCTTTTTTTTTTTTTTTTTACAATTCATATATAACTTCTTCCACTTAGCAAAATGGATTTGAGGGTCAACTGTGTTATTAATAGATTCAATACTTTGTTCTTCTTTCTTGCTGAGAATGTACAATGGAATATGAACCACAGTTAGCCCATCTACTGGTTGAAGGGAATTCGGGTTGTTTCTAGTTTTCGGTGAACTAAAGAAATAAAGCTGTTATAAAGAAACATTTGCGTGCAGGATTTATAAGAATATAAGTTTTTATGCCTGTGCGATAAATACCTAGGAGTGCAATTTGCTAGGTCTTATAGTAAGTCTATGTTTCACTTTCTACACAAAAGCCAAGGTGTTTTCCAACGTGCCTGCACTATTTTGCATTCCTGGAACAATGTCTACATTCTTCTCTTGCAGAAGTAGGATGGTGAGTGCAGAGAGCAGAAAAATCCCAAACAGGTGAGGGAAAGGCCAAAAAACAGAAGTGGTGGCACATCTTGTTATGTTTCAATTCTCCTAGAGGGTCCAGCATCCCTAACGTGGTGTGCAGGAAGCCCCTGAAATTTCCTGAGTCCCAAAGTGGTCTGTGTAAGGGCTGAATGAATACAAGAATACGGAATGATGGCCTTACCACTAAATGAAGTCATGTCAAGGTGAGAGTATTAACCTTACCTGGCAATGCAAGACAGAGGAAGCCAGATTTAACGAATGAGCAGAGCCTGGATTACCACATGACAACCATTCCCCCATAGCAGCCTGATAAAATTTTTCTTACTCCTAACTAAAACCACCCCCAGGACAAATCAAAGCAGAAGGAAAATGTGCTGAGCCCTGTCTCACAACACTCAACCAGGAAGTCTCTGTCTTTAGTGGTCTTGGAATTAGAAGGCAAAAGGTAAGCAAAAAAATGAAAAGAAAAAGGATACAAAACTATTCCTCTCACATAAGAGAAAAACCAAACCATGGAAATGTTCTTCACTTTGGAAATCAAGGAAAAAGTAGAGACCACATTTAACAAAGCTATAAAACAACTCTATATAGTTGGCATTTTCACATTTTTGTCATCTTATTTCCTGGGGGCATTTACATTTTCAATGCAGTCCTTGTAACGAAAATCCGGAACTGTTGAATTATCATAATAAGTCATCTGTTCCGAGGAAATTTTAATTTATCACACCGTTACTGAATGCATTTGCTATAATTATACAAAAATCAATCCATAGGATTGAGAGGGGCTGAGTAATGTTGATTTTAAAGTTACCCATAAATCACTGAAATAGAGTGCACAGGCTAAAGTTAACTGTGTTGAATGAGGTTGTTGCATTTCTAATTATGCCAATTATTTCCTGAGATATGTGATCTGGGCAAAGGGAATTAACATAAACTATGAATTGTGTCATACCTCTAGCTCTTGACGAAGCCAAGGATAATTTGGAGTTGACTTCACTTCTATTCCTATTTACCTTTAAATGGCTTGAAAAATGGGAATAAGGGAGCGAAGACTTGGAAATACTGTTTACTATTTGTGAAAGATTAACTGTGGCATGAAATATTCCCCAGAGACTGCGGTGGTAAAATGCTCTTAGACAGGACTACAGGGTTGCCAAGAGAAAATTCGAAATCACGGGTCAGTTCCAAGTACAAGATGCAAATACATGCGAGGTCTCTGTAGCCAAGATTATATGGTCTGCTGGGGAAGAGAGGACCAACCTCAGCCAATGGAACATTGATTGTTTTGATCCAAATGCGTTGCTTGCTGTCTCAAAAATCCCTGAATCTCTCATAAAGATCTCACGTATCTCTTTATATTGGTAAACATAGGGAGTAGAATCCTCAAAAATAGCCTTTATTCTTGCTGTTATCTCAGACTGTTAGACTCTAAGCTCATGATGCATGCTAATGTAAGAGACAGGCAGGTAAACTGACCATGGATCAAGGGTAGTTCGGGCTGAAATCCATGTAAAATTTCTTCCCCAGAGAAGGATATAGCTCTTCCTTCTAGATTAATGTTACATTTTCTGATAAAGTCACGTCATTTTATCAGAAAGGTAGTGTTCTTTGCAGCAGAGTACAGTGAGAAGCGTTTCCATTTTCTGGGTGTTGTTGAATTATTTGAAATACCTTTCACTTACGTAACAGATTTATAATCTTTACATCTTTCTTCTTTAGACAGTTCCAGGTCATACCTTTCTTGACACTGCTATCTGTCAAGTTTCCACCTCGCCTTCCAAGCCCAACTATAGACTATTTGTTCCACATCATGCCTTTAACCCAAGTCTTTGCACATGGAAAGGCAGAATGGCGAACTACAAAGACTGTGAGTAGTGAAGCAAAATAGTGAGTTTGAAACCTACCTAAAAGAACAAACAAACAAACAAACAAACAAAAAACACCTGTAAAGCCTGTGTTTGTGGTATCAATAATATTAACATGTATTGAGGGCTTAAGACATTTCAGGCACTATTGAAAGGATGCAACCTATGCAAACTAATTAATTTAATTCTCATACAACCTGTGAGGAAGTACTGTTAGTATTTAGTATAGAGATGGGGCCAGTGAATAGCAGGGATTTTGCCTGATTTGCCTTGCTTGTAAGGGCCAGAGCTAGAATTTGATTCCAGGAAACCTGGTTCCAACATCCATGCTCTTAACCTCTTTAGAGTATGCGACTGTGCCTTCTTTAGAAAACAGAATCAGCTACAATAAAATAAATTATGTCAAGGTGATTTTACACTGGAAAACAGCTATCAAAGATTAAGTATTATTATTAGCTCTTATCATATTTTCAACAAATGTTTACAAAGGATTTTATTAAATTTGCATATAGTTGACACACAATGTTACATTAGTTTCGGGCGTACAACTTAGTGATCCCATAAGTTCATGTTATGCTCTGTCCACCACAAGTGTAACTGCCATCTGTCCCCATACACATTACATCGCTATTTCAATATCATGACTATATTCCTAATGCTGTGCCTTTTATTCTCATGACTTATTCATTCCCTAACTGGAAGCCTGTATCTCTCACTCCCTTTCACTAATTTTGCCCAAACCTCAGCCCCCTTCTTTCCAGCAACTATCAGTTTATTCTCTGTATTCGGAGGTCTGATTCTGCTTTTTGTTTTATTCATTTGGTGCTCTGTGTGTTAGTGAAATCATAGGGTATTTGACTTAGGTAGTCTGACTTAGTTTACTTAGGATAATACCCCCTAGGTCAATCCATGTTGTCTCAAAGGGCACAATCTCATCTTTTTTTTTTTTTTTAAGTAGGCTTCACACCCAGTGCAGAGCCTGATGTGGGGCTCAAACTCACAACTCCGAAATCAAGACCTGAGCTGAGATCAAGAGTCAGACGTTTAACCAACTGAGTTACCCAGGCATCCCATAATCTCACCTTTATTTATGGCTACATAATATTTCACTGTAATTATATATACCACATCTTCCTTATCCATTCATCTATTGATGGACCCTTAGGTTGCTTCCATATCTTGGCTATTATAAATAATGCTACAGTGAATATAGGGGTGTGTGTATCTTTTTGAATTAATGTTTCCATTTTCCTTAGGTAAATACCCAATAGTGGATTTATAGGATCATATGATATTTCTATTTTTAATTTTTTTTTAATTTTTAATGTTTTATTTATTTTTGAGAGAGAGAGAGAGAGAGAGAGACAGTGTGAACAGGGGAGGGTCAGAGAGAGAGGGAAACACAGAATCGGAAGATAGGCTCCAGGCTCTGAGCTAACAGCACAGAGCCTGACATTGGGCTTGAACCCACAATCATGACCTGAGCTGAAGCCAGATGCTCAACTGACTGAGCCACTCAGCCGCCCCTCTATTTTTAATTTTTTAAAGTAACCATCATACTGTTTCCCACAGTGGTTATACCAATTTACATTCCCACCCACAGTGCACAAGGGTTCATTTTTCTCCACATCCTCGCCAACACTTGTTGTTTGCCTCTTTTATTTTAGCTATTCTTACAGGTGTAAGGTGATATTTCATTGTGGTTTTGATTTGCATTTCCCTGATCATGAGTGATGTTGAGCATCTTTGCATGTGTCTGCTGGCCATCTGTATGTCTTTTTCTTCGGAAAAATGTCTATTCAGGTCCTCTGCCTATTTTGTAATCAGATTGTTGGTTGGTTGATTGGTGTTGAGTTGTACAAGTTCTTTTTATGTTTTGAATAGTAGCTTCTTATCAGATACATCATTTGCAGATATCTTCTCCCATTCAGTAGGTTGCCTTTATGTTTTGCTGTTTTCCTTTGCTGAACAAAACCTTTTTATTTTGATGTAGTCCCACAGGACTTTCATAATATAATTTATCAGTGATTTACACTTAGGCAGTTGTAGAACACAATTAGATTAAAAAATAAATAAAAGCAAAAATTGCAAAAATATTCACAGCCTTTCAAGGAACTGTAGCCTATAGTTCTGTTAGAGTTTATTGACTAAAGCTAATTTAATTATTTTATAATTAAAAACATGGCAAGGTTTGCAATTGGTTGTACCAAACTTACTTTTTAAAGAAAATTAAAAGTTATTTTTAACAAGAAATTTTAGAATCCTGGGTGGATGTCAGAGATCATAAGATTGTGAAATGTCCCATGAGGTGCAGAATTTAAGGCATATCTGTGTTCTTTAGAAATGGTTCACTGATTTAAGAATATATAGGTATGGCTTAATGGGATATGTATTATTCCTATTTATAATTTAAACAACATTGGCATAGCTGCTAACATCATCATATCAAGGAAGCTTCTTGCAAAATTGTTTTCTAGGTGAAAAGACATCCCACATAGGAGTGAAGACCAAAAAGATTTAATGTCCATTAACTACTGTATTTGTGAAAGGAAAACTATAATGGGTAGCTAGAGATAAGACCTCTCACATGAGATTGAAGGAATAAGTTCCAATATTCTTGTAAAATATTTGTTGAGTTTGTACTCACATTCCATACTGGACTTTGGACTAGGAAAAAGACTCAGGAGGATGTACCTTGGGTTAAATCTTACCGGATAGGTGCACTTTTGATGGAAAGAGTCAGGCACCATTCAAATGAATGCGAACAATGAAGGCAACAGGTGAGGCACAGATACTGGCTGGAGTTGGTACTCCGCACTCTTCACTCCACATCATGGGCTGGTGGGGGAAGAGTCTGACAACAGCCCATGAGGAAAAGCAAGGGACTGCTTGGTCAGAATGAACATTAAAAGCTGTGACCTAGATGGAGGACCAATGTCAAATCAGATGTTTGAGGGAAGAGGGGGAAAACACTCCAAAACCCTGACCCTTCATCAAAGGACGTTAAAGGACCAACTGAGCTGAAACATAGGGCAGACAGAAAGCTGAAGAAGGCAAGGATAGAGAGCAATCTCATTCAACAAAAGACAGATTGTTCATAATTAATCTAGAGCCTCGGTGCCTTTTCTCTCTTTCCCTGCAGGGCTTTGCTAGAAATATGTAAGAGTTAACTGGACCAGAGTCTTCAAATATTCCTTCTCAGTTTCCTGGGCCAGATCATCACTGAGATAAAACAAGGGATCCGACTGTCCAATGAGACTCAAACAAACCAGAGGTCTTGTCAAGTATGAAGCTGTACTAAGAGTCTTGAGGACAGAAGTAATTATGAAGCACAAAGTAGGAAGAGGTATGGAATTGTCAAATGGTTCCCCAGATCCTTTTGTGCTGGGTCAGGATGCTCTGTGAGGTACATTATCATACAAAGTCTCTAAGTAATGTAAGTACGTTAATTACACAGAAGGGAGCTTATTCAATCAGGAAACATCTCCACTTTATACTCAGATAGTTACACAGTTTATTTGATACTTTCTAGAGAGCTAAGCTCTCTAAGTCTGTAAATTCTGGTTTGTTTACTGTATGCAAGATAAATATACCACTGACATTGTGCTAATAAGGCTCTTCCTTCTGGATTTCTGTGCTACTAAGATCTAAGCTGTCTCTCAAGCTAGAAACTAAACTGCAGGCTCTTTGAACTTTTCTCTTCCGAAAGCATTTTGGCAATTTTACTTTCTAAATAGCTTTTAATTCCCTATTGGTTGGCACTGCTAGGCCCTTATCCTTCCTTAGATTATTGCAACCTTCCTTAGATTGAGGGCTTTGAGTTCAAGGCTTGCGCCTCCTCTAACACACCCTTGAAACTGCCATTAGAATATATGCCTATATGTTATGCACAATTCTATCGCAGCACTTTGAACTGAAAATGCAATTGTAAGAAATACATTAACTTCTTTTTTTGGTCTACCCCACTGTACCCTAAATTCTAGAGAAACAAGTCTCTCTGATAGGCATCTCTGTTGGTTAAATGAATGCCATTCATTGTGTTAAAAGTATATTATGTTTGGTAAAAGTTTAAAAAAATCAACGTGGTAATATTTCTTTAAGAATTTCACATTAGGGGCGCCTACGTGGCTCAGTCGGTTGAGCATCTGACTTCGGCTCAAGTCATGATCTCGTGGTTCCTGAGTTCAAGCCCTGCATCAGGCTCTGTGCTTGACAGCTCAGAGCCTGGAGCCTGCTTTGGATTCTGTGTCTCCCTCTCTCTCTGCACCTCCCCTGCTCATGCTCGCTCTCTCTCTCTCTCAAAAATAAACATTAAATACATAAATAATAAATAAAAAAATAAATTTCGTGTTAAACTAAATCTCTTAGCAGCAAGAAAGGGGCTCTTTCTATAAAAGTTCTGTAGGTTATGGAAGGCAAACACACACATTATTTCATGTAATTCAAAGCTAATGCCAGATGCCTGTTTGAAGGAACATAGATGTGGGGAAAATGGTTAAGAGTTCTGTGACTGAAATAATTTTGATTGGCCATAAAATAAAAGATAATCCGAGGTCAAGGAGGTAGGAGGCGACATAGGTTAATGAATGTTATTCTTTCTTTAATTTAAATGTCACAAGTTTTCAACATGGTGTAAAATAGATATCCAAATAATCAAAAACGCTGCATACCTCAAAACAATAGACAGAACAATTCTTACTAGGTTAGTTCTTATTAACAGGGCACTACTGAATAAATCAGACTGTAGATTTCTAGAAACTCTACAAAAGATACTTGCTTAATTCATAGAATTGATATTGGAAGAAAGCACGGTTTTAACTTTTTATATAACCCACACAATGTGCATATTATATTGAAATAATATTATGACTTACTATGTTCTTATTTCCAAGTGTTTATTAAGAAATCAAACCAGGGGCACCTGGGTGGCTTAGTCGGTTAAGCTTCCGACTTTGGCTCAGGTCATGATCTCACAGTTTGTGAGCTCGAGCCCCGTGTCAGGCTCCATGCTAACAGCTCCTCTGCTTGCTCTCTCTCTCTCTCTCTCTCTCTCTCTCTCTCTCTCAAAAATAAATAATAAACATTAAAAAAGAAATAAAACCAGAGACTAAAATTGTGAATACAGGGACAAAGAAACTTGAGGTACACTTTAGATAAGGAAAAGTTGAATCTCTCTTTGATAACCTTTATGTAATGATAGGCAATCATGCATAATGCATAGGCAAGAAACAGATTTATGTTTCTAAGCCTGACGAACCAGATCACATTTGGAACAAACCCTCCTGTCTAGAGCAGTAATTCTTATCAAGGGATACATTGCACTTAGATAATTAAACTGCCATTCCCTATATTTCACAAAGACACAGCCTATCAAAGTCTGTAGCATCCTCAATTTTATGTTTCCTCTGAGAAAAACTTTGGACTGAAATATCTTATTTATTTGGTAGAAAAACAACTGAAAAGAATCTCTATCCCAATTCATGTGTTTTTATTTCTAAAATATAGAAGTTCTTACACATTTCACTTGAATGAACACTACATAGCTTGGAAACCAGAAGAGTGCAACGTCCTCTTAAAAAAAAACAGTGACAGTATTTGATTGAAACCCTGAATGATTAATGAAGATAAAATCAATGTTATGGAACTTTATTTTTACTTAGTATATATTTTTAAATCTCTGGTTCTGTGTGACAGAGTAAAAAATAAGATATGCAATGCAAACATTAATTATGCACTGAGCCTATACACAATCAAGGCTATATAGGTCTCTTCTTTGTCTCTTCGAGGAAAGCGAACCGTCAACAGGCTATAAAGGAGTTACATATATACTATGTTAAGTTTTTTCCCTCTTTATATTTTTCTCCAGATTCAACCCTCTACTTCCCTCCACTTTTCCCAGGACGTGACATTAAGTTTTCAGTTTTAAGCTTCCTTTGAAGTTACAGAATCTTTTGATTTCTCTTTCTATATTGAGAAAACATCTTTTTATTTTTTCAGCTTTACTGTGGTATAATTAACAAATAAAATTGTAAGGTATTTAAAGTGTACATCATGGTAGTTTGATATATGCATACACTGTAAAAGAAAAAACTAACACGATTTTTAAAAAATACTTAACAACCATTTTATTCTAACGAAAACCTGTAGCATGGGCATCCTTATTATTCCTTCAGAGAAGGGCAAAGAGAACTCCTTAAGTCAAGTGATTTGACAAACACCTCAACTGGTAGGTAGTGAATGTTAATTGCAGCAAGGCATTCGGCAGATTCTCCACCATGCACACTTGAGAAGACACCTACCTAGCTTCAAATTTTGGTTTCATTACTTATCAGCAGCATGATCTTAAACACATTATTTAAACTCTAAATCTCCGTCTTCTCATTTGTGAAATGGAGATAATAAATCACTTAAATCATAGCATTAATGGAGAACTAAATGAGACTGGGCAAGTTGAAATGCGCGGCATACCATCTGATATACAGTAAGTGCTCAATTAATGTTACCTATTATTATCTCAAAAATGGAGCTAAAAAATGCTAATGATATCAATATGGAGCTGCCTGATTCCATTTTATGAAATATGGCTGATATACTTTTGGAGAACTGTAAAAGATGTCACTGCAGTTGATCTTTAAAGGCATGAAAAATGGTGCTGCAGAAGGACGCCTGGGTGGCTCAGTCGGTTGAGCATCCGACTTCAGTTCAGGTCATAATCTCTCAGTTCGTGAGTTTGAGCCCCACATTAGCTCACTGCTGTCAGCCTGTCAGGGCAGAGCCCGCTTCAGACCCTCTCTCTGCCTCTCCCCTGTTGGCGCTCTCTCAAAAATAAATATTTTGGAAAAATGGTGTTGCAGAAAAAAATGAATTAAATTATTGCATAGAAACATGGTAGACCCATAGTCCCTTCTAAAGAAAAAGGCAAGGATCTAAAGGGAGATATCTCAGCCTCTGTCATTCCTGACTCTCTTTTCCAAAATACAGAACATTTTATTCATCTGATTGGTTTGAAAAGGGGAATCATGTAATATTTTATTTTTTTACAGAGACAGAATACTACCACATGATATTGAAAATGATTTCAATTCAGAAAGTCTTTATCCAATGAATTCAATCATGTAAATATATGCTAAGTCACGGAATGTCCACAATGGGACATCTTTCTTTACAAGAGGAGGGATTTATTTTTTGTCTTTCTTATTTACTAATGTGCTCTAAACACACCAAGAGAAGTAGCTGATATTTAACAGATTTTCAATAATTGTGATTAAATTAATGAAAATAACAAATACATGAACAAACTTGAATCTATCTATCTATCTATCTTAATCTGTCATCTTCAGTGACCCGGCTTCCCCTTCATCATCATGGATACAAAGGATAAAAGAGAATCAAAAGTTCTAAAAGAGAGGATACTATTTGTAGTGTTCTTTTCTTGTGATCTTCAGCAGCAGATTTTTTTTTAAGTTGCTGTTCACACTTGTATTCAAGTTCACACTGAAGTTTCAGAGATCCTTTCCAAGCCTTTCAATTTCATCCATAAGATAGTCAACATCTGCTTGTCTGGTGGCAGGGTTAGAAAAGACCATTCGAAAAAAATTTACTTTGTCGCCACATGGCTGGTAGCTTATCATGGCTGTGCCTTCCTGTATCATCTGTGCTTTAATCTTTGGAGCAATCTGTGTGTGAATGTAAATAGTATTAAAAGGTAATTTTACAAGTATATGCCCTCCCTCCCACATTCTAGATGGCTACATGACTATCATTAGCTCGAAGTAAATTGCAGGTAATTTAAACTATCAGGGATAATTTTTAAGAAGAGGCTTAGCACAGGGAAAAAAAAAAAAAGTCCCTAGAAGTTTCTATATTCATATGGTAACTCTCATTACTCCATGATTCACAATGACCAAACTCGTAAAATGATGTGTGCTAGAATTCATTAAAAAAGGTGGTGTGACATTTTGCTTGTATTTATATGGTAATTCAAATAGAGGTATCTGAGAAAGAGGTAAGATGAAATAGGAAGTGGAAAAATGGTAGCATATTTAGGTATCGTAACTTTCATTATTTGAATGATTATACCATCTCTTGAGTTTTTCTACAAGGTCACTGTTTTGCAGCAAAGCACGTTTCTTTGTAAATTTCACAGATGCAAATTCTGTCAGTGGAGTTGTCTTGCGTGGCTCCTCAAACGACAGCATGTGTTTGTGCATGTGGACCACGTTAGTACACTCGCGTTATTATAATAGGGCAAAGCGGCACTGACACTGGGCAAAGGCAGAGGAGGGCATTCTCTAACTGCTTAGCCTGTTCCTCTTCTTGTCACTTCGGCGTCTGCACCCAGTTTACTTTTAAAATGGTACAGATAACATCCATGACTTAACTCCCCCATAAGTCTTATACAACAGCAGCACAGAGGCAAATATATACACTTGTCTCCCTTATTTATCAGATATTTCATGTAATGCCCTTCCCTATTTAATATTTTAATTAATCAAGATGATCATAAAATAATAGATATTAGTGATTGCCTACAATATTTTAAGGAATCATCTCATGGGCTTGCCTTCCATCCACGACCATGTACAGAGCCTGAGGAGGGACAGCTCTCTGCTACACGAGCAGTGTGTGCCTCAGAAGCCCCCTGCAAGTCTGTGTAAATATGTGCTTCACTAGTTCTCAGTCGGTAGTAATTGCCCAAGTGGAAGATCGCGCTTACATATTTAGAAAAGAATGAAGTGTTTCACTTAATACTTGCCTCAAACTGTAAAATATTTAAACAAGGGGTCTATGAAAAGCAAAAAACGAAACCAAAAAATGTTTATTTTCACTTAGGACTTACAAGCCCAGTGAATTTTTTAAAAATATTTGTTTTTGAGAGAGAGGGAGAGGGGCAGACAGAAAGGGAGACAGAGGATCTGAAGCAGGTTCGTTTTTTGTTTTTCATAGACCCCTTGTTTAAATATTTTACAGTTTGAGGCAAGTATTAAGTGAGTTAAGTAATTGCCCAAGTGGAAGATCGCGCTTACATATTTAGAAAAGAATGAAGTGTTTCACTTAATACTGCAGAGAGCCCGATGCAGGGCTCAAACCCACAAACAGGGAGAAAATAACTTGAGCCAAAGTCAGATGCCTAACTGACTGAGCCACCCAGGTGCCCCACAAACCCAGGGAAGTTTTGATGATATAAAAAGTTGAAGCTCTTAGGGTGCCTGGGTGGCTCAGTCTATTGAGCACCAGACTCTTGATTTCAGCTCAGGTCAGGATCTCCTGGTCATGGGCTTGAGCCCGACATTGGGCCCCAAGATGAGCCTGTTTAAGACTCTCTCTCTCTCTCAGGACACCTACGTGTCTTAGTCGGTTAAGTGTCCAACTTCAGCTCAGATCATGATCTCGCACTTCATCAGTTCAAGCCCCACGTCGGGCTCTGTGCTGACAGCTAGGAGCCTGAAGCCTGTTTTGGATCCTGTGTCTCCCCCCTCTCTCTGCCCCACCCCCACTCATGCTCTCTTTCTCAAAAATAAACATTAAAAATTTTTTTAAAAAAAGATTCTCTTTCTCCCTTTGTCTCTGCCTTTCCCCCACTTGCACATGCTTTCTCTCTCAAAAGAAATAAATATTTTTTTTTAAAAAAGTTGAAGCTCTTAAACGCTGATAATCATAGTTAGTGTTCAGTTTATCCTAGGGTAATTACCTAAGAGAAGTGGTTGTGACATTAGTATAACTCAAAATAAAATATGTTTATGTGATGTCTGCTTAAGATAGGTTAAAAACTTATAACAAATGTGATAAATGACATATAACGGTGATCCTCTTCATTTTAACATATATCATTAACGTAAAGAGCAAAATCCCCCTTGTTATGATATTCGTTTGGATTTGTTTTTTCAGGCATGATTGTTCATTGTTCGCTACTAAAATCTTACATCCTTGCTCAGATGACCTTATGATAAGTATTTCAAATTTTGTAATACTTCTCCAACTACTTCCTCTATTGCTGTTAGGAATTGTTATTATTTATACTCTTGTCTTTTCTTCTACCAAGCTTTCTAGCCAACGTAGGACTGGGGTTCTGTCCAATTCATTTAATTCCTCTTAGAACACCTGACATATATTAACTGATGAGTGGATTAAGCAAAGAGTAGGAAACTCAGCATATTGCATATTAAGAACTTAATTAATATTTTTCAATCATATAAATTATGACTGGATTCATTTGTAAAATGGCTGATATGCTGAGATTAAGCTCATCTCTATATAAGTATTAAATCAATGGCTTGGGACCACATGACCCCACATGACCACTTAAACTAACCAAACTAATGACACAGACACATCACTTAAAAGGCATTATTAAAATTAAAACACACACACACACACATACACACATTTACCTTTTGGAGTTCCTGATCTCTTTCAAAACCTTCTGGGATATGTTTAAGTCTTGGTGGGAAATACCAGAAGCAGACATTGGTGAACTCAGGCTAAACCAAACATAAAAATTTTACAAGTATCCTTAAAATTCATTCCTTAAGTATTTCAGAGGTATTTTAATGAATTTCATTGTTAATATATTTAAAAATAGTTTTTAAGGGCCTAATACATGTCGGGCGCTGGACACAGAGACACCAGAAATCGTCACTGTCTTCCCAGAGTGCCCAGTCTGGCTCAGGCTCTTGCTCTCTTTCTCGAAGCCTCTTGTACCACAGTTCTAGATGATTTTCCTATCCGTGTGGATCATCCTCACCTGGTCTATCAGTTCTCTCAGGGATCTTCAGCGAGGCCATCAATTCCATGACCATTCCTCAAAATATTTTAACTAACTAATGACAGTTCCAGTTTCATATTTGAGATAGATCATTTGGGTTGAAATGTGGACAATGGATTAGAGGAGAGAACTAGTGAAGAGAGAAGAATATTAGATATTAGAATACTAGACTGTGATAGTGAGTCAGGAGAGAATGGAGAAGACTTCACTAAAGCAGTGGCTGTGGGGACAGATAGGAGGGTGTTCATTTCCAAAATCTTTAACAGATATAATTAACCTCTGCTAGCCCTTCAAGATTAATTCAAGTTTTCTGGCTTCAATGGCTGGATGTCTTTCACATAGATTAAAAATATAAGAGTGCTTGACTTAAATTTAAGCTCGTTCTGGAGAGGAAACAAACTATTAGAAGATGTGTAGTATTAAAAACACAGTTCTTTATTTCTAGTTTCCACTTAAGACTGCAAGAGACTCACAAAAATTAAGATAATAGTTTAGTCAGAATGAGACAATTTTGAAGACAGACCCAACACATTTGTTTCTAAATACTTGTTCTTACTTGCATGGCTTCAAGCCAATGGATGGTTGACCAAGACTTAGAGAGGAAAATGGACATAATGCTGGCAAAAATCTCAGTTTTTTCATTCATATCCCCTTAATGGCTTAACAATGATCTACCAAAGATTATCATAATTTAAAGTCCACCTTCTCTTATATCATCTGTTGTCCAGAAACCCAACTACATATTGTAACATACAAGAAAAAAGCTAGGAACAATTAAATTATTCTTATTCTGTGCCAAAAAAAAAATCAGAAAAGCAATTACAACCAAATAGTTTTAATTGTCTTAAAAATAAAAATATTGATATAATCATCAAATAAGTCTTTTGGACCCTTGGCTTGTAAGACATAGAACTTAAATGAAAAAGCTTTTAAAACCTACATGATTTACATTTACATAAAATAACATACTTATGGTAATTGGTAAGTATACCTTTAAAATGATCTCAGGTAAGATTCAGGTAAGAATACTCAACAAGCAAAGTATAAATCCATTAAACTATCAAAAAATTTTAAAAAGGCATCTTTACCTCTGCATCAAACACAAGTTTAAAGTTATTGTTTTTCTTTAAAACCTTATAGAAGTATTTTGCGAGTTCCATGTGTCCGTTGATCTGTGCCTCAAAGCCATACGTTCCCTGTAATGAAAAAAAAAATCAAAATAAAGTTTCCAGTCATGTAAATTCCTTCACATTACATTGAAATTGATTAAAAGTAATTAAATGTACTTATTTAAATAAATAATATCACTATCATCTTACTACTAGTAGGTGTTCTCCATTATCACTTCCTTTTTATTTCCAGATCTCATCCCACTTTGATGCCCTACTGTCCATGAACTTAAGGCTGGTAACTTAGCCTTCTACACTTCACTTGCCTAGATCTACAAGCATTTGCTAAATATTTTGATATGTAATTTTCAGCAGTCTAGTATGTAGAGCAAATTTTAAAAAATTAAATATAATGTAATGAGGAATGGGTGAAATACTACAAATAAAGCCCTTGGCATACTTACAGGCAGAATGTATTTAAAAATTAACAGGGGTGCCTGGGTGGCTCAGTCAGTTAAGCATCCGACTTCGGCTTAGGTCATGATCTCACGTTGGTGAGATGGAGGCGCTCATCTGGCTCTGTGCTGACAGGGCGGAGCTTGCTGAGGGATTCTCTCTCTTTTTCTCTCTCTGCCCCTCCCCTGCTCATGCTCTCTCTCTCAAAATAAATAAACTTAAAAAAAAAGTCAACAGCCGTTGAACTTCTGTTCTAATCTAGGCATATAGTTTAGTGCTTTATACACTTGATTTAACTTACTGTTAAAAGAACCCTATATGACGAGCAATTGAGGCACAGAAGCTTTGTCCAGTCTATGCCTCCATCCACCTGCTTTCCTGTGGTTATTTCTAATTTTCTCCTAGCACTGAGCACTATACGGGGGGTGAGTCTCCTACTTGTTTTCAACTGAGATCTTATCTCTGAATCTCAGACTTATATATTCAACTGCTTATTCAAATCTCCACTGAGATGACTAATGAACATCTCAAAATGACATGTCAACTCCTGACCTTTCTATGCAAATTTCTTTCTCCCACAGTCTTCCCAATCTCCATAATATATCAATTTGATCTTCCAGTTACTAAGGCCCAAAACATTAAAGCTCTCATATCTTTGATCATCCCCTTTTTCTCATACCCCACCTCTAATGTTTTGGTACATTTCATTACGTTTACCTTCAAAATGTAATTAGAATCTAATAAACCTTAACCTAGCCACTGCCACTCTACAGGCCCAGTCATCCTCTCCCACATTATTCAAATTGCTTCCTAACTGATCTCTTTGCTTCGGTCCATGCACCTACTGCCCAAGCGGAGTGTGTGCATTCACAGTTATTCTAGGCTTTGCAGCCATATGAAGTGGTACTTTGGTAGATTCCCAATATGCGAGCCTTTGTAATCAGAGCTGCCTTCATGGGCGTACACCCTTTGCAGTCACCCCGGCCCCACACTCCAGAAGGGTTTCGTGCTTCATTTAATTCCCCACTATTGCTGTCCTGAAATTCTTTAACATTTTACCTTGGACTTGTATCTGTAAGTAAAGTAAGTCACGTGTTCCTAAGGAGACAATGGATCATGCATGTGGGAGATACAGGGAACTTTGTGTCTGCCATCCCTTGCCGTCCCATTCACACGCAGCATTTGCAATGTTCAGTGAGCACAGAGCTCCACTGGCCCTATGGTATGTGGGAGCTCAGGGACTCTCAATATAAGTACAAGGTCAACACAACTTGTAAGAGGGGATGCTAAGAGCCCCAGGAGGCTATACTTTATGTTGAAACCAAAACTTGCTTCCCGCAGAATTTGTTCCCTTCACTCCTTGTCCTTTCCAATGCCTTCAATGCCTTTCTCTACAGGAAATATATATGTATCTTATGTGTAATATATATGTATGTATAATACGTATATTTTATATATACACATATATATGTAAAAATTTTATGAATATGTGGTTAGAACCAAAAACTCTCACAATTTTAAGCAAACATTCATTTGGAAAAGGCATTGTTAGTATTTGAAATGCTTACGAATAGGAATGATTAAATATCAATGGGCTAATTTCTTGTGATAACCACTCTATCATCTGATATCATACAGGAAATTCTTTGAGGGCAATTTGGTTCGGGGGGAAGCTATAAACAGTTAAAAAGGAAAGAAGAAAAGCTTTCAGAAAAGTTAATAGAAATTATTGATGAAGAATGTTCTTACTTTAAAAATATTTTTTTTATGTTTGTTTTATTATTTTTGAGAGAGAGAGAGCATGAGCAGGGGAGGGCAGAGAGAGATGGAGACACAGAATCCAAAGCAGGCTTCAGGCTCTGAGCTGTCGGCACAGAGCGTGATGCGGGGCTCAAACCCACAAACCTTGAGATCATGACCTGAGCCGAAGTCAGATGCTCAACTGACTGAGCCACCCAGGCGCCCCTCCTGTGTTTGATTCTGAAGAAAGGGCTAAGGATCACCGAAGTGGTTGCCATAGAGTTTACTAATCTCTGAGAATTTTCCATTTAGAACTTTTGGTGGCATTCATGCATATTGAATGGGCATTAAAAAACTTTCATGGTATATGTCCATATTGCAAATGCATCTTTAATGTCTGTGAAAAAAATCTACAAAGATTGAATATTAAAGACAATGGCACTTCTAGTTTAAGTTTGATTGGACTCTGTTAGCCCACGTTCTCCAAAAAGCAGACATCACAAAGAGATTAAAGGTGCCAGGATTTTATTAGCCTGTGTGGAAGAGAGTAGGAAAATTCAGAAAGGCCACTGGGAGGCCTGACACTAAGTCAGCTGTCAGAAGAGTCTTGTACTTCTCAGGAATGGAATGAACGCCTTCGAATTCCTGACAGGCCCAGTCACTGGCTGGGAGAAAACTTTGGGAAACAGCCTCGGGGCAAATAGAATTATGACTCTAAGAGAAGCAGATGGGGGACACCTGGGTGGCTCAGTCAGCTGAGCATCCGACTTCGGCTCAGGTCATGATCTCACGGCTTGTGGGTTTGAGCCCCACGTCGGGCTCTGTGCTGCTTCAGATCCTCTGTCTCCCTCTCTCTCTCTGTCCCTCTCCCACTTGCAGTCTGTCTCTGTCTCTCTCTCTCTAAGATGAAATAAACATTTAAAAAATTGAAAAAAAAAAAAGAGAAGCAGATGGGATTTTGGACAATTAATCTCCCTATAGCATTCTCCTGGCCAAAACACATTCATTTTATGAATCCAAAACCAGTCCAACCCCTGTAGAAAATCCACGTAAATAGAAGCTCTCGCATCATATTTGCTTTTGCACTTATGGTCAATGTCTGTAGAATCTTATATTATTATATGATTTTCTTCTTATTTTTATAACCTATCACAGAATTTTATGTAATTAATTGCATTTATACAAAATATGAATTTCATTAACAATGGCTCCTCTCTCTACCATCAACACAGTATTCGTTGTGTAATTAGAGCAAACGAGGACAAAATAGAATTTTTCAAACTTGCAAGGCAACTCGTCCCTTTCAAACCTGCCATGGATATTTCCTGAACTTGATTTCCAGTGTGAGACATGTTTTCTTATGGGAAAAGCATTTCCATTCCAGAGTATACTGAGTTTTATGGAATTATCTGCTCCCATTGAAAGGGTAATAAAATCTTTCTTTTCTCCCCAGGAGTCAAATGCTTTCATTCTGGGGCAGAACGGGATGGACACTTTCTTTCCAACACCAAAAGAAGATTCCTTAACATTCAGGAGTAGACATAAGCTCTCTCTTTCCTTTCTTTTCCTTTCCTTTATCTCTCTCCCTCCCTTCCTTTCTCTCAGAGTGGATTTGCCAGCTCATATATAAGATTCCAGTTTCCTGATTGCAGGATCCCTCTCCTGGGAAATAAATCTCCTTTGCACATGTAGGGTGATGTGACATGGCCTTACCATGGTGCCCTGAGGCAGAAACAGGGTGTGGGAAACTGAGATATTCTTCAAATAGTTTATCTTCCTCTGACTCAGAAAACTTATGTTTACAGGAAGGATGAAGTAAGTAAATATGAATATTAAAATTCATTGGTCACGTCTATTTCATAGAGGGCCAAAGGAAGTGGTTCATGTACATAATTCTCTGATGGCCTGGCTTAATCCAGGCCAAACCTGCTTATCTGTACCTTTTGAACTGTAGGTCATAGACCGTTTGTGGGTAATATAACCAGTTAAGTGAGTCACACCAGCTTTTCTATCAATGAGATAGAGAAGAATAGAGAACATTAGAGGATTTCATATATTAGAAGGTGTTTTTCTGAAACTTTTGTTTTAAGTGTGTGTGTGTGAATGTGTTATTGGGTCACACCATGAAATGTATTTCTTACTGTGGATTGTGTTAAAAAGTTTGAATGGAATAGATGAACTATATAATCCTTTGCATAATCCCTTAAATATATCATTTATTTTTTTAAAGTTTTGATACATATTGGGCATTTATGAGTTCAAGGATAAACCTGATGACAAATATCCAGGTGTACATACTCATTTAAGCTAAGCCAAGGTATATGCTGTGACTGGCAGCTAAGCTTTGGCAGAACTGGTAACCTCTTATAGAGTTCAGAAAGTTCATGAAAATATTTATATAAATAAAATCTATACAGAATCAGATTGAGAGATATTTGGATTATTGGTGCCTGAGAGATCTATACAAAATTTGGAGCTTTGTGTTTGTAAAGATTTGAACTTAGAATATTTTTTTAAAGCAAGTTTAACAAAATTTCCAAATTGGCTATTTAAAAATCTTCAGGAAAATAAATTAAAGAATGCATATCTTTGAATAAGAAAAATTATCAGTGAAACTCCCAAGACGAACTAATAACTGATTGTCTTCCTGAGTTACCGGTAATCTTGAATCAGAGTGTTGACTATACATCAGGCCATTGCTGGGTGACTTGTACAAAAAGTGGTGTCTCTGGTTTTGTGGTAGTATATTTCTGACCATAAACAAACAAACAAACAAACCCTTCAAATTAAATAGAAGGGGTTGGTAAGATACTATAGATGATGGTAGTTCATGTCGATGCTTTCACCTGAACAGAATCTATGTCCATCTTTCTATGGGGCACTTGGACTGGAGTGATAGAAATAGCTTCTAAAAGCATGCCAATTATTTAAGTGAAAGCTTGTAAACAAAGGACAGGAGAAAGGTACAGAACACGTCCTGCTGTTCTTATAATCTTGGGAGAGACTATCTGCTGACCTTGACTCTAAGGTAGATTGTACATCTGTGGAATAAATAAGGGTTCACCTCTGAGAATCTATACTGACTTCAAGTTTACTTGACTATTAACACTTCCAATTGGTAGAGGAAAAAAATTGTTGTTTTTCTTTAAATTGTGGACAAGTTTATATTCCTAATAGATTTTTATTCCTACGGTTTGGTAGAGCTTGTAGGAATGATGGAACATACCAAATTTTTTTCCACCTCCATTAGAATTTATACCTGAGAAGCCAAGCTTGTCATCTGCAGTTAGAAATATAGTGCTTTTCTTGAGAGATGTGTAGGAAAATAATGAGGCTAAAACTTTGGAAAAGACACCCAAATAGAACTCTAAAAATATGGGGAATCATCTATACTCTTCATCCAAATGAACTGGACCTGATAAAAGGGATGACAAATTCCTACCTTTGCTTTCCACATCAACCATAGCTTAAAGACATCAATATGTCGGCCACACTGAATAGTTTTATCCCCAGTGTCAAAGTCAACATTGTAGAGTTTATCTGGCTGGAAAAGATAAGCAGCGTGCATCTGGTTGCATGCTTCCAGAAGACCCTAAAAAAGGAATAATACGTCTACATGTAGGTTATATACATCTCAGTAAGAAACCATCGTTATGTATTTCAATTACATGCACTTTTTTTGTTACCTTCATTTTTTAAATTTTATTTTTTAAATGTTATTAAGTTTTTGTACTTTAATTCCAGTACAGTTAACATACAGTGTTCCATTAGTTTCGGTTTACAAGATAGTGACCCAATAATTCTATACATTATTCAGTGTGTGCACTTTTAAATAGAATTTTGTTTATTTTATATTAAAAAATATGTCACTGTTCTAGGATTTTCGTATATCCAGTTGTTCTTTGGGTTTATCTGGAACAAGCGATATAACTAGATTAACACAAGTTTATCTATTTTTCTTTAACTTTTCTCAAAGGCATCGAAGGTCTGCTGGTTTCCTATTATTAGGTATTAAAGTTAATGAGAATGGAGGGCCTCATTCACTTGAACTAAACTATCCCATGAATCAGCCGTTAGGTACAGTTGGCACACTGCCCTGTTGGTCACGGTAGGTAGAGAATAAAGTAATCCGCTCATTTAATTTTGCGCTTCTCACATAAAAGACGTTGAAAATGTTCCTTCTCAGTGTTGCAGAATGGTGAAACATTTGCTTTGGGTAGTTAAGAAGGAATCACTAGAGCAAAGAAATGTTTCCCGTCACCCAGTTAAAGAGAGGCTTTTCTCAAAGGGTGTGTGTTGTCACAGCACAAGCAAGGCTTAATCTGTGTGCATTGATGGGGGACCGTTTAAAGCTATATCAAGTGTAATTTTTGTAGAAGAAGCAAATAACAATATGTCTATTATGTGTTTATTATATACTGAGCACTTCACAGGTATTACATCATTCGAGCCTCACAGAAAACTCATAGCACAGGTCTTATTGTTGTATCATTTTTATAGATTGAGGAAACTGATACTTTAACATATTAAGCAATTTTTAAGGTCATATATCCAAATAGTGATGAATCTGGGATCTGACAAAAGGGCAGTTTGTCTTGAAGTTGGTGGAAATTCAACTTCAAAGGAGAAGTCTCACACATTTTTTTTTTAAGAATAGGCTTGTGGATCTAGGGAAAGGAGCACAATGTAATGGTAAGAATTGAAGTATTTGGGGGAAAAGGAACAGAAATGATACCTTAGAAAGGAATATGTTGTGTATTTATATTTTAGGTGTCCTATTTACACATGTAAATATTTTCTCTCTAGTCTACTTCAAACTCCCCTTTTAATGTTGTGTTAGGCAGGAGTTGGAGACTATTTAAAATGCTTTAAGACAGTATAATCAATACTTAAGTTTTATCTATTCTGGTGTGATGATTAAGCTACAGTTAGTCATATTTACCTACGATCTGTCACGCGCTGCCGGGGCAGTGGGTGTGAGGTAAGCAATCATGAAAATGTGTTGCCCCATTGACTTTCCAATCTGGGGTGCAGGAGGTTGGGTGGGTAAGGGCAGAGCTAGACACTAAACAAAATGTGGCATATGTGAATGTGAAGTTGTACCCAGGATAAATGCTATGGACGAGTTTCAAGGTGTTGTAAGAGAACATTCTAATATTCTAAGGATCAAGGATTTCACTTCGTCTGAAGATCTAGGAAGTCTTCCAGGTAAAAGTCGTTTTTGAGTTCAGTAGGAGCTAAACAAGAAAGATGTTGGGGGAGGGTGTGGGAGACAAAAGTAAAGCCAGACCATGGTAGTCAGAAGGAGAAACTCATGCCAAGGTCATATGTGAGAAGCTGCATGACTCCTTGGAAGTAAGGGCAAGTCAAGGGATATCAAGGGCAAAAAGCAAAGGGAAGCAGATGACGAATGGGAGACTAGGAAAGGTACGTACCACCCAGGCCTTGTAGGCCATGTCAGGGATTTTAATCCCCATCCAAAAAGCAATGAGAAGCCACTGAATGGGTTTCAATCTTGCACTGTTAAAATGTCCTTCTGGATGAAAGAGATGGCATTTGAAATAACACTTCATTTCAAAAACACACGGCATTGCCTTCCCCTTCGACAGTTAAATACGAGATATTTAAAATTAGTTTTAATTGTATTTCATGTACAATTACAGCAAAATATATATACTTATAGTGCCTATAGGTACCTTTTCAGCATCAGAAAATGTATTCGTTAAATACTGGATATACTTGGTTTACACTGCTCATTAAGGCATGAGTCAAAACGGTATAAACTGAGACACTCCAATGGTTTAAAAGATAAAAATCAAACGTCCCTTTTAACTTAAGGCTACACGGAAATAGGCTTATTTTCCAGAGATGACCTTAAAAACAGTAAAAGCTTAGTAGTTTGAGGGTTCTGCTCTACCTCCATTGACCATCTATCTATCTTTAGGAAAAGACAAAAAAGTGTAAAACAAGAAAACAATGCATTATTTCAACATACCCACTGTGGGTGAAGAAATCAGGGAAGACGGAAAAATATTGGTATTTGAGTGCTAAACATAAAGGCATCAGAAATCTGAAGGTTGAAAATATATCTGTTAGCAGTAGGAAGGGGGAGCAGACTCAGAAGCTTATTAAAGAAAAGATATGCAGCCAAACTAGAATTTCTGGGTACTGGACACTCAGGAGTGGACAGGAAGGAGTAGCCAGTTAACCTGCAGGCTTTGAACACAAGGCGGCTGCCATTTCATTGATGGCGTAGTGAAGGAATAGTGCTGCCCGTGGCCAGCTGAATAGAATCTAAAGCAGAGCCTGCCCTGCTGAGAATGGTCTAGACTAGGAGAGAGTAATGATTCTCTCAGCAGAGATAAAGTGGGCACTGAGTACTCAAGGGTGAGGGAATTTCTTAAATTCCACATATGAGTGAAATCACATGGTATTTGTCTTTCTCCGGCTGACTTATTCACTTAGCAGAATACTCTCTAGTTCCGTCTATGTCATTGCAAATTGCAAGATTTCTTTCTTTTTTTATAGTTGAGAGAGAGAGGCAAACCAAGAAACAGACTCTTAACTAGAGAGAAAAACTGATGGTTACCAGAGAGGAGGTGGGGCAGGAGGGATGGTTTAAATAGGTGATGGGCCACATTTGTGATAAGCACCGGGTGTTGTATGAAGCGTTGAATCACTATATTGTACACTAATTGAAACTAGTATTACCGTGGATGTTAACTAACTGGAATTTAAATACTTTTTAAAAACAAATAAAAAGAAATTAAAAACAATTAAAAGTGAGGAGTGCCGGTGAAGGCAGTTTGTATAGGAACGCAGACACTTTATATATATATGTATCCAAACTCTTTGGATTGCTTGTGAGTAAGGGAGAAAGAAAACAAAGTTATAAATGAAATACATAATATGCATTTGCATTTCTGACTACTGCATGAAGATAAGGATTCCCAGGTTGAATTTTCTAATTGTGCCTCTCCTTGGAGGAGATCATGGGCTTATCTCCTTGTGTAGCATTGCATTTACTATTGATGGAGATAAAATGCGAAAACATATAAGCAGAAAGTCATTTCATGCAACCCATACATTTGTGCTTTGAATGCTGAAAATATACTGCAGTTACTCAGATTTATCCACATTTGAAATGAGCCATATTTTTGGCCCTACAATCCGAGATACCAAATGGGCCAGTGGGCCAAATGTGATCCCTAAAAGAGATTTTGTTTGTTCATGGCATTTTTTAAGAAGTGGGGCAGAAATGATCAGGTTTTCTCTAGACCTAATCACTGTCCATTGTGTCATCCCAGATCTTATCCACGCACTGGGTTTATAGTTGTTTCCTTTGTGGTGCCTCCATTACCCAGTGGCTGCTACTTCAAGATTAAGGGGGAAGGATCAGTTTTCTTTAGTAGGGCAAATTGCGTTGCACTGTGTTAATTCGGTGAGGCCATAATTATTTTGATTTTAAACATTCACAATGAAGCTAGTCATTACCAAGACATCCATTATAGCTCTGCTTAAAAATAGAAAGCATTTACTTTTTCCCGGATCAGGATAGCGGAGCACTGAAGAGGGACGCCCATGAGTTTATGTGGATTCCAGGTCACAGAGTTGGCCCTAGGTGATAAAACAGCTCCAATTAGTGCTCACAGTCTAATGAAAGAGAACAGAATCCTGGATAGGTTATTTTTGATTTTCACAAGCAATGGTGCTGGTCTCACCTTTCAATGCCACTGAGTTTATGGGAGTAGTTTTTGGACAGGAGCAGTCCACCTCCCCAGGCTGCCTGTATACAGACACAAAGGATGTGTGGTTTTACATTAATTATTTCTTTTTAAATAGCATCGGTGACTTTTTCCATGTTAAATTTATTTCAAAAGTTGATGAAGCTTTAATTGCTATGTTAGATAATTATAAACTTGGCTATCATTATACTACTAATAAGAACAATGCACTTTAAAATTTCCTCCTATGAATTCTCATTGTCTATTCGTGACATAGTAAAGTTTTAGGTTTCTAATGAATTCCAACACCTTCTGTATAATTTCCAGAGACAGATAAAAAAAAATTGGCATCAAATTTGGCAAGACCACAGAAAAATTAACATATCTACCATACTGTATCACTTGAAATTTATCCATCTCTTATCAAAGCCAAAGAAAGTATTGCCCAAAATCATTGAACTAAGTTAGTAGCATCAAAAGTTGTGATTTCCTTAGGGTGTCTAGGTGGCTCAGTTGTTTAAGCATCCTGATTCTTGATTTCTGCTCAGGTCATGATCTCACAGTTGATGAGTTCGAGCCCTGTGTCGGGTTCTTTGCTGACAATGGGGAGCCTGCTTGGGATTCTCGGTCTCCCTCTCTCTCTCTCTGCCCCTCCCCGCTTGTCCTTTCTCTCAAAAATAAATAAATAAGGAAACTTTATTAAAAATTGTGATTTCCTTAATAGGTATTAATTTTAAAATGTTTATTAGAGTAATGGGCTAAATCTTCTTTTGATTTTAAATCAGGTTTAACTATTTCTTCAAACTGATGTTCCAAATTGTTGGCTGAATATTGATAGAGGTCTGGACTCTTTTCAAACACTTGATTCATTTGTGGTCTTTCCATGCTTAGGTGTTAAGTCGATTTGATTCATAATAAAAATAAGTTTCCAGAGAAGCTTTCATCTTGCCTGCAATGCCAATTAAACAATTTTAAAGATTGTTCATAGGATACATTTTCTCAAGGGGAAATTACGGGCCAGATGGAAGGAAGGGACTTACATCCACGTGCATCCAGAGTCTGTGCACCTCACAAATATCCGCGATGTCGTGGAGAGGGTCAAAGGCCCCGAACACTGTGGTACCAGCGGTGGCAGTGACACAAAAAGGAATGTGGCCCTGGAGATGACACAAGCTGAATCGTTGGTCTCAGGAGGTCACAGGAATCCTAACGTTAGGGTGCCATTACCCTTCTGGGCATCCAGAAACTGGATGACTTGGACCAGAACACTAAGTATCTAATCATCTCAAACATTCTCGGTACTTCCAGTACTGGAGGAAGTAGTGAAACCGTAAGATGAACTCAGATCACTGCCTCTGAGTTTCATTTATTATTATCTCTCTCCAAATTTATTTTCACAATATAATACCACAAAAACAGACATGACCCAGTTCCTTTATTTAGTCCTGATAACTTTTAATTTGGTATTTGACAGAAAATTATTAGAGAAATATTGCAATGTTGCTTAATTGTTTCACTTTAATTTTATAAAGAATTTCCTGGGGTGCCTGAATGGCTCAGTTGGTTAAGCGTCTGACTCTCGATTTTGGCTCAGGTCGTGATCTCATCGTTCATGGGCTTGAACCCTCACTGGGCTCTGTGCTGACAGTGTGGAGCCTGCTTGGATTCTCTCTCACCCTCTCTCTCTGCCTTCTCTTCTGCTCGTGTTCTCTCTCTCAAAATAAATAAACATTAAAAAAAAAGAATTTGCTGGGGCGCCTAGGTGGCTCAGTCAGTTAAGCATCTGACTCCAGCTCAGGTCATGATCACACGGTTCCGTTGGGCTCTGTGCTGACAGCTCGGAGCCTGGAGCCTGCTTCAGATTCTGTGTCTCCCTCTCTCTCTGCCCCTCCCCCACTCACGCTCTGTCTCTCTCTCTCTCTCTCTCTCAAAAATAAACATTAAATCTTTTAAAAATTTCCTTCATTTAGGGATTATTTACTTCTCTTAGCAATTACCTTACCAGTTGTTTTCTGCTAATGAGAACAGGTAAAGAAAATAAAAATGTACCTGCATGTTAAGTATGGAGGTGTAGAACATACCTTTCTTTTAGCTTCTAATATATTTTTCTCTAACTCAGCTGGAATCATCTTTCCCCTTAAAAATACAAATATACATTGATTTATTATGAGCAAATAAACATACCAATTCTACCAATGAGAAGAATAATATGCTAGGCTAAAACAACTAGTTTTTAGTGAGGTATTTATATGTGAGTAAATATACACCTGGTAAATGTTCAGTTCCAAAAACCCAATGGTAAATATCACATTGAATTAAAGAATGCTTGAGGGGGGGGCACCTGGGTAGCTCAGTTGGTTGGGTGTCCGACTTCAGCTCAGGTCATGATCTGACATTGGTGGGTTCAAGCCCCGCATCGGGCTCTCTGCTGTCAGCACAAAGCCTGATTTGGATCCTCTGTCCTCCCCCTCTCTCTGTCCCTCCCCTACTCGTACTCTGTCTCTGTCTCTCTCAAAAATAAATAAACATTAAAAAAAAAAAAGAAAACAGCCATTGTTTCAAACAATGAAACATCATTTTTCTCTATCAGAATTTTCAATTATAAGGGTATTGATAATATTCACATTGATAATATGAAGAGTATCAATTAACTCAAAAATGTTTGAAAAGCAAATGAAAAATCTTTATGAAATTGTAAATGCAGATGTTGTTTGAACCAGTAATTCAGTTTCTAGGAATTCATGTGCGATATTCAAACACAGACTCTCAAATATATTTATACAATTATATTAATTTAATTGTTCTTAAATATAAATTCTAGGGGGAAACCCTTAAATGTCTTTTAAAATAAGATTTATAAAGTTATTTTACATTCATAAAATAGAAAACTCCAAAGTTATGGAAAAAGAATAAGGAAAAGGATGAGATTTCTAAGACAGGGGCTCCCGGGTGGCTCAGTCGGTTAAGCGTCCAACTTCAGCTCAGGTCATGATCTCACAGTTGGTGAGTTCAAGCCCCGCATCAGGCTCTGTGCTGACACCTCAGAGCTTGGAGCCTGCTTCAATTCTGTGTCCTTCTCTCTCCGCCCCCACTCATGTTCTGACTCTCTCTCTCTCTCTCTCTCTCTCTCAAAAATACATAAACATTAAAAAAAAATTTTAAAGATTTCTAAGACATTCTAAAACCAAAAAAAATTAAGAAAGCAAGTTACATAATACAACACAGAATTGATGTATGAATAAGTTTGATATGCATAAAAATGATCTTCCAGAATATATGTAATATTTGTAATATTATTTATTTCTTAAAGGTGGTATTCAAGGAAAATGTAAATATATTTTTGCTTTGTAGATTGCTAAGACAGTTGAATTTTTATCTGCAAACATTATTATATTTTTATGTTCATTTGTATTACACATAATTCAATATATTCAAAATAGGGAAGACATGTGACCATCCACTTGCATAAAACTATATTTAGTAAAGAAATTTTAAGAGTAGGATAGGATGACTTTGGTGCTTCTTTCAAAATTACTGCAGTTAAAATTTATTAAAACTAATCTGGGAAAGTATTCTTGCTAAAAATTGGAATAGGAAACCTATAGATTATGCTTTAATCTGTGAGGCATAATGACAATAAAAAAAACTGAGAATGTGTTAGAAACATACCTTTCATCACATTTTACTTCAATTACATTGTCAGTTCCAATACCAAGAATAGCTGCAGATTTTTTTACTGAATAATGACCCTTGGGCAAAAATGGAAATAGGAAAGGCATTAACTTCTCTGCATTAAATGATCATTTACACTAGAGCATTTGGAGGCTTATACACATAGCTCTGAATGGGTTTGTACATATATACACATATATACACAAGTACAGATCTCAAGGCGTATTTCCAGACCCTCATCATGACAGTTTTTCAGGTGAAGAAGTTTGTGACACCTCTTGTAGAGGGTAGAGCACAGAACATGCTTTACATGCAGTGGGAGTTTGAATATTCTAGTTCTCCGTATACATATAAAATCAGGTCAGATATAGATCTAGTGTTCGTATTCTCCAGAAATAAAAACCTTATGTGTTCCAGACAGCTGTAACTGTTGCATTACAGACCTTTTTTTTCAGGCGTGAGGCTTGGAGAAATGCCTTGATTCTTCTGATGCCTGTAACTCTTAATTTTGACTTTGACACTAACTTTAATTTCTTGCCTTCTAGGTATCTGCTATTTCCCCAGTATCATTCTGCCTGATGTAAATAATATCATAAAATGGAGGTATCAGCAGCTCAAGATACAAACTCGGAGCTGGTTATTTTTAGCTGCCAGGAAAAGACTAGATACATGAAAGAAAAAAAAAAGGCAGAAGTGTAAAACCCTAATGAGGCTTCATTTCAATAGGGAATGCACCAATTAAATAGGAACTGATTTTTCAAAAATCTACATTATGGAGTTTCAGCATATTTACTCATTCTAAGCAAAAATTATGTGGCAAATGATGAAAGACATTTGTACACAAGCATCTTAAGTTACATTAAGTTTTATAGTAAATTCATTAAATATGCATCAGTGGTCTCCAACTTGATAATATGCATATATATAAGGCTAGTTTGAATTTGGTCATAGAAGCATATTGCAAACACAGAAACATTTCAAGGAAACCCTGTGTTTCCAGGTACTTTTAGGTAGAATTCTCAAACTGGGACTACTATTACATTTTAATATCACAACTGTTGCTAGGCAGAAAAGAAAAAAGTGCCGTGCCCAGACTTATTAAAGGGATGAATCAATTTTTTTAAAAAAAGAAGTGTTGTTGCAGAGCACAAGATTGGAACATTGAAACCAAAGGAGACATCAGTGGATACATTGTCAATATCAGAAACATTTGACCGAGGTCCGAGTCTATAAAAATGAGCCTTTCTTTTTAACTAATTCCTTTGACCCTCACTGGAAAAATAAGATATCAATCGCATTCTCGTTCTCTTCATTCAACGATAAAGGGAATCACTAAATCAAGTCTTTAAAATTTAAAATTTTTATCACTTGATTTTATTTGTGGTAAAGATAGCAGAATGCTTTATATTTATAATCACATTTTTTGTTAGTTTCTCATATTTTGAAATTAAACTTTAATCTTGAATTATCTGTACTGCTAATCTCTAGAGCCTACGTTGACTGAAAAATTGTTTTTTAGTCTTTCCAATATCAATATGCAGACACAGACACAGAGATTACCGAATCTCTATAATGTTAGAGTAAAGCTAATATTCTCCATCTTTCAATAACTTTACAGTTTACCTAAGAAGATTCTTAAAAGGTGGAAAAATCTAGACTAGATACTTACTTGCTCAGAAACAAATAACACAATACACGGAAGTGCGGTCATGCCTTGTCTTTTTATCTCTGGATATTGCTTATAACGGGCTACTAATATACCACAGAGGTTAGATAGACTTCCTCCTAGAAGAGAAACAGTGACTGTTAACCTAATTTCAAAAATCAGAAATGTTCACTGAAATCATGACAATTTGAGTGCTTTCTGAACCTAAAGTGGTGCCAAATCACTGCTCTTATTTCAAAAATATCTTTCCTTGAAAATGTTGAGAGAGGGATGCCTGGGTGGTTCAGTCGGTTAAGCATCCGACTTTGGCTTAGGTCATAATTTCACAGTCCGTGGGTTCGAGCCCGGCATTGGGCTCTGTGCTAACAGAGCCTGGAGCCAGCTTCAGTTTCTGTGTCTTCCTCTCTCTCTCTCTCTGCCCCTCCCCTGCTCACACTCTGTCTCTGTCTCTCAAAATAAAATAAAGACATAAAAAATTTTTAAAAAAGAGAAAATGTTGAGAGAAATATCACACAACACAATTCATAACTTTTAGATTTGTGGAAATTTTGTTTGCAATTATGGCTAACACAATGGCTTGTAAACATTTATCTCTTAAAAATAATAGCATTAGTTGAAATATACTTTGAGTGTCTCTAAAAATATGTTTCATTTAGCTTAGAAAATGATGTCTTGCTTTTTCTTACCAGGTGCAAATATTCCATCTGCTTCTGTTTCTCCCCAGCCAATAATTTCATACATTTTCTTAAGAAGAATTGTCTCCATGATAGTAAATACTGGAGCTATTTCATATGTAAACCTATATTACATATGTAGAAATTCTACTGTGAATTATATAAAATGGAAAAGGATAAACAAAGTTATGTGCTAGATAAGATTATATAGAATATTTTTTTGTATTCTATAGCAGACTGTACCAGAAATAGTTATGATTTAAGTGCTCTAAATCGGCCCTTCCAGATTAAGAGTATATTAGTTCTACTAATATAGAAGGTATCATAGATTCCATTGTTTTGTGTAGTAGCTGGGTATTTCTTTCCCACCAAAAGGAATTTTGAAAGCAACCCCTACCTCCTCAGCACATACACAATACTATTAGAGCCAGAAAATGCCCAGTTTGATATATATATATATGTCAAGTTAGAAAGAGATCTAGATCTACAATGTTTTGCAGAACATGAAATAGGTCGAAAAAGCCTTTTCTCAAAATCGATGGGTACAGATTTTCTACCTAAAAATTGGACTTTGGGCAAGCGCATCAAGAAAAGGCTAAAAACTATTATGTTTTCAGTAAAAGCTCAAAGCAAGTAGATAGTTCAAGGCAAGAACAATAATGGCCCCATGGACAAGAATTCAGAGAGCTTGGCGATAGGGACTCTCCTCTGAGTCACACTGAGATTAGAGTCCCTTCCACAAAAAGAAGCAACTAAGATCAAAAAGAAAGCTAGAAGTTTTTCTCTATACATACCATATACAGTAAGCAATGAGGTACTTACGTTGGTTCTGAAATCAAAGCGTTGCTTCAGTTATTTTCAAGGAATCCTTTTCTTTGTTCTCAAACACCTTTTAAAGACCCTTGTAGGTGTTCTTAAACGGAGCTTCAAGTGTCAGACTCCATTTATGTGCCATTTTAGATGCTCTCAGCTTGCTCTGTCTCTAAAGTCTTTGGACAATATTCAAGCCCAGACATTGCTGTGACCACCTTCACTCTTATACACCCACCGCCCAACAGAGAATCGTCTCCCACCTGCAAGGCAGGCACTGACTTCCAGCCCACGGGTCTCTTCTTGCATCCAGGCATGACAAGTCATGGAATCTTCTGAGAGTCCCAAGAATGCCCAACCATGGGGAAGTTAACATCCCACGGCACAGTCCTTTGGCCATGAGAAAACTGGTTGACAATCTGTTCTTTCCCCTTGTCCCCTGCAGATGGACTGCCCTTTGAAGCAGTCATTTACAGGGGCACTCCACCCCAGGAGATGAAGCATTTGCTTCTTCTGACACTAAGTGGTAGCCAGGTCTGCAATTTCCCTCATGTTGCTCTTCCGCCCTATGCCAACTCCCTTCATCTTTCCTCAACCCCTCTCCTCACTATGGCCTGGCCTAAACAAAGTAGTAACACATAAGCTCTTGGCCAGGGACTGTGCACAGAGACCAGGAAGGAAACCTATTGCCTATGGGAATTAAGATTCTAGTTCTAAGAGAAACAAAGTAAGAAGAAAGCCTTACACACTGGTGTTTGAACAAGGCTGCACTTCTGCCAGCATTTGCTATGCCAGTTTCAACACCTACGCACACTACCTTTCCGATCCTACCTGAGTTCCATGGAGTAAGCATTATTATTTTCAGCCAACAGAGATGCACTAAACTTCCCAGCATTGTAGATGGTAGAATTAGGACTGAAACCCGGTTCTCCTTGTTTCCACCTCACAGGCTTTACACTATCCCAGATTAGGGTAAGAGATCTCCATTCATTAAAAACGAAGAAACTCTGAAGGTAAAGAAGGCTGTCTGAAATCCTTTCTCTCTCTTTATTGTTAACTGCTTGCTTCCATCTCCCATGTGTTCTTTCTACCTTTTCTGCATCAGCCAAGAATCTCTATTTTCTTCACATACAGAATAATTTAGTCTCACAACATTGGGATTCTAGATAGTGGAGGAAGATGTATAAACTGAGTTTTATGTAATAATTTATATAATAAAGAAACATTCTCTCAAAAGATAAAGTTGTCCTTTTTAAAGTTTATTTATTCTGAGAGAGAAAGAGCGTGCAAACACACAAGTGGGGGAGGGGCAGAGAGAAAGAGAAAAAGAGACAGAAAGAGGGAGAGAGAGAGAGAGAGAGAGAGAGAATCCCAAGCAAGCTCAGTGCTGTCAGCACAGAGCTGGATGTGGGGCTCAAACTCACAAACTGTGAGATCATGACCTGAGTCAAAATCAAGAGTCAGACCCTTAACCGACTGAGTCGCCCAGGCGCCCCAATCGATAAATTTTTTTTCAGTAGCATATTACCCTATGCATGTTTTAAGGGCCATACTCAAGCAATAAAAAGTAAAAATAGCCGTCAGTTGTGTAAGCCATTTATGTTTGCATTTCATAGCTACAAAATGCTGATTAGTACTGTGAACTATGCATCATTAAAACGCAAATGATAACTAAACAGTTAAAGCAAACCTTAGTTTTTCCACATAGCAAAGCAGTCTCTCCTCATAAACATTTAGTTCTTGGTTTTAAAGTTTAAATTCCTAGCAGCTCTCTCTTTTGATTGCTAGTTAAATTATATTAACATTTGACACAGACTGTTCCTGTCAATTTCATACCCAATCATTTTCCTATCCTTTTAACCTTGAAAAATACTCCCCTAAAATTAACTTTACTTCAAAACACGGCAGCAATAGATCTGATTTTTGTATGGCCAATAGATTTGCTGTGGCAAAGGTGGAATTTTTTTTTTTTATGTTTATTTTTGAGAGAAAGAGAGATAGTGCAAGCGGGGAAGGGGCAGAGAGAGAGGGAGACACAGAACCCAAAGCAGGCTCCGGGCTCTGAGCTGACAGCACAGAGCCCGAGGTGGGGCTCAAACCCACGGCCTGCAAGATCATGAGCCAAATTCAGACGCCTAAACAACTGAGCCACCCAGACGCCCAAAAGGTCGAATTTTTCAAAAATCACATTGGAGTTGGGTTTAGATTTCCTTTAAAAGTTTCCCTTCTTCAACCTTTGATCAGATTCAGGTTCTAATTTATATTCAGGCAACTTCCCAAATACTTGTGCCTTTTAGGCTACGTGTGCTGCGGCCTGTTTGGGGTAGTGTTTACATGATTCCAACCCCAGAATGGAACTCACTCACAGTCTGCTACACTAGTAACCCAGGCTAATCAACTGACCTTTACTACTTACCCGGGAATTCAGATCCTGGAAGTTTCTAGAAGCTGTCCAGAGGACTGAGTAAACCTCAAACATGTTCCCTGGGGAAAATGTAGTGGCTTCTTTGCCTTTCCCTCAGGGTATCAACTATGTGATACAGCAAGCATCGTATCCAGAAAAAGGAACAATCTAGATCTTCACTCCTCCTTTTGCGTGTCTCCAGGTCTCACATTCCCCAGGCCCAGGCGGATACTCACATGTTGGTATTGGCAGTGGCTGTCAACCATTCCCCGGCAAGTCCCACCACATCTAGCCCACTGGAGAGCTGGTTAAAAAAGCGAGGATGTCCTAGAGAAAAGACAAAATTCAAATGAGCCAAAATAAGAACACAGGGCCGAAGAGTCGATCAATTTTAGAGCAGTTTCTCAGTTAACAGGTACTCATTGATCTAGCACATGTAAACTAATTCTGTCATTCAATAAATATTGCTGAGAACTATCATATGCAGGGACAGTGCTCAGCTTTGGGGACATAGTAGTAAACAAGGTGGACAAAGCCACTACCATGTGGACCTTACTGACCAGTGGAAGAAAAAGGTATTAATCAAATAATGACACAAATGTGTTTCACTGCAACTTTAAAAGGACAGAAGGAAAGATCAGGATGTTTTAAGACCATTCCTAGGGGGCCTAAGGCAATCAGGGAAGCAGGAGAGCCCATCTCTCTAGAGAAGGCTTCTTGGAGGAAGTGATCTTTCAGGTAAGATCGAAAGTTTGCTTCCAGACCAAGAGTGAAGGAGACGGATTATGCTGTGAGGAGGAGCTTGTGAGAAGTCGCTGAGTCGAGAAAGAGTTCGTAAGCTTGAGGGTGAGGAACCCATCCTGTGTCTAAAGTAGAAAGACCATGGACGAGATGCATAAAACTACCTCAGTGAGAGGGGAAGGGACAGCCTGAAAGATTAATAATTTTTTTTTCTCAAAAGCTGCCTCATTGTTTTTGGACAAAATATCAGGTCCCCTTTACAATGATTTTTTGAAGATTTATATTAATAAAGAACATCAAGAGGCACTTGGGTGGCTGAGTCGGGTAAGCGCCTGACTCTTGCTTTCAGCTCAGGTCAGATCTCACAGTTTCGTGAGTTCCAGCCCCACCTTAGGCTCTGTGCTGACAGGGCGGAGCCTGCTTGGGATTCTCTCTCTTTCCCTCTCTCTTTGCACAACCCCTGACTCGTGCTGTCTCTGTCTCTCTCAAAAACAAACTAAAAAAGAAAAAAAAAAGAACATCAAACATTAGATGCCAAAACTAACATTCTATATGCAACTCAGTTTAAATTAATCTCTTCCTGGGGCGCCTGAGTAGCTCAGTCAGTTAAGCGTGGGACTCTTGATTTCGGCTCAGGTCTGGTTCGTGGGACCTGGGATTGAGTCCCAAGTTGGGCTCTGAGCTAACAGTGTGGGGTCTGCTTGGGATTCTCTCTCTCCCTCTCTCCTTTCCCTCCCCCGACTTGCTCTCTCTCTCTCTCTTTCTCTCCCTCAAAATAAATAAACATTAAAACAAATTAATCTCCTCCTGAGCTCCCAAATAGATTGTTCTTTGCACTTCTTTGATAACATGTCTTAACAATGGCCAACATCACAACTCTTTGTGAGAGGCTCTTCCCTGTCCTCACTTACCCATATTTGCAGAGCCCCTATGCCATAGCACCTGCGGAGTTAATTATAAAAGTAGTGGGTCAATAAATGTTCATTAAATTGGAAGGAATGAAAGATCTGGAAGTTGCGGCTATGTTATGAAATGTTTCTTTTTATTATTTACTTTTTGCTTTCTCAGCATTTGCTTTTCCCTCTCCGCTTGATACTGGGAAATGCAAACGTGGGGAGAATGAGCCCCTAGAGATTCTTCTGCCTTTGCCATTCTTGGTTAGGGAAGGATAAAGAACTTGATTTATAGCTGTCACAGTGCTTCAATTGCCCTGCTATTTTTCAGAACTTCCTTTTGCTATTTTTACTTCTAACTACAAATTATTTCAACTTCACATTTACTTTACACAGTTGAACTTAGTCTTGAAATATGCCTTTTATTTCAGGATCTCATGAGGCTTTCTTTTTGTCTTATTTAATAATATTTCTCCAGTTGAACAGAAAACATTACATACAGGACAGTAATTTTTATACATATATGTGGAGAAAATATCCACTTAGCTATCCAACACTTATAATATTTATAACATTTGGAAGATATAACTTAAGAAAGTATTTATTATAAACAAGTAGTTTTATATGTGTGCATGTACACACGCACAGTTTCACACAGTTTAAAATTGAAATCACACTGAGCATATTATTTTGTGGTATGTCTTTTTATTTTTTTTACATTTTTAAAAATGTTTTTATTTAATTTTGAGAGACAGAGAAAGAGACAGAGCATGAGTAGGGGAGAGACAGGGAGAAAAGGAGACACAGAATCTGAAGCAGGCTCCAGGCTCTGAGCTGTCAGCACAGAGCCCAATGCAGGGCTTGAACTTGTAAACCGTAAGATCATGACCTGAGCCAAAGTCAACTGCTTAACTGACTGAGCCACCAAGGCACCCCATGTGGTATGTCTTTTTATAATAATTAAAATTCTGTGAGAAATCCTCCATGACTTTCCTAGGACTTTTTTTTTGGTATAATTTTTTAAAATTTTAATTATTTTTTTTTGAGAGTGAGAGTGCACGAATGTGCACGAGTCAAGGGAAGGTCAAGGGAAGAGAGAGAGAGAGAGAGAGAGAGAGAGAGAGAGAGAATCTTAAGCAGCCTCCATGCCCAGCACAGAACCAGATGTAGGGCTTGATCTCACAACCATGAGATCATGACCTGAGCCAAGATCAAGAGCCAGAAACTTAACTGATTAAGCCACCCAGGTGCCCCTCCTAGGACTTTAAATGGTAATATTGCATAGTATCCTCTCAAAGAAAATCCAGTTTATATAAGATAAATGTCAAAATGAGGATACTTTTTAAATTTTTGTTATTAAAATTAATGCAGAAATGAGCATTCTCAAGTAAAAATCATTTTTGTTGGTATGGTTGATCAGCTTGGTCTGAAGATAAAAATATGTGTGATATTTAAAGTTTCTGGGATATCAAAAATACATTATTTTAAGTGTCTATTTAATGTCTATCAAGTCATCATACACAAATAGTTTTCAATTATTAAAATATACATGAAATATTTTCAAAGATTACATAATAATAAATGAGTAATAAACCCAGGGATACAAGCTGTAGTTGGACCCTTTTATGTGTGTGCCTCTTTCCAAAGATTATGTTATTTCAAATACATTATTTAGTATACATTTAAGATTTTAGAAAAAGGGGTCCATAGAGCCTATTCAAACATTGTTAGCTCCTGGAAGTATCATTGCTTTAAGTGGTTAAGAGTAAAGTTACAATAAAGTTCATCAGAAAACATAATTTCTAAAATATAGGATGTATATATACATAATTATATACATATATATATAATTTTATTGCTATTATTTTATTGATGTATTGAACATCAATAATGAATACGACCAAATGAAAATAAGTAAGTTAAAATTGTATGTTTAGTTGCCGTTGGAATATAACGCCTCAAACCAAAACCACTTTATTTACTTTTCTTTCTTAACTAATAAACAATTTATATGTGATAACGCCAATTTGAAAATAAACTAGACAAATGTTTTAAGTAAAAATAAGTAAAATGGGACCATTTTTCAACACACACATAAACTCAAGGCTATTCATTCAGTCTCCAGTTCAGGCACATCAATTTGAAAATTACCTGTTTTAACACCATATTTTAAGGTATCTGTGCAATCGACAAGTAACTGCTCCAAGGATTCAGGGTGGTCAGACAGTTCCAGGTTAAACCCATCCAAACCTTCAAGAAGTTGGTGAGGATGATGAAAGTCTAGTATTTTACTCTTAACATCAAACGTTTTTTTGATGTAATGCAGAAGAATATTTACTACTTGCAGCAGAAAACACTTCGTTAAATCTTTACCATCCTTGGATGGCAACAAATCTAGAGCAAAACAGGGGTAAAAAGTCAGGTCACTAACTAGAGCGCCAAAGAAAATCACGATGGGGATAGAGTTGTGATCATCACACATTAAAGATATTAAAAGACCATGTGAAATAACAAGAAGCATTTGTTCAAATCTTACTCAGAATCTTCATTCAAAGTTCCACTGGAAACAGTTTTCTCACACACACACACACACACACACACACACACACAGCCACTTTAGATGAACACCTGAACACCATTGGAGTAATTGAACCTTCAAGACCCCCTAGATGGACCTTATCATTGCTTTGTCAAAAAAAATGAACTGGTAATTGCACTTTTAAAAATTGTTTAATGTTTACTTATTTTTGAGAGAGAGAGAGAGAGAGAGCGAGCAGGGGAGAGGCAGAGAGAAAGAGAGACACAGAATCCAAAGCAGGCTCCAGGCTCCGAGCTGCCAGTACAGAGCCCGACGCAGGGCTCAAATTTAGGAGCTGCGAGATCATGACCTGAGCCGAAGCTGGAGCTCAACTGACTGAGCCATCCAGGCAGCCCAGGTAATTGCACTTCTAAAAGTAAGTTAAAGCATCAAATCTTAAGGAAATGATAATGGTTTCAATAAATATGTAAATGACATACAATTTTATAAAAAATGAAACAAATAATATTAATGACACCATTAATATGGTTTCAAATATGGTTAATGACACCATACCTGAAGCATAAGCATTTGATAAATTAATCATTACTTTCTCAGCGTAAGCCTCTTCTGTCACGTTTTTCTCAGTTGATTGAAAAGTATGACCAGATTTTTTTCTCATCTGTTCTTTATCTAAGTTAAAAAAGAATTTTTTTATTATTAAAGCCTGCCGAAAATATGTAGCTACTGCTTTTATCTGTAGTCACATAGACGCTTCCAAGAAATTCGGAACGATTGAAATTCTTGTTTACATTCACATGTGATCTCTGGTGGGTAGGTATAAACTGGAGAGAAGCAGCAATACCACTGAAATCACATAAGGCTCTTTCATAACCGTGTAGAGAACCAATGATATGATTCGTGATTGTTAGTTTCGTATTGATTTAGTGTACAGGATTAGGAATTTAGTAATGAAGACCTATCATGGTTTAATTGTAAGTAATGATTCCTATTTCATAAGAAGATCCTGCTATTAACATTTAATTGTATGTAACAATGTCTACTATATATTAAGAGCCCTAAGTGCCTTGCACACATTTCAATCCTCACAATAATCCTACAATATAAGCACATTTTTCCCAGTATGGAGATAAACAGATTTATTTGATTTTTTTTTAAATTTCACTTATTTGAGAGAGAGAGAGAGAGAGAGAGAGAGGAAACAGTGGGGGAGGGGCAGAGAGAGAGAGAGAGAGGGAGACACAGAATCTGAAGCAGACTCCAGGTTCCCAGCTGTCTGCACAGAGCCCAACATGGGGCTCGAACTCACAAACCATGAGATCATGACCTGAGCTGAAGTCAGATGCTCAACCGACTGAGCCACTCAGGTGCCCCACAGAAGAACAGATTTAAAGAAGTTAAGTAAGAGTAACAATTGATACTTTTTGAGCTCATATGATGGCCCAGGAACTGTTCTAAAAAAGGGTTATGATAGAAATGCTATTATTATTAACAAAAAAGAGCTTATCTGGTGGAACTAGAATTTACAGACAGATGTTTAAATCCAAAGACCATTAAGTTATCCTTTAAAAATTAATATTTAAAAATAGTATGTCCTGAGGTCCTCTTCAATAAAAATATTGAACCAAACATCTGAACCAAACATCCAATCAAGCAAACAAGTCATTCTTAGGTATCTTTTAATGTTCTGGGTAATGTGGGAGATAAAAGAAAGTATAGACTAGAATTCATAATATCAAGCTATTTACTTATAGCTAGCCAGAGAGAAAACATGAAGTAATCAGAAAATGGTTTCTAGCTAAATTTTATAGTTTTGCTTTGATAAACTTAGTAGTATTAATTGCTTCCAGTTCTAATGGATTTTTCTTAAAATAAAATAAGCTATTCCCTATATATTTTAGATTGCATTTTTGAATACTACAGCAAAATTAATTCGGTTTAGTTTTTAAGCATTGATATAATGTTTAAGCATTTTTATGTCATACACAAAAGCAAGTTTATTTTTGACAGAAAAAAATGTTCTATTATAGCTTTTTCGTTAAAGAATAAAATCCTGATACATGAAAAAACTGTATAAGACAGAAATCACAGAAATGTGAGACAATTTGCAAAGCATGTAGTATATTTAAAAACAAATTTCCATATTACATGTTGACCCAGTAGACATATATTAGGTTAATTCTTTGTAAAATATTTTTTCTAGAGGAAAATTGCTTTTTTAAAGTTTCACTGCTATACACAGTGAATAATACTTATTAATATAAATAAATTCTAAAGCAACTAAAGTTTTAGAAACATAACTCCTTTCAAATAATTAATGGAAACAAATCACAAGAAAAAGTGAGATTAAAAAATTCTACACATGGAATAGTGTTACAAATGTTTATAAAAAAAACTATGTAAAAACCAAAAGATTTGATGTATTGACATAAGAATTAGACTCCATTAATCGTTCAACACACATTGAATCTACAACCTAAAACTGGGTTAAATCTATATTTAATAACAAAATGATGGTTTTAAATATATAAGTAAGACAAAGATTGCTAATATATTTTTGTCAAAATATGTGATATATGATTAATATATGTGATTAATAATCATATAAAATAAGTAAGATTTGTTTGACAGTCTGAATTTTTTGATAAGTAACACTCAAAATCCCACTCTTTCAGTTAATACTAATTCCCACTGAATTCCCATTTCTTCTCACGAAATTTCAACTTACTTGCCAAGGTGTCTCCACACTCCATGTTGCATGAAAAAATTGTATCTGCTTTAAAAGAATACGTGGAGATAGAGTGTGCTTTTATGTGATGGCAAAGAACTACCATTAAAGGTGTGTAGCTGCTGTAATTTATAATATAGACTCCTTTAAAGTCCCTTTTTTTTTGATGGCACAGAAATCTGAAGCAATATCATTATTTGTAAAAAGGGCAGGGATACAATGCTTTTTTTGTTTAGAGAATTAAATAAAAGATGATTGTAGTGTATTTGTGTTTAAACATTATGGCTTTTTAAAAGTATGATTTCATGTCAGAAAAGGAATGGGTTTCAACTTCTCTTTTGACAATTACAACTTTTTATCTGCAGGGTAAAGTATTAGGTACTTAACATTCTAGGGTAGAAATTAAAAAATGCATGGTCATATTAATGGTACAATTCACACCTTTTTAACACAGGTATTACTTTTTGCCTGTGGATTGGAAACTTTAACATTTTATTTCATTTAAAAAATTTTATTAATGTTTATTTTTCAGAAAGAGAGAGAGAGAGAGAGCAAGCAGGGGAGAGACGTAGAGAGAGGGAGACAGAATCTGAAGCAGGCTCCAGGCTCTGAGCTGTCAGCACAGAGCCTGATGTGGGGCTTGAACTCACGAACCAGGAGATCATGACCTGAGCCGAAGTTGGACGCTTAACTGACTGAGCCACCCAGGTGCCCCCAAAACTTTAACATTTTAAATAATTCAAAAATGCATATTGATCATCACTTTTGAGCCTCATTTCCAAGTACACATTTTCTCCAGAATTTATCAAATGTCCAATTATCCGTTGGGACTTACTGCTCGTGAATAATGTGCTGGTCAACACTATTATTCTTTGTAAAGCAATTTTGAGTATGTTAATGAAGAACCAGGAAAACACTGATGATTCACATAAGAAAATCACCTGGGATATACTGGCCTCTATCCTAGGCATTTGGGTGCGATTTATAAAAAGAATAAGTAACTCTTAATTTATTCTAATAATAATAGAGAAAACATTGTGGATTATCAAAAGCCATTTATAACTTCCAACCCAATTTGAGCCAGTTTGCAACTTTCTCCTGATTAAGTAATTCACTTAGAGGCTGTAACAAACAAGAATACATATGTTTGATGATTTGAAAACCATTTCCTCCTTTCACTGCTTTCCAGAGGAATTGATTGATGATTGTAGAAGTGGGAAAATAAAAAATAAAATATAAACTCCAAGAAGCTGCTTTTCCATTTCTTTCAACCACCTGCTGAGTTTCTTTGCTCTAATAGGGTCGTGACATCCTCTAAGGAAGATTGTCCCATTATCTTCATTCTGTAAAGATGAACCCTTCTCATGACTCCTGGACTCGCACTCATCTCTGTCAATAAGCCCACCCACGTTCGCCCCCTGGTCACATCATGAGACAGCTCTCACATTCCAAGTTCATCACCAAAGTTCCCCACCTTTCCCTTCCTCTCTCGCACACAATAACCACCAGTACTCTAAGTTACAAGGCGGCTGTATTACTCTGTCCATGAGGTTGTCCAAAGACCTGACTTCCTTCTACCTTGTGGTTCTTCCATCCCCTAGATCAGTGGCTCTCTGATAGAAAATATGTGAGGCACATATATAATTTTTAATTTTCTATTAATCATATTTTTTAACAATAAAAAGAAACAGGTAAAACTAACTTTAAAAATTCATTCAATTTAACCCATTATATCCAAAATACTATAATTCAAACATGCATCGAATCTCAATTAAATGTTAAATGGATGTTTTATTTACATGTTAATTGGGAAATACTTGGCCCATTTTTAGATTTCATGGAAGTTTCAGTTGAACAAAGTAGATTAATTTGTCTATGTTTTCAAACATAAAGTTCTTCAATAACTAGATTATCCATTTTTCAATTTAATTAAGGTCAAGTAAGATTAAAAACTCATTTCCTCAATCACGTTTTAAGTCCTGAAGAGCCACATGTGGCTGGTTGCCACTTAACTGGACAGCACAAGTGAAAACTGTTGCTTCACCCACTTTTCATCCACAAAGTTGGCTCTTTAGCACTATATGTGAATTCTAAGCCAAGGAATGGAAGAAGGGACTTAAGAGAAATCAGACTGTCACTTAAGGTGTAATCTAGAATTTGTGCACATCCTATTGGTCAGAACTTAGTCACGTGACCAGAGAGCTGACACGGCCATATAAAGATGCTAGGAGGTTAGGACAGAAAGTATTGTCTCCTGGTGGATGGACATCTTCCTTGCTAATACTTTGTACATAAGGCAGGAAAGGGGTGAGCAGAGACGAGGAGGTTGACCATTGCTGAAACAAAGATGAGATAGATATTGGGAAGAATTAACAATCTAGGCCATATGCAGATACTGTAGCACTATTTTTCAGATGAGGAAAGGGAAGCACAAAAAGGTTATGTGCCTTGCCCACATTTATGCATTTATTAACTACTCAAAATTGAAAAAATTATATTTGGATGATGATATAAAAAATGTTTGGAATTTCAACATGTAAAACATATAAGATTGTGACAATTGTTATCTAATGTTTTATTATTTTTTAACTTAACCCATGCGGATACTCTAGTTCTTAGACTATCTGAACTTTGAAGATGAGAAAAAGTAGCATTTAATTCCTTATATGCTTCCACAGTGCTTAATATCATTCAATATTTTACACATTTATAAGTGTCGTCATACTTCAAAGCCAAAGAAGGGTTAATTCATTCCTTTCACCTAGATCATATTTAATAGCCTTTCTTTCCACCTAATTTCTGATTATATGGCTTCAAAAGGGAAGATAAATTTGAAGATATACTAAACAGCTAAAGCTGCGGAACACAAAGACATAACTCGATAAACACCCGGAGACTGATATGTGTTTACCTTGGAAGGTTTGACTTCATCTGTTTCATAAGTCACTGCTCTCTTCTGGGAAAATTTCTTTTCACCTTTGGGAAATTGTTTCTGACAATACCATGCAGCATGATACTCTAAATACACAAAGTACAGAGAGAAAATCACTCATCCATTTATATGGCCTTTACATTCATGTGATTCTTTCATCTTCCATTTCACCTTAATTTTCCCATAAGCACTTGCAAACTGATTGTTTATACATATTGAAAGGAAAACAATCAAAATCAAAGAACATACTTGAAACCATACATTTTCCTTTGTAGTTATTGCGTCTAGACTACAGGAAAGCTTTCTTCTATTAGCTTGATCTTTAAAGTTGAAAAAAGAGCTTTGCTTTGTTTCGTTTTTGTAAATCACCGTTTGCATTATACAGATATATAATCCTAGCAAAATATCCACAGCGTACAAACCTATAGAAAACTTAAAAGGGTTTTCCCAACAAAGTACAATCAGCAACTGTCAGGGCAGAGGAGTTTTTACCTCAGACCAAAAACTAGATCTTTCAACCTTAATCTCGTCATTTCATTAAAACAACATAACATACTAAGAATTCCTGCCCACTTGGTGGCTTTCTAAGCAGACCTTGTGTTGTTATCAAAATTTGAAATTGTTTTCAGGTAATATCTGTTTTTCCTTGAATGTAAAATATTAATATGTAAAGCAGTACTGATTTTTTGTTTTCAACATTAATTCTTTCAATTATCTGCCTTAGTTGAGGCATTTCTAAGTGGCCCTCTACATTGAACGAATGAATTGCCATTTGTATCTCTACAATCTATTTGTTGATACATGTAATTTGTATTTTTTTCTCAAAATTTCCCACATTTTCTCAAAGACTACGTTATGAATATGGACTAATAGGGACAAATAATTCCAAGCTGAATTTCACAGGTTTCAGTACAACCTAGCTTGAACCAGATCCCTAACATCTATGCTCATTGACTCACAAGAGGCTTGGAAAATTAAGGCAAACCTCAAGTTATCCCAATCATGTAAGCCAAAAAACAGCTAAATAGTATCTACTTCATTATAAATAATTGTTATTTAGAGTTAATCCAGTAACTGAATGAAAAATATATAGAATGATTTGGTAATTAAAGCAATTAATTTTTTGGTAGTTTTAAGAATGAAAGATTATCAGTATTGATCAGATTATATGATCTGGAATCAGTTTGTCCCTCCCAGCCAGGCCAAATCACCAAAGTTGGAACCAAAGATGTGATGAAGACTGCAAACAAGAAATAAAAGGAAAAAATTAAAAATGGACATTAGGCAAATGAAAAAAAATCCTCAATCTCAAAAGAAATCAAGGAATGGCACATAAATGTGACTTTAAAAATTCTTTAAATTTTAATAATTGACAAATTAATTGATAATACATTATTAGTATTTTAATAATTAAAATTATAAGATTGTCACTTATTAGATTGGACAGAGTATGACTCACTTACTTTAAAAAATAGCCCTAGAATAAAAGCCTACTCTCGACCTAACAATGCCTAAAAATAAGACTTCAAAGGGTAACTCTGACCCACAGGTAGGTTAACTACTTACCAAAACTCGATACTCTTTGAAGGGTGACATCTATATTCAAAATAAAAAATTGACAATGTCCAGCATTCAATAAAAGTGACAAAACATACAAAGAAGTATTTAAAAAATGTGACTTGCAACCTGGAGTGAAAAATCAGCAAATAGAACCAGAAATGACAGAGATGATGAAATTAGCAGGTAAGGACCTTAAAAATTATCTGCTACAAAATATTCAAGGATTTAAAGAAGATAGGTACATAATAAAAAGCTAAATGGAAGTAATAATACTAACTGAAATAGAACTTGTAGGGCTGAAAAAATAAAATACCTGGAATAAAAAAAATTCACTAGCTCAGCCTAATAGAAGATTAGAGGTTATAGGGGAAAAAAAGATGAGACTAATGAATTTGAAGAAAGGGCAATAAAAACTATCCAAACTGAAGCAAAAGGATAAAAAATGCTGAAAAAATATGACCCAAAATGATATGTGCAGCAAAATGGTGCATTTTAACATATCCTTAACTGGAGCTCCAGAAAGAGGAGATACAGGAAAGTATTTGAAGAAATACTGGCTATAAAATTTCCAAATTCAATGAACATTAGGAACCCACAGATCCCAGAATGCTCAACGAATCCCAAGGTGAATAAACAGAAAGAAAACCATGTCAGAAAATATATATCGAATTGTTAAAAGCAGTTATTTAAAATATTCACAACAGCCAAGTGAAGATTCATTATGTACAAGTGACTAATGTTAATAACAACCAGACTTCTCATCAGAAAATCCTGTAAGTCAGAAAGCAATGAAAAGGCTTTTTTAAAGTATGGAAAGAAAACAAGCAGGCACTAAAACCTAGAATTGTATGTCACATTCTCCATCACAAACAAAGGGGAATTTGTTGACAGTACTACAAAATACAAGGATGTTCTTTAGGCTAAGTATAAATGATAAAAAGATTTTTTTTAACTTGTCTCTGTGCAAAAGAATGAAGAGTGTTAGCAGTGATATATGTGTGAGTAAAGGTATTTTTCTTTTTTTAAAAGTTTTTAAAAAAAACAATTCATTGTTTAAAGCAAATATATATTATATATTTTTTATTATATATGTATTGCTACAGAGAAAACAAATAATATAAGAATGTAAGGGCAAGGAGTGCCTGTTGGATTTGGCAATAGAGAAAATATTGGTTGTCCTTGCCAAAATGAGCTGCAATGAAATATAAGGCCAGAGCCAGTCTGGTGGGTTGACAAGTGAATGGTGGCACTATTTGTATTTTGGTTTTGGAAAATAGGATTATTTTTATAAACTGATGTTATTGATGTTAATATATGTGATTGTGAATATAACATAAGACTATATATTATAAAATTTTATTTTATTTTTTAAGTTTATTTATTTATTTGAGGATGGTGGCTAGAGAGAGGGAGAGAGAGAGAGAGAGGGAGAGAGAATCGCAAGCAGGCTCCACACCATCAGTGTGAAGCTCAGTGTGGGGCTCGAACTCACAGAACCGTGAGATCTTGAAGCAAAACCAGGAGTTGGATGCTTAACCAACTGAGCCACCCAGGCACCCCAATATAACTGTTATTTTAAAATAAATTGATAAATATTTTAAACTTTGCCCATTTTAATCTATAATATCTATACTATAACTAAAATTATTAGTTAGACCCCAGATAACACAAATTCTTTGAGGTTCTCAACAATTCTTAAACATATAAAGAGATTCTGAGATCAAAAAGTTTTAGAGCTACCACACTATAAAATGCTGACTTCATGATCATTGATGTTGTAGATACAAAATTATTCTGACATAGGAATTAAGATGCCTAATGGTATTGTCTTATTTAGAAGGAAGCAATAAGTTTAATGCTTTTACGTATGGCACCTTATTATTCATTTTTAATGATGTGTAGGTGTGACAACTACGCTTAGGGTTTGCGTTTGAATCTCGAGGGTTCATTACTGAATACAGAGAGAGGAAAAAATAACATCTGGATATCACAAAATAAACCAATAACACAGATTGGCTCATGAATATTTAATTTGCATATTAACTCACCTACTGAGAAGCAAGGCTTGCAAAACAAATGAATAAACTCATAAACATTCCCTGAATTATTTATCTATTTGATCTTTTATAGAAGGTGTATTATGCAAAATTTTGCTCCTTAAATAAATGACATTTGAATAGTTGAAAAAACTGCTCTCTCACTATAATCACTGGACACTGCTATGCTAATAAAAGCAAAGATGAAAGATAGAGATTTACATAATTGAACACCATTTGAAAATGAGATATTAGTTTGAGTCTTATTCATACATTAGAAAACTTTAAAACTGTCAGAGATGATAATTAGCTAGGAAAGAGCAGAGGATAGTACATTTATCTCTTATCTCTCTAGTTTTTGGGGCATGAGGTAGAGTTCTATCTACCCATTAACACTTATTCACTTAGTCTCCTGTGTGATCGATGTATGCAAGATGGTAGGGTCTTACGTATATGTCCAAAATATATTTATTTCCTTGTGAAACTTTCTTCACATGAATTAGAGACTGAGCTTTGTTAAAATTGTTAATTCAGTTTTGCATGTCTTCCCCAAATGTCCTTTATTATTTGAATCCAACTTATTCCTACAGGACTCCCTTAAGTCTTTTTTAATATCTTAAGATGAAATAATTTTTTGCTTCCTCAGTATTAACACAGAGTTTTTTAAGTTTTATTCTGTGTTTTTACCTTAGAGTGCTTATAAAATATCTTGCACTGTAATTATTTATGTACATTTTACATCATTGACTACATTATCAGTTCCTTGAAGTAAACTGACTGGTATTGTGTCTTTTTTTTTTTTTTTAGAGAGACAGAGAGACAGAGAGAGTGTGGAGGAGGGATTGAGGGAGAAAGAGAGAGAATCTTAAGCAGGCTCCATGCTCAGTGTGGAGCCCGAAGCAAGGCTCAATCCCAGCACTCTGGGATCATGACCTGAGCAGAAATCAAGAGTCAGACACTCAACCAATTGAGGCACCTAATGGCCCCAAACTAGCACTGTGTCTTATTCAACTTTGTGTCTGACTGAACTTTGTCTGTATTGATCTGATGCACAGCTGAGAACTCAGTAGATGGTTATTTTGTGTTAACTAAAGTGAATTAAACAACTTCAGCAAGTTCTATCAGCTCAGCTCAAATGTCCTGGCGTGAGAACCAAAAAATAAACTTTATCCAGGGAAAGTCAAGTGTCAAGAGTACCGTCTTCATATTTTGTATTAGTATTGAATAAGAAAGACTACCTTATTTCCTATTGTAAAAGAAAAATATATAAAATCTATGTTCTTAGGTCTTGAGATAAATGTTAAATATATAGTCTTTTAAGTTTTTTCCCTCTAAATTATATTGAAATCCTAATTACTAAATATTAGGTTATATGGAGACATGGACTGTTAGAGATGTGACCTAGAGTTGAGACACCTACAGCAACTGCCACATCAAGGTTCCACTTTGAGGAGTCAACCCTTACTCATATCTTTGCCTCATTCATCTTCTAAGTTGCCAACAATATCTCAATAGCTTCCTAACTGAATTTCTTCTCTGTACTCATGTTTTCTTCTAATCCTACAAACCATAGCCGAGTGCTTGTTTCTTACATTTCTACACTGATTTAGTCAAAGGACACTTATTGATGTGTCTGTCGGGGAGTGAAAATAATTTCCCCTCCACCCTTCTAGGTTCTTGGCTGAGACCCCTGTACCAAAAGACAGATTAGTAGGAAAAAAATGAAAAGAAGCTTAATAATATGCACACCTCGTATATACAATGGGAGATATCCAGATGGTCCAACTCGGCTAAAGACAAAAGACAATGTTGGGGGTACAGGGAGCAGAGACCAGTTATAGAAGGTTGCCAGGAAGGCAAAATACACAAAGGTATGGTGTTATGTACAGTAAGCCATTGCCTTCTCTACCCATTATATGTATAAATGTCTCATAAAAGATTAACTTCTACATGTTTTTCAGAGCTTCTCTTGGATCTGCCCTTTCTTAAAAATAATCATCCTCCAAAGGTCAGTATACCAAAGAGGCATATTTTGGGGTGGTATATTTTGTTCCACTTCATGCCAAATGCATAGGTCCTGGAGGGCCAAACATACATCCCAAGACCTGATCAATCACATACCCTATGACCATTGTCATTCATCTAGGGTTGAGCATATAACCCACGCTAGAACCATCAGAGCCCTTCCCCAAGAATATTTTAATTGGAGTAGTTGCTAAATACCTCTTTACTTCACTGACATATCAGCGTCTGACCGCAGACAGCTTGTAATTGTGTTCTCTGCCACATGAATCAGCCAGAGTGAATGAAGCTGATTATCAGACAACAACAACAACAACAAAGAGGCAGAGAAAGCAAATTCTGGATCTAACCAGCCTCTGGTTCTGTTTCTTGAGGGACTCTAGAGTTGTTAGAGGAGGCAGGTGGTTAAGTTCTAATAAGACCTGGAGGTCAGCAATGAGGAAGTCATGGCCAGCTATTGGGGAAAATCCAAGGCCTATCTTGGCTACAGTCCATGAGAAGCCACATCAAACCAGACAGGTTCAGGATGGCAGGTGCCATGGCAGGAAATCCTTGACCAAATTAGGAAGAAACAGCACAAAACTGTCATTACATCACCCCAAGCAATGAAAATTCCACCCCCTAGTTAACAACTGTCAATATAAGATAGAAACCCAACCCCCAGGGTGTGCATCTCTCTCTCTCTCTCTTGAGTTTACTTACTGTCATATTTCAAGAGTATTCTTTTTGCTTTAATAAACTTTTCCTGCTCCTGTTATTCATCTGCTATGCTGCATGACTGTCCTTGAATTCCTTCTCATGACAAGACCAAGAACCTTTGGCGAGTCCTTCGGGTCTGGCTGGGTCGAGGCCCCAAGGCCCTGGAGTCTCCCCACTTCACCCAGCAAGAGAGTGGCCCTGTTTTCTGGGATGCTTCCTTCTGTGAACTATGTCAATATGCTTCCATCACCATTTCCTTCTTTTTATTTTTATTACTAAGGTTGTTCAAACAATACCACTATGCTAAAGAATTATAAATTATCTTGAAGGTCTTTTTTTTTTAAACAGCTACAAAGCTAAAAGAACACAAAATAAAATCTTGGTATTTGGAAGGAACATTGTATCACACATATATTCCTTTGGCATGAATGTTACCTGATCTTGGTAATAAAGATCAATACAACATTGCAATACAAAACCTGAGAGTTGAAATTTAAACTGAAACGAAAATAAAATGTCAACTCTCAATTCAATTTTCTAAAACCAATAGGCAAAATGCACCAGCACTGCACCCAACAATCAAAGAAATGACAGTAAGTTTTCTCCTTATCCTACATAATTATAAATAAAATATTATTTTAAAGTAAGCATATTATTTATAGAGTACAAATCTGCTGGTACATTTCTATCAAAGTACAAGATTTAAGTACTTTCACAATCTGAGACAATCATCTGAGCCTTGGTCATCATACCCTTTATTGTGTACTTTACTCTCACTGAGGTGCTTTGGTCGTTGTGAAAAAGCTTTGGTACAAGTAGAAAAGCTTGAGAAAAGTTAGAGGGCACAAGAAGCCGTTGTGATGTTTATCGTGGAAGTGACATGATCAGATTTGTGTTTCAGGGTCCATGTATGTATGGTAATAAGGAAAAGCACTTAATAATTGCTATTAATAGAGGGGGTACTGGACTCCATTGCAGTTTCTCTTAAGGGTGATAAACTAATATGCTGGCAGCAATGTTGCATAAAACTTGAGAATTCATCTAAATGCCTATTATGTTTAAATTACAGCAAAGCTGTAACTTGTTCCTGTTTGTTATAACTGCAGAGCACTGTACCTTAAATATTAAATATTTAATTGTCTATTCTCTCTCTCCTCCACAGAAGTATAAGTTCTTTGAAAGCTGAGGCTTTCCTCTATTTATGGCTATAGACTTATCACTCAAAACCTCTGCTTGGCATATTCTAGATAATATGTATATGTAATGCATAGAATAGAAGATATAAAGAATCAATGAGCACCAAGGAAAAAGTTCTGATAAAATTATAAAGAAAATAATTCTGAATAATTATATAAATAATATAGAGCTCAAAGCATACTTAACATTTTACTTACTTCAGTCAATTGTGGGAAAGCTTTGTTTAAAAAGCTTACTTAGAAAATAATTCTTTATTATTTTTTTTTATTTTCTAGATAAAAGGTAATCAAGTTAATAATGATTTCCCCTCAGGGAAAATTCCATTTCCCCAATAATAAGAAAGACACTTGAAAATGTTGCAGTAATTTAAAAGCTTAGTCGTGTATAGAAAATCATAATGAACTTAACTATATAGAATAAAAATGAGAACAAAAGATATTAAAAGAAAACTAAAGAGTGGTAGAGTGGCCAAATGCAGTATTTTGACAATCTTACATCCCTGTGTGCTACTTTGATAAGAAAAAAGTAAATTCCAACTTACTATTTAAAAAGGAAGGAAGGAAGGAAGGAGAAGGAAGGAGGGAAGGAAAGAAGGAGGGAAGGAAAGAAGGAAGGAAGGAAGGAAGGAAGGAAGGAAGGAAGGAAGGAAGGAAGAAGGAAGGAAGGAAGGAAGGAAGGAAGCTTGCTTGGAAGGGAGGAAGGAAGGAAGAGGAGTCATATACTACATCAGCTGACTGTGTATTCTTGAACAAGTCACTTCAACCTTTTGGGGTCTTTGCAGTCTGTGAAATGGGGCTATTTCCTCCTTCACTGGGTAATTGTGAGGCTCAGGCATAATAATGGAAGTGTATGAAAAAATATTTCCATTCCTTCCTTCCTCTGAGCTTTAGATGCATAGTGCTAGGTATAACCATTAGTTTCTTGGGAAAATAAGTTTTATTATTCTTTGGGACGTCAATTAAGCAAACAAATAGCTACCTCAATTCGCAAATGTACTTTGTACCTGCTTTGCTATATAAATTGTGTAGAATTTTATCCTGGATCTATAGTCTTTATCTACACGTATGTTCTATATTTATGTGGAGGGATCTCTCTTTGTTAGTGGAATTTTTGTTAGTAGAATTTTTAATTCCCAACAAGATAAATTACTGAACAAAAACATTTGTTTCATACAGGAAAAAAAGTAGATCAAAGTATGCTTTTTGCTTTCATTACTGAGGGTGGAAGGGGGAGGGGGAAGGGGAACGGGGGTGATGGTCATGGTGGAGGACACTGTGGGGAAGAGCACTGGATGTTATATGGAAACCAACTTGACAATAAACTATAAAGTTAAAAAAAATAAAATAAAATACTATATACTGAAAAAAAAAACTTTAATTTTTAAATTCCCTGATATAACGTATGCCCAATCAACCAAATATCAGCAGTGGTGGCCTATGCAAGCAAGAGACTGCTGGGGCCAAGAGGTAGCATGAGGGAGCTGTCCTAGTTATAAGGACTAAAAAAAAAAAAAAAAAAAAAAACAGGCATAATTGAGACAAAGTTCTAATAACACGAAGTTGAATAAAACATACGAGAGAAAATGGCAAATGGTTCTTTTATACAGCAATCCAGTCAGTGGCCTAAAGTATAAGAAACAGGATCTAGTAACCTTGGAGAGAAGATTAGACACACAATAAAGAGTGCATTTTATAGGTATTTATCCAAGGGATACAGGTATGCTGTTTTGAAGGGGCACATGCACCCCAATGTTTATAGCAGCACTATCAACAATAGCCAAAGTATGGAAAGAGCCTAAATGTCCATTGATGGATGAATGGATAAAGAAGATATGGTATATATATACACAATGGCGTATTACTCAGCAATCAAAAAGAATGAAGTCTTGACATTTGCAACTACATGGATGGAACTAGAGGAACTAGAGAAATTAGTCAGAGAGAGACAAATATCATATGACTTCACTCATAGGAGGACTTTAATACACTGAACAGATGAACATAAGGGAAGGGAAGCAAAAATAATATAAAAACAGGGAGGGGGACAAAAACATAAGAGACTCTTAAATATGGAGAACAAACAGAGGGTGACTGGAGGGGTTGTGGGAGGGGGGATGGGCTAAATGGGGAAGGGGCACTAAGGAATCTACTCCTGAAATCATTGTTGCACTATATGCTAACTAACATGGATGTAAATTAAAAAAATAAATTAAAATTTTATTTAAAAAAAAGAGTGCAGTTTAGGGGCACCTGGCTGGCTCAGTCAGTTAGAGCATGTGATTCCTGATCTCGGTGTTGTGAGTTTGAGTCCCACATTGGGTGTAGAGATTACTTGAAAATAAAATATTAAAAAAAGAAATGTGCAGACCCAAGAAAGGGTTCCAGCCCACTGGGAAATAGTAAACCAATGAATTGTGTCACTCCCATTGTTAAAAATAATGAAGGACTACTGGTTTAAGTAACATCAAGACAACTTCGAAAGTCCCCTATTAAAAATCACCTACAAATTCTCAATAAAATGTGACAATCATACATTTAATTGTATGACTGAGCTCATAAAGCAAGAGAAACTTCCAGGAACCAAAAACAAAGAGAGACCTTGTGGGGATAAAGTTGATTTTCAGATGGAATGGAAAAGCTCTGTACTTACCTCAAGAGAAGTGTGCAAGTCTGGTTTTCACTCTGAGTGAAGACCAAGGCAGCGGAATTTAAGACACACTGCTTAGGATGCTCTGTTTTAAGTTCCCTGGCAGCTTCCAGGGTCAGCTTCTTTAGCTAAGTTTTGCAATTGGCCTACCTGCTTTGATAAGCTTGACTCGATGACTTGAAGGGCCTCCATGAAAGCTGCTCTTTGACCTTTCCCAAAGCCGGGATTTCTCACACTGATCCTCAGGTTCAACTTGGAGACTCAGTGCAGTCTGTGTTTGAGTGAATAGGACCCTTGGACATCTTGCCCTGAGATGTCTAGCACTTCAAAATGTTTGCTACATTCTCTTTCTCTTATCCTACCACTTTATGTAAAAGCCTTACACAAGTACGCTCTTTGGAGTCTCATGAGCCCTTTCAAAGAACAGGGGAAATCATTGCAGGTCTGGAAAGAATTGTGACAAGCCCATGAGTGGATACTATTGTATCACTAGAAAGGAAGTTTAAAGGAAGTGGCCTTTGCTCATCTTAGGAACTAAGAGTTTGGATGTCAACATACTGGTAAGAGATAGAGTGTTCCTAAAGCTTCAAGTTAAAACTGAGACAGTCATCGAACCCTGAGACCCCAGGAGGCTTTCACCCTCAGTAAAAGATGAACCAGATACTATCTGCCCACCAGCTTCAGAAGGCAAAATGTTTTTTTTCATCCTGGAATCTTTGTTGGGGGGGCAGGGGAGTTTCCTTTGAGAATTCAGAAACACAGTCTTGACTGCGTTTTGGTTTAGGTTTGAATTCACTTAAAAGCAATAACGATGCAAAAAATTTATGCAGTAGTAATCGTTGGACAAGGATATAACTGGAGAGGACTTGGCTGAAGCCAATGTGAAACTCCTAAAGATGGAGGTGGCCTCACATAGAGCCACACAGTATCCTCTCTCCATGCGGTATTCCCAAGTCCGTATTCAGAGCCATGCAGCATTCCCAAGTTAAATCCCAAAGAAGATGAGCCCCAGTCTTAAACTGCAACAAATATGAGGGAATAGCCCTCTACCAGTGGAAACTATAGATACAATATGTGAGAAGATTATATTCTGAGAATTTTAATAATTCAGTGATTAAAGTTTATTTTAAAGGGATCAAATTCACTAAATAGAAGATATTTTTGATGGGCCAAAAAGAACACTATCAAAACAACCAGTTTTTCATAAGAACCAAATATTATTTGTAAAAATGAATCCACAGTCATTAAACATCAAGTGGAAAAATTAAACAGTATATTTGCTACAGCTCAGCTAATGATGAATTATTCTCACCACACACATGAAAAACGTAACTATGTGGGGTAATGGATGGATTAGCTTGATTGTGGTAATTATTTCACAATGTATGCGTATATCAAACCATCCTGTATACACCTTAAATGTGCACATTTTAAATCTGTCAATTACATCTCAACAAAGAGAAAAAATTAAAATAAAACCAATGATGAATTAACAAACTTCAAAACAGATGTGAAGAATCCCTGTGGATGCATTACAAAAAAATGAAACTACAATAGAAATAAAGAGGTAGAGAAGATAGCACATTGAGGGATTAAGTATGTCTAGTAAAGGGGCACCTGGGTGGCTCAGTCAGGTAAGCATGCAACTCTTGGTTTTGGCTCAGGTCATGATCTCACCGTTGGTGAGACTGAGCCCCATGTCTGGCTCTTTGCTGACAGTGTAGAGCCTGCCTGGAATTCTGTCTCTCTCTCTCTGTCTCTCTCAAATAAATAAATAAACTTAAAAATAAAGAAATAAATAAGTAAATAAATAAATAAATCTAGTAAATAGGCCAGAAGACTAGAATAAAGAGAAAGGCAAAGACTCTGTTAGAAGAGATCATGACTGATGTTCCAGAAATGGAAGAAAGATCTGGGCCTTCATAGCAAAGAACATGTAGTTCTGAGCAGGACTCAAACAAATAAAACACACAAACAAAGCCCATAGTGCACTAAACATGATGCAGTGCAGCAATTCTCAAACACTTTGGTCTCACCCTCCAGTATGATAATTCACTGGAAAAAAATAAAACAAGCCTCTTCCATATTAACACAAATACTTATATAAACATTTTCCAAAACTGCTAAGAGTGCCATTGTTTCACATTTTTGCAAGTCTCCTTAAATACAACTTAAGAGAAGGTAAGTTCTGCCTTCTACCTGTCTCAATATCAGTCATGTGGCCTCTGGAAAAAACTAAGCAGCCCACTTGTGAGAGAACGAAAGGCATCTATTATATTATTATGAATATCCTTTCAACTCGTGAATCCTCTCGCTGCTGACAGGTGACACTAAAGAGCAACAACAACAAAAAAAAAAAAAAAATAAAGGAAAGATCTAAAACTAATCTGACACGAAAAAAACAAAAACAGATGGTCTAAAGTTATCAGCCAAAGAGAGGGATTAGAAAACATAGGACCTTCTGGGACCTTCTGTGTAAACGTCAGTTAGGCAGAGGGCTCTTGAATATATAACATTAAAAGTATAATATTCTTCAAAAGGCACCATTAAGATGAAAAAAAGCCACCTTCTCTGAGGAAATGTTTGCAAATCATATAATTTACAAAGGACTTATTTAAAACCATAGAAAGAACACTAACAACTCAATAATAAGACAACAACCCAATTTTCTAAATGGGAAATATATTTGAATAGAGATTTCACCAAAGGTATATGAACGGTGAATAAACACAAGGAAAGATGTTTGGTATCATGAGTCATTTGAGAAATTCCAGTTAAAGCCACAATGAGGTATTATTCCACAAGTACTCGCATGGCTGTATTCCAAGAGACAGACAATAACAAATGGAAGATGTGGAGAAAAAAGCCCCCTCCGATATCACTGGTGGGAATGTAACACAGTGTGGTCACCTTGTAAAACAACCGGCAGTTTCTCAAGAAGTTGAACATCAACTTCCCATCAGATCCAGCAATTGTATCGCTTGGCTTTTTCCTAAGGACATAAAAGCTATGTACACACAAGATCTGTCTGTGAATGGGCACGGCAGCACTACCCATCATTGCCCAAAGGGATCTTTTAGGGGAAAAGAAAATATTCCAAAACTAGATTTTGGTGATGGCTACACAATTCTATACATTCACAACAAGAAAAGAAGGACACACCAAAACAGGTGCATTTTGCACTCCTATAAATTATATCCCAATGAAACTCTTTTTTAAAAAAGAGATTAATCAAGTTGGATAAAGAACATAATCTGGATATGTGTTATGAACAAGAAACACACGTAAGGATACAAGGATACTAAAGATTAAAAGTAAAAGAACAAAACAAAACAAAACTAGGGGAGAACATTTAAAAGTAAGCTGTGTAGTTAAATTAGTATCACATAAAATAAGCTGTAGAGTCAGGGAAATGTAATAAAGGATGTTTCTAGGATGAATTTATCACTCTTTGTGTTCAAAATTTTCTTCAAGTCCTAGATCTCACACAAACAAAATAAATGTTATAAAGATTAAAACTTCCACTGCTTACAAACAATAGTATTGTCAATACAGAAAATTCAATCAAATATATACAGAAAGACTATCTGAGCTAATAAGAGTTCAAGTTTATTGGATTTGAAATCAATCTACAGGAATCAGTTATGTTCCTATATACTATAAATGACGACTAAAAATAATATGTTTTAAGAAAACATTTATAATAGCAACAAAATTAAATGCTACCTAAGAGGAAATCCAATGGGGGCACCTGGGTGGCTCAGTAGGTTGAGCGTCTGACTCTTGACTTCGGCTCAGGTCATGATCTCATAGTTTATGGGTTCAAGCCCTGCATCGGGCTCTGTGCTGACAGCTCAGAGCCTGGAGCCTGCTTCAGATTCTGTGTCTCCCTCTCTCTCTGTCCCTCCCCAATCCTCAAAAATAAACAAATATTAAAAAAATTTTTTAATTAAGGTGAACTTGTCTTCCTGTGTCATTCCACATTAGAGCTCTTGGGACCTGAGAGCAGTGATCGTAAAATTGCTTCCAATCTACTACTATGACTATTCCTTTGCAACCAAAAACTATGGAATTTTTGTTTGTTTTTACTTTTGTCATCCTGCTATGATTGCTCTGTCGCATCGTCCACATCCTCCCATTGGAAAGCTTTCCTATTCTGATAGTATCCTGTCGACAAACTTCCTGAGCGAATTCTCACATTGACAGAAAGCAGCGATCAGCACTTCAGATGAGAAACCGACCTGGAGTTTGTGCCAAGTGGAACAGCTATTTTCCTCCTAACAAGCTACCGATTTGCAAAAACTGTGATTTGCATTTTGCTTTTCCAAAATCTTGAAGTAAATAACATAAAATATCTAGAATTCTTTGTTGCCACTGTAAACCAGAGACACTCTAATCAGTGAAATGGTGAAATTTACATTTACGCTGATTTTCTTTGATTACCTCCCTCACGCAATCATGGAATCTAGACTTTCCCACCCATATTGCTTTTAGATTAATTGTGGCTTTCATTGACAGCTAAGTTTTATTATAAAACACACAAAATAATTGTAATAAATATGATTAAGGGATTGTGCTGTACATAGACCAGTGACCATTTTTTTCCCTTATATTTTGAAGAGTGAAATTTCTGTATAAGGATAGTATTTTAAATACACATAGGATAAAATTGTAATTTAGAATTACAGAAGAGCACTCACCAGCTTGATTTTATTCTAGGTTAGCTTCCACCAGTCTGGCATAGTGTCCCCATCAGTTTGTCCTTCCTGCTATGCTTAATTCTTTAAAATGGAATCATCTTAAAGTTTTTAAAAATGTATTTAAACAGCCACACATAAGGATTAGTGATTTCTTTCTTGAGAAAAACCATGGGGGAAAAATCTTCTCTATTTAGAGCAGATGTAAATTACGTCTAAGCAGTTAAACATTTCCCTGTGTTTTTATTCATATTATTCCACTGGCCTGGAATACTTTTTCCCTTTTACATATTGAGCCAACTTACTCATACTTCAAAAGCATAATTGTGTCATATTTGTGAAGACTCCCTACCTCTCCCACAGTTATTTGCATCATACCCATTTCTCCCAAGAGACTTTTGAACCACTACAATCGCATAACTGATTGAGTCATGCCAACCAAAAAGCACAAACCAAGTAATGTCTCTAACCAGCCTATGATCTTTTCAGGGTTAGGAATGGTGCTTGTTTGTATTCTGTACTTCTGGCCTCCCACATATGCCTAGCACATAATAAGTGTTCAACTAAGACTCTTTCAAAATGAATTAAAAAATGAGCTCAGCCTCAGAACCGAATCTCTGACTGTAAGAATCTCTGCTCTTCAAAGAAGGTGTTAGGAGGATCCCCGTGTCATCCTGTTTTTATTGAGATGAGTTTTACCTGGCTTTCTCCGTCTATCCCAGGGCAAACTTCTGCTCTACCCAAACTGGCCACCAGAATGTAAATGTGGATGTGACCAGATTGATCTGGGCCTAAATCCTAAGCCCACTTTTTAAAACTGACATTGGCCCTCAAAAGTTACTTAACTCTGATGCTCAGATTTCTACCTGTGTCTCCACAGTCAGATCTGCAGTACCCTTGTGTCTAAGGAAGGCCAAAGTTGTCAAAGAAAAGACGAGGAGGAACGCCTGGGTGGCTCAGTCAGTTAAGCATCCAACTTAGGCTTGGGTCATGATCTTACGGTTCATGAGTTCGAGCCCCGCATCGGGCTCTGTGTTGACATCTCAGAGCCTGGAGCCTGCTTCAGATTCTGTGTCTCCCTCTCTCTCTGTCCCTCCTCTGCTCATGCTCTGTCTCTCAAAAAATATAATAAATAAACATTAAAAGAAAAGACAAGGAGGAAGAGATTTGAAAGAAGGTGGAAAATATGACGCTCTTTAAGAATGATCAGAGTTACAAGCTGCTTGGTTTTTACTGTGTAAGTTCAATATAGTGCAGCTCACTATCTATTAAAAAAAGTGACACTCTTTGCGATAGAAAGACTCTGGAATGAGCATGAACATGTACAATTTATTTATTCCATTTCAAATCATCAAAATAATTTATTTCCTCTTTTTCACTGTAGAGTAGCTGAAGCAGGAGTGGGGCTGCTAAATCAATAGTTTGACAAAGGATCCATATTTCATTACTGAGTTTTGTGAATTTACATCACATGTAAAGCAGTGGGGAGCAATGGGTGAAGATGGTAGGAGTGATGAATAATCAGGGTGACTTTTTTTGGATCTCAAGACACTTTAGCTATTCTTTTGGAAAATAAAGGCTTTTCTTTTTTTACAGAATGCATCATTTGACATTTACATATTTAATAAATTCACCTGTTACTTTTCTTGCTTTAAAGGATATGAACTTTAGCAGACTTTAACAATAGTGCAGTACCAATTTATGGTAGAGGGAACTGATAAACATTTTAAACCACACGAAGCAAACTTAAAATGGACATTTATAACCCAGACATAATTGTGATCACTCCTCGGTTCTCATCTGATTTGCTTTGGACCCCTTGTCGGTGAGGTTCACCCCCACACACCATTCTTTTCTTTTCCAGATATTTCTTCCAAAATTATTTTTCTGCCCTCCAGGTGTAGCTGCAATCTATTTTTAGCAATAATTCTATTTTATTAGCTATGGACATTTTAACCCTCAGTTCTATTCCTTCAAACAAGTATTATATTCTTTTACCCAAGGACAACATCCTTCAGAACATCATAAGAATACTGAGTAAACACTCTCTCTATCATAAATGAACCATACCTGGAATAAAAGGATGCACTGGGTGATTGAATTAACCTCTATGAAAGAACAAGCAGCTGTCTTATATAGAAAGTTTAGTGGTGTCTGGAGAAGACAAGAAATTGATAGATTTAGCTAATAATAAAAGAAGAAATATCCTTCAGTTTTCATGTTTTAAATTAATCCTAAATCCTGAGATCTCTCCGCCCTCAACACCTTTGTCAATACCTTTCCATCTTCTGTCCCTTCTCCAGCCAGCATAGGCCCCAGGGGCTCATGACTTCACTTCTTGCCTATGCTCTCAATTTCTTGTTACTGTTTTCTGGCCTCTCCCACTCAGCAAATCTTCCTCAACAGTTTACCTCAACTACTACCATACTTCCTCTCCCAATAAAGATACAAGCCATCAGACAGACTCCAATTTCCCTAAAAGCTTAAATTCCATCTTTATCTCCCTACTTTGCAATCCTTATTATCTAAAGCAATGTCTGTCCTCTATGGCTGATTGTTCTCTATATCTTGTTCCAGCCTATGTGCTGTAGGGACGTCATTCCCTCAGGAGTCTCCTCTTTGTCTCATGACTTCAACTGCTTCCCCTTTACTGGAAACAGAGTTCCAGCGGAATGTGTTGTGGGTTGAATTGTGTCCCCATAAAACTCATGTTGAAGTCCTAACCCCTGTTAGAATTGAATCTGGAAGCAGGTCTTTAAAGAGGTGATTAAGTTAAAATGGGATCATGAGGGTGGACCTTAATCCAGTATGACTGGTGTCCTTGTAAGAAGAGATTAGGACACAGAAGCACATAGAGAAATAGCAAAGTAAAGACACAGAGAAATATTGTCATTTACAAGTCAAGGAGAGGGGTCTCAGAAGAAACAAATTTATCCATATCTTTGTCTCAGATGTCTAGCTTCTAGAGCAGATAGAAAACAAATTTCTGCTGCTTAGGCTACTCAGTCTATGATAATTTGTTACGGCAGCCCTAACAAACTAATATAGATTTCACTGGGCCTTACAGAAACGCAAAGGTTTTCCAACTTCAAAAACTCTTCTATTTTGAATCCACAGGCCTCTCTTTTATCACACAATTTCTTTCTTCTCCTTAAGAATGATTCTCCTTGATTGTAGATCATTCTACTTGTGTTTTCAAATAATTTGAATGCAATATTCAAAGTAGAATATAGGCATACCTCATTTTATTGCATTTCGCTTTACTGCACTTTGCAGATAATGCATTTTTTTAAACAAATTGGGGTTCAAGACTTCAGTGAAGGTAGTCCTGAAGATGTGGTGGGAAGAGCAAGAGAACTGGAATCAGAACTAGAGCCTGAAGATGGGACTGAACTGCTGCAATTTCATGATAAAACTTGGATAGATGTGGAGTTGCTTTTTAGAAATGAGGGGAAAAAAGTGGTTTCTTGAAATGGAATCTACTCCTGGTGAAGACTGTTGAAATGACAACAAAGGATTTAGAATCTCACATAATCTTAATTGATTAAAGCAGCAGCAGGGGTTGAGAAGATTGACTTCAATTTTGAAAGAAGTCAGCTGTGAGTCAAATGCTTTCCACAGCATCCTATGCAATAGAGAAATCATTCATGAAAGGAAGAGTCAGTCAATGTAGCAAACTTCATTGTTGCCTTATTTTAAGAACTGTCCCTCCAGCCTTCAGCAACCACCACCCTGATCAGTCAGCAGTCATCTACCACCACCAGCAGAAACATTATGACTTGCTGAAAGCTCGGATGACGCTTAGCTTACTTTAGCAGTAAGGTATTTTGTAATTAAGGTATGCACATTGCTTTTTAGACACAATACTACTGCACGTTTAATTGACTATAGTATATGCACTGGGAAACCAACAAATTCATGTGACATACTTTCTTGTGGTAGGTGCTTCCTTGTGGTGGTCTAAACAAAACCCACAATATCTCTGAGGGAAGCCTGTAGATAGAAAAGAAATACATATTAAGTAGTGTGGGAACAGGGAGAGAGACTGGCCTACTCTGCTTGTGAGAACTGGAAAAGCTTTTACAGGGATGGGTAACAACTAGATTCTGAAGTTAACTTGTAAAGAAGAACAGAACAGCATTTCAAGCAAAGGAGACTGGATCAAAACATATGGAGGTTTGAGGACCCTAGTTACGAAGAAATCACAGAGACCCCAGTGTGATAAGCGCCCTGGTTTGGAGATGGGGAAGTGGTAATGTGGACGAAGCTATTTGCATTCATTTGGCTCTGAGACACACCTTGCCCCATATATTCAGTTACAGAAGCTTGTCTGCATGCGGAGGGGGCACTTGTAATGTCCCCTTGTCATTTAAACTGCTCTATAGGCAGGATCCCAGCCTGTAAATTCCAGTTCGCAGTCTCTAATTCCTCTAATTCAAGAGCCTCCATTTCCCTGTGACTTTGACTTGCTGCCTCCCTGCTCTACAGTGGGATGTCCAGCAGGCCGTTTGTTAGAGCGAAAATAATCATTTTTCTTACCATGAGAACAGAGAAGAAGTCCAAAGCTGAAACGACCTCTAACACACACACACACACACACACACACACACACACACTCACACTCACACACACACACACACACACACACAGCAGAGAGAAAGCAAGTGAGCGCCTGGAAGGTCAGAGAGTTAGAGCTTAACTATTTTATCTTCAAATTACGGCCAACGCTAAAAACATACAGGTATTCATCTTAAGTTTTTCCGTGTCAAAAGGATGAATGTTGAGGTGGAGCTTAATTCTCAGAGCGGCTACTGTTAGATGAAAGGTCAGAAGGCTTGCTTATTCTAAAAGGTAATTGTCCTTAGACAGTCTCTCAGAGCTCAGAAGTTTAGCAGTGGCTAAAGGACATTATTCTATGTTGAATAAAATGAAATCCATGCTTTGTGCTCTGGGACAGTAATTGAGAATATCCTTAAATTTGACTGGCTGATGGGGCATGAAATTCAATTACTGTTCATTCAAGTATTGTTTGAATTATACAAGTTTGTTCTTTTGTAAAATTTAACAAATGGAAAGGAAATAAAGTGTCTTCCAGTTGGGAGACATAATTGCCATTATTATCCTGTGATTATAATTAGTCTTATATTCCATTACTTTTTGAAGCCTGGTCTCAGAAACAAAACAAAAAAAAAAAAAGGAGAGAGTAATAAGACAGAATAAACTTGAACAGTTTGACTGGATCATCTACATGATGATCAAGTTTTTCAGCTTAAAAATTTACAGCAAAATCCTTTAGTATAAATATTTTAGCAATACATTTGGTCCTGAAATCAAGCCTCATTGAATTATTCTATCAAAGGGAGAACATCTCTTCTGAAATACTGACATCAAATGCCTCATCATTTTCTCTTACACCATCATCTGCCTTCTTGTTAGTTTCTCTGGTATCCATATAACTTTATCCTCTCTGAAGAGGTGAAAATGCTGAATCAATCTTCCCCTGGAAACTTTCAATTTCCACATGATGGATTACAGTTATTTTGGAGAACAGCTACAATCTTTCTCATCAGCCTAGAAAAATATAGACTAAATTATTGGTTTTCATGAAAGGATTGTAGTTTGAGTTTTATAAAACTTCAATTCCAACATGGATTAAAAATGCTGGGGCTAAATGTAAATGTCCTTGGCTTTACGAGGTAAACCGTGGATCTTGCAGATTTGCACTTGTAAATAGCCGTTTGTTTTACTTAGAAACTTTGCTGACATCAAGCACAATGTCTACTAAGGTGAGCCTTCCTTACAACCTTATCAGTGAGTAGGTGTGGTTAATGGCAAATAATGTCAATTTGGTTTTTACAAACATTTTTTTTGTAGAATAACAAAAAATATTTTACTAAAACATAAGATTTACAGAAGTTTCCAGACAAGCCATACAAAATGGTCACAAGCTTTTTTTGAAGGCAGGATTCTACACTTGACAGCAAAGTCACAATGTTATTAGTGAGGGCTGTGATGTTTGTTTAATGTTCCCATTTTGGTTCAAACAATCAAGCTTGTCCGTCTACAGCGTCTAAATAAAGTTAGACTTGGCTAGAGAGCATATTCTAAAGAACTGGTTAGCTGCTTTTACCCAATGCAATTAGATCACCATAAAGAGGGGGAAAGGAGCCCACAAAATTAAAGTAAAACTACCTCTCCCTGCTCAAAAAAATAATGAAGAGAAAACACCCACACCCCTGCAGCTAACCCTGGCAACTACCTTCATTCACAGTGCTTTATACCTTAACCGTCATGGGGGAAATGAATAAAAGCAGAGAGGCGCCACTGCTTTTAAACGTTTCACAACAATCCTGATGGTACTTCTAGCCTCTGCTCATGCTTTACAACAGTGAATCAGGACAAGACATAGATTTGCTAACGTGCATTGAATCACCAAAGGACTGAAGATGTCTGGGCTTTTATTCTGTAATGTTTCTAAGACTGTGTCCATTAAATGCAAACAAAAAAGGAAGAAGTCTTGGCAGAACAGGAGAAGTGATGCACACTTGATGATCAGATCGATTTTAAATATTATTCATGGCATATAGCCTAGTCCATGCTCTAGCTGTTTCTATGGCTTGGGCTTCGTTGGTCTTCCACTGCTCCGCTACATCGTTTGCTAAGGGGTCGTCCAGATTGGGATCGATAGCAGAACTGTGCGGATCTGCAGTGCTGGGGACCACTTATCTTTCAAAATATCGAAACATATTCTTCCCAACTTGTCTACATTAGGAATGATGAATTTTGGTCATGAAACGTACTTTAGGGGCTGCCATCGGGTATTCTTCTGGAAGGAATAGTTCAAGTTTAAAAGTCCCTCCCTCAAAGGGGGAATGCTGGGGGCCAGCAGTGACCACATGAAAATAACGGGCGTTGCTCTCATCTGGTTCTGCTTTAATGCCAGGAACTGGTTCCGCCAGCAAACGCTGGGTTTCCTTGATAATCCTGCGGGGCAGCCCGGCCGTCTGGTCAGATCCCGAGTTCGGCCTCTGGTCTCGACTCTGGCTGCGCTCGCCTCACGCCCGAGTGCTTACAAACATTTTTGAAAAATATAACAGGCTATTTTGAAGCTAAATATGAGATAATTAAAGCAAGAAGCTATATTAGATATTTGGATATTTACTTAGATTATCTAAACTTACCAACTTTACCTGTGGTATGTTATCAGACTTTACTTGAAACACACTAATTTGGGGGCGCCTGGGTGGCTCAGTCAGTTAGGCGTCCAGTATCGGCTTAGGTCATGATCTCGTGGTTTGTGAGTTCGAGTCTCACGTCGGATTCTGCGCTGACAGCTCAGAGCCTGGAGCCTGCTTCAGATTCTGTCTCCCTCTCCTTCTGCCCCTCCCCAACTCGTATTCTGTCTCTCTCTCTCTCAAAAATTAATAAACATTTAAAAAATTAAAAAAAAAACCCACTAATTTAATACAAAGACCTGAGGTAAACCATTTACATGTGGTTTTAATAATCCAGTTAAGAATTATTTCACACCCCCAAAAAGGATAACTGAAAGATCGCTAAAAAAATATTCGAATTCCAAACTTTTACATAATCCATGGGAGATATTCAAATTCTTTATGCCTTCTCTCCTCCTACCCCCACGTGGGCCTTTCAGATAAATCACCCCTAGAAATTTTAAGATCTCAAAACTAGTCACTAGTCATAATAATATTATTATGCAAATAAAACGAACTACTGGTATTTTAGCAGGTCGGAACCTTCGTTGTATAGATCCAACTGCTTTGATGATCATGCATTAAGCCTCAAACAAAATATCTTGCTGAATCAAACCATTGTCCTTGCTACTGTCAGTCAAAATCAAGTTGTTACAACTGCAAGACACTTTTACAAACTGCACCTTCTACATCGCCTTTCATCTCCTTCCAACCAACAGCATGGATACCTATCAACTGAAAGGCTAAAATTAGGTTGTTGTGGGTTTTTTTTTTTTAATGAGTGAACTATCAGATCAAACATTAAAATCAGTGTCCCTCAATCTACCAGAGGTTAGAACTAAATAGTAAGTTGAAATACCGCATCCAGGAAAAGAGTCTGAGTTGTTATTATTTTGTTTTGTTCTGTTTTGTTTTCTTACATCCTCATTTCAAATTTACCAACCTCTGAAAAGCCAGCTCCATTCGTTCTTAGTGAAAAACTTAATAACCTTTTTTTCATTTGGGTGTAGTTGACACACTATGTAGCAATAGTTTCAGGTGTACAAGTAGTGATTTCAGCTTCTCCATCCTGTGCTGTGCTCACAAGTGTTGCTAACATCTGTCATCAAACAATGTTACCACCATATCGTTGCCTGCATTCCTTACGCTGTGCTTTTATTTCCGATTTATTCATTCCGCAGCGGTGACACATTTTAGAGATTATATCGTTAAAGAAAGAAATTCAAAAATTTCTCATGGTTCAAATACACCTTTGAAAATACCATAAGTAATATGTAAATACAAAATATAAGCTATGCCGACATCGGTCTTCTTAGAAAAAACACTGAAGATACTGCTATTTTAAAGGAAAATATTCAGAATATGTATTTTTGATTAAAGACTACATGGCTAAAATTTTCTTATTATTCTTGTTAAAGAAGACATAAAGCCTAAATCCGAGACTATAGAGTTTTGTTTTTTGGATCATTGTTTTTCGAACTCTGGAATTCTGTACAGGGAACGGGGCATAGAGGGCGCTGTTGTACTTACAATCAGACCTGCGAAGCCCCTGCAGGATGAAATTCAGCAGGAGCAGTTCCTTTCACTGTTTACCAGAACAAAGAGCAAAAGTACTTTTAACTACTTGGTAGTCAAATTATGCTTTTACCTCTTCCAGGGTATTCAGAAAGTCAGGCTGTTGTATTCCTTACACAGAAATTTTCTTACAACACAGTGAAATCGTTAGCAACATTATTAATTAAATGAGGTGGGGAGATTTATCCTCAGGCAGTTGGTAGGGTTTCCTGTTCTGGGGAAGGTATGTACTGGCTCAGAGAAGTCAAATTGAGGGAAAGCAGTATGCTTGATCCAGGATTTCCATAATGAGATAAGTCCTTTTGTTTTTTTATCCATACCCAGTAAAATCTTCAGGTTTTTCATAACATTTTGTAATGTAGGTACTAGAAATGTAATTGCAACCCCCCTCTTAGATGGAGATGAGTGTGCTTTATCCTATTCCTTTTCCTTACGTCAAAATCCGGCCAAACCATTAATATTCAGTAAATATTCCAGCCTAATTCCCAAGCCTTTTGGTACCTGTGACTTACACATTCTCTTTGTTCACACATTCTCTTTATTTCTCTCACTAAGCATGTCCATTGTGGCTTACAGTTATTTGTGAATGTGTCACCCTCTTACTAGACTCCTGAGATTCACCCTCACACGGCCTCAGTCTAGAGACTCCAGAACTAAAATCTGCAGTTTCTCCTTGGGCTTCGGTAAGAGCCCTTCCCAATCAAAGGCGCAAGCAAGGCCCATGATGTTTGCTGAAGTGGAACAGAATTTGACCATATTCCATTTCCAGCACCCCTGATTCTCCTCCTGTGGTCACATCCAGAGGCTTCTCTTTCCTCTCCCATCAAGTGAGTGTTCTCACTTTGGTATTTTACCTGGGATGGTCCTCCTTACATAAGGGAAATAGATCATTTTTTCATTTTAGCACTCTGAGAATGGAAACGGTACTATTAAAAATTACCATTGGCATAAATCGGAACCGCCCTGGGCAATGGGATATAAGTTCATTCCATCTTAATGTGAAACTGTAAATCTTAAATACAACCTTAATGGCCTTCACAAATGATGTCTTGGAATCGGTGGAAGAGGAAGGCTCAGAAGTCACACAGAACTGGGTTCTTACCTTACCTCTACTACGCAGAGCTGGTGTGATAACCGGAAACTGTGCTCAGGGAGTTTTCCCATGTCCAAAATGTGGACTATGCTGCCCTGTCTAGGTCACTGCGAAGTCTAACTTCACATAAGGGAATGTGTCTGGTGCATAACAGCAGGCACGAAATAAGATTATGTGCCTTTTCCTGTTTTCCTTTTCCTGCCACAAGTTTTACCTCCAATAAACGGATTTTTCCTTCTAGGCGTTTTCCATATTTACGATTTTAGGAAAACAGCCCAGTACGTGACCCTATGCACTCAAATATATATGATTGCTATGGTTATATTTCTATTCTGCAGATTTTTTTAGATTCTCAAAGGGAGAGATTGGTTGTGTTCACGTCTGTTCTAGTATTAATAATCGAAACGAAGGTTCTCTGTTCTTTCACTCTTTATACTAAGGAGTATTTGTAGGTAAGACTATCTATAGACTCGATGCCTTTTCACTTTGCACAATCTATAAAGGTGTTTATTATGAATTTTTCTAATGGCAGGAAATGAGACACAGCCCAATTTTCCATCAGTTTAGAAACGGTTAAATAATTAGTAGTAGCTTCATATTATTGAATATTATGTAGTTTTTAAAAAGGCATGACTTAAAAAATACATCATGCACATTACTCTGGTTATTACATATACATGTCTGAGAGGACAAAATAAAGTTCAGGTTAAACAGAAGGGAAAGACCAAAGAAAATGAGTACTTTTTAATGAAAATAGAGTAAATCTTGTAGATATTAATTAAATAGTTAACTCCAATGAGATAGAATTAGAAAGAGATTACTATTTTTATATATTTCCATATTTGCTGAATATGGAATTTCGAATTATAAAAACAAGCATGTGTTACCTGTACAATTTTAAAAACTAAATGAAGAAAAAGTCCATATGTAAAACTCTATTTTATTTATGAAATTTACTTTTCAATATAAGATCTTATAAATGCACTATTATATCTGATTGTCATATTTTCAAGTATTTTTTAAAACATTTATTTATTTATTTTTGAGCAAGAGAGAGAGTGTGAGTGGGGGAGGGGCAGAGAGAGAGGGAGACAGAGCATCTGAAGCGGGCTTATGCTGTTAGCACAGCACAGAGCCGGACACGGGGCTCAAACCCACCAACCGTGAGATCATGACCTGAGCCGAAGTCCAAAGCTTAACTGACTGAGCCACCCAGGCACACCATTTTTAAGTATTTGTATTTAATTTCATCCATGTTGAATTGAACAATAAATTTAAAACATGGTAATTTATCTTGCCTCTTCAAATTTTGCCATTTAAATGGATATATAATTATACTTTTGTGAGGTGGGCACTCATGATAACTCAGCACCTACAACTACTACAGAATCTTAAAAATTCCAGTTCAGACCAAAACTTTAGAAAACAAAATCCTAAGTTCAAAATTAAATTTAAAAAATGACTTTGTCAACACAGAATATGATCCTGAGTCAAAAAGAAATTTCTACTTCAATAAGTTTGACTTTCTTGGCTCCTTCTCATTACCAGCTCCCCCCAAACCGTATTTCCAGTCTTAAGAAGTGATTATTTTCAATCTGGGGAACAATAATTTGATGACACTTTTGTTAATGAACCTACTTAATACTAGGACTTTGTTAGTAGAACATATCACAGAAATAGCCAAAAAAATAGAGACAGGTTTGTATTGGCATCAGCTACTTGCATGGCATTAAATTAAGTATATTTATATTCTAGAACCTTCGGTACTGATGGATTCCCAAAGTCAGGTATGAAAATGTAAGAGATTTAATTTTCACAGCATAACTGTTCATTCTATCTAGAGTACTGACCATTTAAAACTCCCATCGCATAAACCTCCACTTTGCTGAATCTTCAAACCCAAGTGATGAATTCTTCCTTACATGAACTTAGTTCACCAATCACAATGTTTTATAACTTTTAATTTTCATGACTATCTCCTTTATTATATTGTCAGAACTTTTAGAGATTTAAAAAAAAAAATCTCTTCATGCGGCACCTGGGTGGCTCAGTCGGTTGAGTATCCAACTTTGGCCCAGGTCATGCTCTCACGGCTCTTGAGTTCGAGCCTCGCATCAAGCTCTGTGCTGACAGCTCAGAGCCTGGAGCCTGCTTCAGCTACTGTATCTCCCTCACCCTTCCCCTCTCCTGCTTGCACTCCGTCTCTCTCTCTGTCTCAAAACCAAATAAACATTTTAAAAAATTAAAAAAAATCTCTTTATGGCAAGTAGATCAGTTTGGACCTCTGCCAACCTCAAAGGGGCAGTGATGTGTTTTGTTTGGGAGAGATCTAGGATTTCCCTCTCCTGATCACAGGAATTCAATCAGCACTACTTGTCCAAGTGTTTCCTCTACTGTCATGGGATTCCATAAAACATTTCAGCAGACCAAAGAACCCACTTTATAGAGCAAAGGCGGGGCAGCAGTAGCATGCAACCAGGGTCCACCATTCTTATCACATACTACATTAGCCATCAGCTTCTAGCCTAAGAGAGCAATGCAACAATCTGTTGAAGGTCCAGCTGATGGGTAGCTAGGAGATTATACCCTGTGAGGATAATGTGTCCTCCTTTGGGAAAACGTGTCCCCCATAAATCAACAACCCTCTTATGATATTATGTCACCAATAAGTAGAATACACAAGTTCTGAAACACAGGTAGAAATAGAAGTGGCCAGATTATCATTGCTTCCAGTGACCCATTTGGAGACTTCATACTTCCTACCTTGTAACTCTTTGCAGGTTCAGAAGTTCTATCTCCCAGACAGAGAATGCTTCAACCAAGGAACAACGCAGCAAGATGCCATTAAACTACAGCTGCCACCTGGTTGCTTTAGTCTTCCTGTGCCATGAAACCTGCAGGCAAGGAAAGGAGTCACCATCCTGGCCATGGTAATTGACCCTGACCATCAGGATCAGCTAAGTCTGTTGTCTCACAGTCGGGGAGGGAATAGGTTTAATATCTAGGTAATCCAATGTGTCATCTCTTTCTAACTGGGCTCGATTTTGAGAATTAAAGGAACAAATGCAGCATCTGGAGTCTGCTAAGAGCACTGCGGTCAGTTTCATAGCCTTCAGGTATGAGGATTTGGGCCACCATCTCAGGGAGGAAGAGGTGTTCACTATGGATGAAAGGCACGTAGAATGGAAGAAGGGGTAAGTGGCAGCTGCAGTCTTCAGACCAATTTCAGTGTTTAGAGTAGCAGAACATTCTACTATCACTCTTGAGAGATTCCCAGCGATGAGACCAACCAGAATTCTAAAGAAGCTATTTCTGGATGGTGCAAACTTATTTTACAAAACACTCTGAGTGGTGCAAGAGATGAACTGGAGAGGACACTGTGGCACACCGCCCCCGTCGCAAACACTAATTACCCCAGCTGCCGGGAGCCTTGGCAGCTGATGGCTTAGAGCTGAGTCACTTGCCTTTGGCCAGGGAACACTGCCTCACTTAATGTTACAGACTCCCCAAGAAAACAGGTACAGGAAACCCATCTCTAATGACTGACGAGTGCAGGGTTACGGAGTCCTAGCCCCATTGTCTCAATTGCAACAACCCAGAATCCTCCTTGGCATTTGCTAAAGTCTTTGTTGATACTGCACTGCAATGAATCTTCTCCTTCCACCCAGTTCTCTTCCTTCCTTCCACAGATGTCCCCCATTGTGCTCCTCAATAAACCTCCTACACGCAGATTTCTGTCTCATAGCCGGTTTCCCAGGGAACTCATCCTCAGACAGTGTCTTCCTCTGATTAATTTTATAAAGTAACTGATGTGCATATATTACACACTGTGCCATACGGGTAATATACAAGAAATATGTGTTTTTTTTCCATAGACCAATGGAATAGATTAGAGAACCCAGAATTGGACCCACAAATGTATGGCCAACGAATCTTTGACATAGCAGTTAAGAGTATCCAATGGAAAAAAGACAGCCTCTTTAGCAGATGGTGCTGGGATAACTGGACAGCAACATGCAGAAGAATGAAACTAGACCACTTTCTTACACCACACACAAAAATAAACTCAAAATGGATGAAGGACCTGAATGTGAGACAGGAAACCATCAAAACCCTAGAGGAGAAAGCAGGAAACAACCTCTTTGACCTCAACCGCCCCAATTTCTTACTCGACACATCCCCAAAGGCAAGGGAATCAAAAGCAAAAACGAACTATTGGTATCTCATCAAGATAAAAATTTTCTGCACTGCAAAGGAAACAATCAATAAAACTAATAGGCAACGGAATGGGAAAAGATAGTTGCAAATGACATATTGAATAAAGGGCTAGTATCCAAGATCTATAAGGAACTCACCAAACTCCACAGCTGAAAAACAATCCAGTGAAGAAATGCGCAGAAGACATGAATAGACGCTTTTCCAAAGAAGACATCCGGATGGCCAGGAGACACATGAAACAATGCTCAACATCACTCATCATCAGGGAAATACAAATTAAAACCAGATGAGATACCACCTCACGCTGGTCAGAGTGGCTAGAATGAACAAATCAGCAGACTATAGATGCTGGTGAGGATGTGGAGAAACGGGCACCCTCCTCCACTGCTGGTGGGAATGCAAACTGGTGCAGCCACTCTGGCAAATACTGTGGAGTTTCCTCAAAAAACTACCAAGAGAACTACCCTATGACCCAGCAATAGCACTGCTAGGAATTTACCTAAGTGGCACAGGAGTACTGATGCATAGGGGCACACGTACCCCCAATGTTCATAGCAGCACTTTCAACAATAGCCAAATCATGGAAAGAGCCTAAATGTCCATCAACTGACGAATGGATCAAGAAGATGTGGTTTATATATACAATGGAATACTACATGGCAATGAGAAACAATGAAATCTGGCCGTTTGTAGCAACGTGGATGGAACTGGAGGGTATTATGCTAAGTGAAATAAGTCAGGCAGAGAGAGACATATACCATATGTTTTCACTCATATGTGGATCAGGAGAAATGTAACAGAAGACCATGGGGGAGGGGAAGGGGGAAAAAAGTTACAGAGAGGGAGGGAGGCAAACCATGGGAGACTTTTGATACTGAAAACAAACTGAGGGTTTATGGGGCGTCGGGGAGAGGGGAAAGTGGGTAATGGGCATGGAAGGGGACACTGGTTGGGATGAGCACTGGGTGTTGTATGGAAACCAATTTGACAATAAACTATATTATTAAAAATAAATAAACAAACAAACATTAAAAAAAGAAATATGTGTTTTTTCTTCTTAAGGATGTATAAACTTCCTGGGTAGACAAATAGTAATAACTAACCGCAGCATCCTATTAATAATCTCATGTGTTTATGTGCAAAGTGGGGGCGAGGGGTACAGATTATACTAATATTACAGTCCCGAATAAGGCATTCTCCTGAGGTGGATTGAATTCAAATTTCAAGTCCACCATTTGGTAGATGTATAAAATTATTGACCTCTTTGTGGCTTAGATTCTTCTCCTGCAGGTGAGAGGATGATAATACAACCTGCCTCTAAGGATTGTTGTGAGGAATAAACAAGTTAGAATAAGTAAAGCAGTTAGAATCGTGTCTGGCATAGCATTAGTCAGGGATGTAGTAAGTGGTCTAGAAGTGTTCATTATTACTGTCGTCGGTGTGACCTACAGCAAACCACCACAAGGAAGCTTTGTGCTGTGATCTGAGTAACAGCCAATAAATATAACTTACAGTTCAAGAGTGCTTTATTGTTTATAAAGTGCCTGCATCCATGCTGCCTCATTTGATCGTATTAACAACTTGGAAAGGTTAATTTCAACTTCATTTTGCAAACTGTGAAACTAACATTGAAAGGCATCAAGACTTCTAGTCCAATGTTATATTTAATCATGTAGCAGGAGGGGGAAAGAAAAGTAAAAGAATCGAGGAGAATAGCATTTAGGAAGGCAAAGCTATGAAAAGTGTGTGGGAAGCAAACAGGCCAGAAATTGCTTAGTGGGACATTAGTTTCATTACAAAAGTTGTGGTCAGACTGTAGACAGCCTTGGCGTGAGTGCTTAAAAAAATAAGACACAGAGAGAGAGAGAGAGAGAGCATTGAATGTCATCCAGCAGGAAAAAGAGATAATAAAATTTGCATTTTATTTATTTATTTTTTTAATGTTTATTTATTTTGGAGAGAGACAGAGTATGAGCAGGGAGGGGGCAGAGAGAGAGGGAGACACAGAATCTGAAACAGGCTCCAGGCTCTGAGCTGTCAGCACACAGCCGGATGCGGGGCTCAAACTCATGGACTGTGAGATCATGACCTGAGCTGAAGTTGGACGCCCAACTGACTGAGCCACCCATGCGCCCCTAAAATTTGCATTTTAGAATAAACTTGTCAGAGTCGGAGATAACAGAAAGTTTAAAAGTGAAATAATTTGATGAGAATCCCAATTGGAATAAACGTTTTAGTTTAGATTTCTCCCTTAAATTCTTCGGAAAACTTAAAAGGGTATTTGGACTTGCCAAATATACATGTTTCTTCCCCTGCCAAAGCACAAACGATAATGATGTTTATAAATCATCTAGAGCTCTCTGACGAATGGTGGATGAGACAAAGCCTCACATTACTGCTCAGCCCATCCTTAGCTTGGTTAAAATGATGGAATATGGCAAAGTTATTTGCATGAGCTTATAGACATTCTTATCTTCTGTTTTACAAAAATTCCAATTTCTGTCTCTTGGCAGAGCATGAAATCATCTTCCATTTGCAAATTTAAAACAACTTTGTATAATGAGATTAAATGGTTTCACAAATTTGTTCTTTCCCCTTTAGATGAACCCCAAATGAAAAACAGTGAAATCTATGACTTATCCTTTTACTTTACACACATGACATGAAATACGGACAGGAAGTCTAACCTAACAGGATCCCCTAAAAATAAACATGCTTGAGAGTTGCATTAAGAAATTGAATTTCATGTACCAGTATAACAGTTAACCTGAGATTCATAAATGAGCTTGAGAGAGGTCCTCAGCTCAAGTTTCAGGGCCTCACTTGCTCCCCATGTGAGTTCCTGAGGGACGATATTCCTGTGAAACAATAGTGAAAATAGAAGCAAAGTAACTTTGTATTTTGTTCTCTGTTAACTGAGAAGAAAACCAGAAATGTGTATAGACTCGCTTCAAAGAGAAAGTCTTCAAATTCTCCTGCCAATAATTCATAGGGATGTAGGAGAACCTACTTCCAATACTGCTGGGAGCCGCATCGGCCTTGCTGGATGACACATCACAGCAAGGAAATGGTAGACGTTTGCACAGCCCCTGCCATGAAGCGAAACTGGTATCTCCTTCTACTACTGGCTCATAATGGGAGTGGGACTGCTATTATTGACTAGGCCTCACAATATTACAAATCAGACCAATATTCCCCACACAGTTACCCCATAAGAAAAATCATATTCCTACCCCTAAAAAGGAGATTTTAGATCAAAACACTGTAGATTTTCGTTGAAGGACTCTTCCAATAGGCCCCTGTAGATTCAAAACATAGACTATGAAGGGGTTAAAAACACAAGAGTTGCATTTAAGTCTGGCCCAGAGAAAAGAAGCCTAATTTGGAGATAAGAAATAGAAAACAAGGACAGAACATAGTCCCTTCCCGAGGTCCACATTCTACAAATACCCTCCCTTGTACTGACTTCAGTTATGAGGATGGAAAAGAAAATGGAAACCCAGGTGCAAGGCTAACACACATAGGGCCCCCATTGTGCCACTGTAAAAAATTCTATTTTCCGATGTCATGTTATCGCTTGACCAATTAATAAAGACATCAAAACAGACAGAGCAGAGATGCCTGCCTGTGATCAGAAAGAAACTCGAGGCTCTCTCACTCACTTTCACCGACACCGTCCATCCTTCAGGGACCCTGGGACCTGCTGGAGCTGGACTCCGGCACAATAGCCTGTGGAGTAGATGTATCTTTCTTAGAAACAGCCCAGTCAGGGATTTTTACGGCGGACCCATCTACGGCAAACCTGTTCCTCGTGGAAGGGAACCCTTGTTTGTACATTGGAGAATGGCTCAAGAGGCAATTGCAAAAAAACAGTGACTTGTAGTGTGAATTTGGGTCACTTAGAAAACTTCATTAACATCACAGAGATTAATTTCTTCCTTAAGCATCATTCTGGAGATCTAATGAAATAATATTCCCACAGTCACTCATTCACTCATTCATTTGATACAAAATTAATGAATAATTATTTGTGCTACTCACTATTCTAATTGCTATGGATATTGTCGTTTAAAAATTGCTTAGCATTAGTATATCAGCTATTGAATTACTAACAAATAGTACTTTCTGTAAATAGCAATGATAACTACAAAGCTATTTATAATTGCCTATTTATCTCCCTATAATGCCTATGCATGCATCCTAAAGACATACACATTTTCTAGTAGATACAAAGTATAAAATGATCTTGATTTCCTAAATTGAAAGTCACGGATTTAGAAAAGGAGTAAATTTGACATGAACCCTTATATACATTAAGTAAGAGATAAATATTATTTTACGCATAGCTATTTAATTTTTTAAGTAAGCTCCTTGCCCAAAGTGGGCTTGAACTCACGACCCTGAGATTGAGAGCCAGGCATCCCTAGACATTGGTATTTTAATGTTTGTTAAAATACAGAGATAGAGAGACAGAGTGCAGGCAGGGAAGGGGCAGAGAGAGAGGGAGATACAGAATCCGAAGCAGGCTCCAGGCCTGCTGAGCTGTCAGCACAGAACCTGACATGGGGCTCAAACCCACGAACTGTGAGATCATGACCTGAGCCGAAAGCAAGAGTCAGACACTCAACCAACAGCCACCTAGAGGCTCCTGTTTTCTCCACTTTAAAGATGAGGTCCCAAGATGTAGCTATTTATGTAAATAAGGGATGGAGCTTAGATTAAACTCTCAGTGCTTCATTCCAAAGCATTACAATGCCCACACTCTTAAAGGGGAACATATACCCAATATTCTTGTCAAGCAGTGGTGTCAAGACAGAGAAAAGGTTACATACATAAGAATGAGTGGTCAGAGTTCTCTTTTTTTCCTTTTTTAAAAATTGTTTAGTGTTTATTTTTGAGAGAGACAGAACGTGACCAGGGGAGAGGCAGAGAGAGAAGGAGACACAGAATCCAAAGCAGGCTCCAGGCTCCCAGCTGTCAGCACAGAGCCCGATGTGGGGCTCGAACTCACGAACCGCCAGATCATGACCTGAGCTGAAGTTGGATGCTTACCCTACTGAGCCACCCAGGCGCCCCTGAGGGATCAGAGTTGGGACTCATGAAGTCAGCCATTCTCTCTTTTAAGCCACTCTGAATGCCTCAGTTGTTTACCTGTAAGGTAGGAGCACCCTGAAAGTTTCAAGAAATTCACACCTCCATGAAGGTGTCAGTGACAACAAAAAGGCTTGACTCTATAAGCGTTACAATTATTTTTATAAGGAAAACAATTTGATGTTCGCAGGGACCTAAAAATCCATGAAGCGAATGAATGGGACCACACTAAGATTCTAACCATTTTTTTCTCTATGGCTAATGATTTGTGTAAGTGGCTATATTCCTAAATGGGGCACATCACCCTTTGGTAATGCGCTTGGATAAAGCAGGAGGAGTAACAGAAACGATTTTATCACTCTACCATGGTGAGACTGATGGCTGGATCTAACTGAATTTCAGGGTACACCATGTGATGACACGTCGCAAAGCAACATCCACAAAGCAGCAAATATATAGCATTTACACAGTTCTGAGAAATGGTGTGTATGAGTTAATAGTGCAGAGCATGAGGGTAATATTCTATTCCAAACACATGCCCTTTTGCTGACTGCCTGCTGACATTTTCATCCACTGCTAAGAATCCTGATTTCGGACACAATGCATGTGATAGATAGCATTATTTAAAATGCACCTTTTATTTCTGGATACATGATTTATTTGTTGCTCTATGTCAGTGACAAAATGGACTTTAGTTCACTCCCCCCGAAGTTTATAGTGGAGACCTCGTAGATAAGTTTGCTTATTTTTTATTGACTTACAAGAATCTTTGGTTCTGTCAAAGGGCAATATCTGAATATTAGAAGCAGGGAGGGGCACCTGGGTGGCTCGGTGGGTTAAAGCATCCGACTTCAGCTCAGGTCATGATCTCACAGTTGTTGGGTTCGAGCCCCACATTGGGCTCTGTGCTGACAGCTTGGAGCCTGGAACCTGCTTTGGATTCTGTGTCTCCCTCTCTCTCTGCCCCTCCCCTACTCTCTCTCTCTCTCTCAAAAATAAATAAACATTGTTTTAAAAATCAGGGAGACTTATGGTTTTCATTGTTAGAGAGGGTTGTGTCATTTATGGGTTACTTCATATGAATCAGCTTTCTGACTCACAGTAATCTATTCTGAAGGTATAAAAATGGGTGGGTGTAAATCTTAGTCTTGATAATGCCATCCATTATCTTCCACTTCATGACTTTTTCTACTCTTCTACTTTCTGACTTCTCAGAGTTGTTTTTAACTTTCTAAAGACAAATTTTTGAATTAATGATGCAAATCACCAGTAACTTCTCTTATGAGCACCATGTTTTTTACCAGAGACTATTGAGCTCTTCCTTCTTTTAGTTGCCTGAGTTCTGTACGCTAAGCACTTGGTCATTTTGGATTCCAGATGGATAAAGAGCATGATTGTATTCATCAGGGTTTTCTGTGTTCTTGTGTGATAGATAAAAATCTACTGAAACACATGTGTTGGCTTCTCAGAAAGTTTATAAAAACTAAACTTTAGAAAATATAAATATGTCTTGTAATTTCCAAATGGCAATCATAGAAGATGTTGTTCATCAGGATAGATACTTTATTTTCCTTCATTTGCTGCTCATTTGGCTTTCTTGTATATTATTTGGTCATATATTTGAGGTTTTTTTGAACAAATTTTAACCTCATTCTCTTTCCTGCAGCTTATTCTAAATTCATATAGTTCTCTAAGGGACAGAATTGGTAATAATCAGGGCTTATATTCAACTAGTTCTGAAATATTATACAGGTTATGAAAATATTGAAATACTACGCTACGAGAAAATAGTAGAAGCCCTATTCCCATAAGATCCCTCACTACACAGCTGCATCCCTCTCCTGGGGACCCTCAATACAATATTTGGGGTTTGGAAATATTGGGATGTTGAGATTGAGATTCCTCCCCTGAGACAAGTGTGGAATTGGAGCTGATTGAAATTTGAGGGGTAGAAGAAAATAAACTTTGTTAATTAATTCAAAATTTCGCTTGTGACAATTTATGTTCTATTGCGGTCATTTCTGTATTTAACTTTAAAAAGACAGATAGACACTGCATGATCTCACTTAGATACGAAATCTTAAATAGTCAAACTTAGAGAAGCAGAGAATAGAACAGTGGTTGCCAGGAACTTGGAGGAAGGAGAAATAGGGTGAGGTCAGTCAAATGGTACAAAGTTTCCATCATGGAAGATAAGATCTCTTTTTTAAATTTTTTTAATGTTTATTTATTTTTGAGAGAGAGAGACACACACACAGAGTGTGAGCAGGGGAAGGTCAGAGAGAGAGGAAGACAGAGAATCCGAAGCAGGCTCCAGCCTCTGAGCTGTCAGCACAGAGCCTGACACGGGGCTCAAACCCACGAACTGTGAGATCATGACCTGAGCCTAAGTCTGCCGCTTAACTGACTGAGCCACCCAGGTGCCCCAGAAGTGAGTTCTTGAGATCTAATGCACAGCATGGGGACAATGATTAACAATACTATATTGTAGGGGTGCCTGGGTGGCTCAGCTGGTTAAGCGTCTGACTTCGGCTCAGGTCATGTTCTCACAGTTAGTGGGTTTGAGCCCCGCATCGGGCTCTGTGCTGACAACTCAGAGCCCGGAACCTGCTTGGATGGTGTCTCCCTCTCTCTCTGCCCCTCCTGCACTCACACACTCTCTCTTTCTCTCTCTCAAAAATATATAAACATTAAAATTTTAAAAATAACCACAATACTGTATTGCATACTTCAAATTTGCTAAGAGGGTAGATCTTAAGTCTTTTCATCACACACATAAAGGAATGGTAACTACAGGGATATGATGGATAGAATAATTAAATTGATTGTGGTGACCATCTCACAATGCAGAAGTATCAAAACAAGTTGTATTCCTTAAACATATACAATGTTTATACGTCAATTTTACGTCAATAAAGGTGCTGGGGAAAAAAGCACAATGGTTATCAGAGTCTATTGAACATTATGTCAAAACCAGGGCAGCCGCAGGTATCAGTCTGGGTCCAACCAGGAGACAGAAACTACACAGTGACTTAACCAGGACAGGTTAAATATAAAGAATTACTAAATTATGATAAAAGAGTGACTATTCCATGTAAGAGAACTTTGTAGAGTGTACAAGGGCTGAGGGAATACACCCAAGGAAGCAAGATCTTGGAAGGAGACCCTCTTCCCAATGTTAGGAATCAGACTTCGCTGGAAAAGGTATGGCTGCAGCCCACTGGATGAAACACGGTTTCACTAGTTTGCCTGAGCGGGAGCTGATCGCGGTAACTTTCCAGGGATAGGTGAATCTCAGCTCAGGGGTGCGCGTGTGGGTGTGCAAAGGGAATAGGGGTGGGGTGCCAGGGCACATGGGAGGCCTGCAGCATACACCGGGCTGGATCAGGGCTGCAAGGTCACTAAGAGACCATACTGCTGGGTGCATGGCCCGGGCAGACCTGCCCCAATTACCTTCCCACCCACACCTCGGACAAACGTGTGGTTATCGGTCCGAACAAGAGAAGCGCCTTCCTCCTGCTCCGGCACCGTTGACTAAGAAAGCTTAACATGGTTCTCACTGTAAGGGAAAAATACTTCAAGGTAGTCTCGCCTTTATCACACAGCAGATATAAAAAGATGTACTTGAAGCTGGGATGCAATAAATTGATACCTGGCAAACAGACCCCAGAATATTTTTGTCCTGGAGATGGCTTTAAGACAGATGATTTGTTTATTATTTCTTTAAAAAATTCTGAACCCAGGGTGCATGAGTGGCTTGATCTGTTGAGCGTCTGACTTTGGCTCAGGTCATGATCTCGCGGTTTGTGGGTTCAAGCCCCACATCAGGCTCTATGCTGACGGCTCAGAGCCTGGAACCTGCTTCGGATTCTGTGTCTCCCTCTCTCTCTGCCCCTCCCCTGCTCATGCTGTCTCTGTCTCTCAAAAATAAATTTAAAAACATTTAAAAATTTTTAAGAAAAGTAAGTGTAGTTACATCACATAAGGAATTGCAGCAATTGATAGTATAACTCTGTAAGTGTTAATACAGGAAAACATTCTACACCATGTTGTTATACAAAGCAATAGCAACTGCAATGGAGTATATATAGTTCTATTTTTTTAACAAACTTTTAATTTTAGACCGATTTTGGACATACAGAAAAATTACAAGCATAATACAAAGAGTTCCTATACACCAAACGCCAGCTTCTTCTATTATTAACATCTTACATTACAAAGACATGTTTCATGCTACGTTTCTGTAGTGTTTCATTTAAGGAGTGTTTCTTGGCAAACATTCAAATATCTGGGTTTTGTTATTTGACACTAATAACATTTATCTTTTAACAGGAAAGTTTTATCTTTTTACCCTTAAGGTTGTTTTTTGTTTCTTTGTTTTGCTTAAGTTTTAAAGTAATATATTTGGTCTTACTCCTCTCATTTCGTTGTCTTATGCTTTGTTTTATGTTTTGGTATTTCATGCTTCCTTATTTTCTATTCTTCCTGCCTTTACTGTATGAATTGTGTGCATGTGTGTGTGTGTGTGTGTGTGTGCGTGTGTGCTCACACATGTGTTTTAACTCTGGACAGCATTAAGCTTTTCATGTCTCAGACTGCTAATGTACATATCTTGATCTTTACATATTCCTGTACCATTGGCTGTGCCAATACCTATGCCTATGTCTTGTCTACCTCTATGTCACTGTCTGTGTTTGCATCTTCTATGTGCCTCTCTGTACCCAATCTCTGAGCATTGTTTACTGTTGTGGCTGCTGTTGTTTTCGTGAAGTTAATAGGAGTAATACATTATCTAAATCTTTGAATAACTGAAAATGTCTTTATGTTACATCACACACTAATCCCAACTCGATGGGCTAGTGATGTTTTCAGTCACATTACGTCCTACAAAAACTATCTATTGCATCTTTGTATTTATATGTTACTTTTGTAATTTAATAGTCTGAGGTTTCCTCCTTTGCAACCAGTCTGTGTTTGTGCGTGCTTGTGTGTTTCTGTCTGTTTTCTTTCTGGTAGTTCCTTTTTATGCTCAAAACAAATAAACAAACAAACAACCTCCCAGAGACATCTAGGAGTAGGCCTTTGAATCTTCCATTTGGAGAAATGTATTAATTTGAGAATTTCTGCTTCTGTTTCATTTGCTGTTTTTGTTGTTAAAGTGTTGTTTTTTCACAGGGCAGCCATCTGCATGAACTATGCAATATGTTCCAGTCCTTTCTGAGAAACTGCTGTGGCTGCCGCAGAAGGGCCCAACCTTGGGGGAAGCGGCTTGGAAGGCAGCTCATGATCAAGACCCTACAAAAAGCTGTGCTGGTGTCTGCCCTCCTCTGAGATAAAACAGAAGCACTTAACGTGTAAAACACAAAAGTGAAGCTCTGAGAGGAGGTGTTGAATTTCCCAGTGAAGTGGATGAACAAGCCATTAATGGAATTCATCTTGCTGGCGAGGAGAGGAGCATGGGAGCCACTGAGAATAGAGTGGATAAATCTGCAGATCTCAGAACAAGTCAGCACTCCTGGTTGGCTCTAACGTGGGCATGAAGAAAGCTATCTCACCATCGATGCTGAGGTGGCTGGGTATGACAAACTGTGTCACCAATCGGTTTCATCTGCAGTGCCTGCTGAGACGTCTACATTGTCACAATTCAGTTTGGAAATAATAAAAGTGTGGTAGACTATCCTGAGACAGTGAGGAACTTCAAAGTACTGGCAGTGATGATAGGCAGGCAGAAGACCACACCTGGCAGGGGAAATACTTTGGCTGCTTTGATGGTGGCTGTTACGGCTAAGAAATCACAAGTGATAGTCAAAGACAAGTCCATGTGCCAGCCCTGCTATGAAAAATTACACTGTAAGGTGTTACAGGTGCCATATTGTTCTTGATCCAGAAGGGTGACGAGCGATCTATATAGTAAGAGCAACTGTTTCATAACCAATTGGGCTCTCTGTGATTCCCCTGCACCGAGGATCTTCCTGGCCAAAGTTCATGGTCATATAAGGACAGATTCTCTCTCTCAGAGAATTGTAAGAAATTGTAACAATTTCAAGGAGGGCAATGCTGAACCATGCTGTCCATAGTCATCAGTATTTTCACTGTTAAACTGAATTATTGGGAACATATAAAACCAAAAAGAGAAGGAAAAACAACTAAGAAAACCAAGAAATCTAAGTCAGTACTCCTCTTTGCTCTGTTTTTCCTTTGGAATCTTTCACTCCGACTACCAAAATGTATTTTAAGGCTTTCATTTAAAAATGTAGAAATTTATTCAACATTCGCCTTCTAGGCTAAAATTAAAAGAGATTTTTTTAATGCTTATTTATTTTTGAGTCAGAGAGAGACAGAGCATGAATGGGGGAGCAGCAGAGAGAGGAGAGACACAGAATCCAAAGCAGGCTCCAGGCTCCAAGCTGTCAGCACAGAGCCCGACAAGGGCCTTGAACTCACAAACCATGAGATCATGACCTTTGCTGAAGATGGACGCTTAAACTGACTGAGCCACCCAGGTGCCCCTAAAAGTTTTTGATATGAAATTTTGGGGCTAATAAATATTAGGATTGCCCATTAGTTAAATAAAGTGCATAGAGGAAGCACTAAAGAGTGTTAGTATAGGATATGAAGAACTGAAAGTTCAGTTCTGAACACTTCCATTTGTAAAAGGAAAACAAAATAAAATTTATACTTTATTGAATCTTCTCATTTGCTGAAGTTTGTAGTGAAATATAGTGAACGCTCTTAGCAGCAAAGCATAAAACTAGGATATGTTATCATTTTGTGTGTGTTCATTCATCTGATTTAAATAGAAGTGGGTTGTTTTAATCTCTTTTCTTGATAACTTTGCTGCCTTTCTTTGCTCTCTTGAGTCCTCTTATTGTATATTTTTATCTTCTCTAAGAACTTGGATATGCTTCATTTTATGTGTCACAAAAATGTTTTCATGATTTCCATACATGGTTTTGAGCTTGGACATACGTTTTGGGTTTGTCATTCATAATAGTAAATAGTGTCAATTCAGAAAATCCATCTACCAACAGTTCTCAAAAGTTTTGGTCTCTACAACCTTTTATAATCTTTAAAAATCTTGAGGATCCCCTAAAGTCCTTGTTCATGTGAGTTTCATCTATTGCTATTTACTGTATTAGAAGTGAAAGCTAAGAATGTCATAAAATGTCCATATTCACCGAAGCAATCTACGGATTTAATGTAATTCCTATCAAAACACCAATAGTATTTTTCACAGAACTAGAATAAATAATTCTAAAATTTGTATCAGACCACCACAAAAGAACCTGAGTAGCCAAAGCAATCTTGAGAAAGAAGAAACAAAGGTATCACTATCCCAGATTTTGAAGTATATATGAAGCTCTAGTGATCAAAACAATGGGTAAGGGGATGGGTGATGTAGGTGTTGGGAATTAAAGAGGGCATTTGTCATGATGAGCACTGAGTGATGTATAGAATAGATGAATCACTATATTGTACATGTAAAATGAATTAACACTGTATGTCAACTATACTTTAATTAAAATTAAATTACAAATTTAAAAATGGTATGGTACTGGCACAAAAAATAGACACATAGATCAATGGAACACAATAAAGAGCCCAGAAATAAACCCACAATTATATGGTCAACTAATCTATGATAAAAGAATCAATATTTTACAAAGGGCAAATGACAGTGTCTTCAATAAATGGTGTCAGGAAAACTGAACAGCTACATGCAAAAGAATGAAACTGGACCACTTTTTCACACCATACAAACAACAAACAACAACAACAACAACAAAACCCTCTAAACTGATTAAAGACCTAAATATAAGACCTGAAACCATAAAACTCCTCAAAGAAAGCATAGGCAGTTAATTGGCCTTAGCAATATTTTTCTGGATATGTCTTCCCAGGCAAAGGAAACAAAAGCAAAAGTGAACAATTGCAACTACATTAAAATAAAAAGCTTTTGCATAGTGAAGGAAACCATCAACAAAACAAGAAGGACATCTACTCAATGGGAGAAGATATTTGTAAATGACACATCAATAAAGGATTAATATCCAAAATACATAAAGAACTCATACAACTCAACACTAACAAAGCATATGATACAGTCAAAAAATGGACAAAGGATCTATATAGACATTTTTCCAAAGACATACAGATGGCCAACAGACACATGAAAAGATGTTCAACATCATTCATCATTAGGGAAATACAGATCAAAACCACAAGATATCACCTAACACCAGTCAGAATCACTAGTATTAAAAAACAAAAGCCAGATATCTACCAAACAAACAAAACACAAGAAACAACAAGTGCTGGTGAGGATGTAAAGAAAAAGGAATTCTTGTGCACTGTTGATGGGAATGCATATCGGTGAGCCAGTGTGGAAAAGAGTATAGGGATTCCTTAAAAAAATAAAGATAAAAAACTGAAATACCATGGGATCTAGTAATTCCACTGCTATGCATTTACCCATAGAAAATAAAACCAAATTCAAAAAGATATATGCACCTCTATGTTTATTACAACATTATTTACAATAGCCAAGGTAGGGAAGCAACCTAAAGGTCCAATGATAGATGAATGGATAAAGAAGATGTAGTACACACACACACACACACACACACACACACAACCAAGGGATATTACTCAGCCATAAAAAACAGGAAATCCTGCCATTTGCAGGATGGATTTAGAGAGTGTAACGCTAAGTGAAATAAATCAGTCAGAGAAAGACAAATACCATAGGATTTCACTTATATGTAGACTATAAAAAAAAACACAACAAATGAGCAAACAAACAAAACCATAAAGAGACTCATAAATACAGGGAAGAAACTGGTGGTTGCCAGAAAGGAAGGGGGAAGAGGAAGGATGGATTGGGAAAGGGGATTAAGAAGTACAAGCCTATAGTTACAAATCAAATCAATCATGGGGATGAGAAGTACAGCATAGGGAATATAGTCAATACTTCTATGGTAATTTTATAGGGTGACACATGGTGACTACGTTTATCATGGTGAGCACTATGTAAAGTGTAGAATTGTCAGATCACTATGTTGTACACCTGAAAGCAATACAACATTGTTGCCAACAATATTTCAATAATAAAACATTTTTAAAAAATAATAATTAAAAAAATCTTTCCCACACTGTATTTAACTTAGAAAAAAGTTCCGCAGTCCCTAAGGAATATGTAAAATGAGGACTCAGGATATAGTTGATGCTACATAGGCTCTTCCCTCTTTTACTACCTCATACAAATTTTAACCAGTGATGCTGAATATAGTTTTCCAGTAAATTGTATCTTCTCAACAAATACCCTTTTATATGTAAGTTGCCATGGTTTACCTATTCCCCCAAGTACTTTCAGCTTTTCAAATTGATGTATTGCTGTGACAGTGGCTTTTATTTATGCTTAACAGTTTGTATTTTCCCCCAAACAGAAGTATCAATCACCAGACAACCAACCTGGATCATAAACCCTTCACGTTCTTCGTAGTTCAACGTTAAACACATCCATAAATGTATGATTTAGTGAGGCAGCTTTTACTTACTAAAAGCTTTTTGATGAATGCATTATGTTGATTCTGTGGTCAAAATTACCATAAATAGTTTCAAAATGACAACAGTGAGTACACATAAAAATGAAAAAACGAAGTTTGTTTTCTCTCATGGTAAAGTACATAAATTTGTGACTCTGATTCAAACTTTTTCCAAGGAATCATTGAGTTTACAAACCTCAGCACCCCAGAAAGATGGCGAATGACACACCTAAGGTCTTCTAAGCATGATCCCTGCTCAAAATACACCATGCAACTTTACAGTTGTTTCCCAACTTTGTCTTCTGGAAATTTCCAAGACCGCTTGTTATCATAGCTCTTTAGCTCTGACAGTATAATTTAATGCGATTTTTTTTCAAATGCTTAGTTAATGATATTAGTCAATTTTGTTTAAAAGTAATTACTGAGCACCTACCAAATTTCTAGTCACGTTCTGGGCACATTTAAAAAAAATAATTACTTAGAAACTTTAATTCAGCCAAGGTCTGTGGATGAAAGATTGGGGAGAGGATATCCTCTGGAGTAGGTGTGGGCCCCCAAAAGTCAGGGGAGGGAAGCTGGTGGCCCAGAATAACAGGCACCAGACTCAGGGTCAATGTTGGCTGAGAGGTCCTGCTAGTGGGCTCAGGCAGAGCTTATGTGTGCAGAGCTCTTGGTTCAGAGAATGGGCCAAGCTCCAGGTGATCTGGCCCCAAGGATGGAGAAGCAAGATTATAACTTTGCAATGAGGCCATAGAGCAATGACCAAACATGCCAAGTTCCTGCCATCATGTAGCCTTCATGCTAGCTGGAAAAGATAAATAAACAGACAAACAAACTATGGCAAGTGATGGCAGGTGCTGAAGTTTTGGTGAGACAAGGAAGACTGTGATGGGGGAAACTATTGCCACCTTATACAGGATGGTCAAGAGAGTCTTTTCTAATAAGATGTTATTAGAGCAGAGACCAGAATGAAGTGAGGAAGTGAGTGATGTGGCTGTCGGGAAAGAGCAAGCTGAGAGATTTCTAGGGGAGCAAACACCCAGAGCCCTGATGTCCAGGCTTGTTGGATGTGCTCAAGGAACTGCAAGGAGGCCAGCATGAGTAGAGCAGAGGGAGCCAGGAGGAGAGTAGGAGGAGATGTAGCCAATGAGGTTAACAGGAAGCAAGACAGTATAGAACCCTATGGGCCACTTGAAGGAGTTTGTCTTTTACCTTGAGATAGATGGAGCCATGGGAGGCATTCAGATGGAGAAGTGAGATGAATGGCTGATGTTTTAAAAAGATCAACTGATTGCTGTGTTAAGAGAAGATTATAGGCAAAGGCAGGAGCAAAATGCCAGTTAGGGTTCTTTTGCAGGGATTCAGTAGAGACGGTGGCACTTAGACTCAACAGTGGTGGTAGTCGGAAGATGTCAGATCAGAGAGGCATTTTTTAGGGTATAGCCAGCAGGAATTCCTCCAGGATTTGATGTGAGATATAAAATAATATAAGAGAAAGTGAAAAGGCAGATATATCGGTTTTGTTTGTTTGTATTTTAGCTGGAACAACAGACGAGTTGGAATTTCCACTTATCAGATTGCATGAGAACAAGGTGTGGAATGTGTATGTGGGGTGGGGGGAGGTGATGGAAATTCAAACAAGGGTTCAGTGTTAGAAGCATCAAATTTGACACATCTACAGATATCCCAATGGGGAGCAAGACCTATTAGTCTGGAGTTAAGTGAGAAATTGAGGAGGAGGGAGCTACTTTGAATATACACATATTCACACAAAATGAAATTTATACACATGATTAAATTTCATAGGAATAATCGTGGCCAGAGACAAGAAGAAAAATGAGTACTGATCCTTGTAGAATTACAAAATGTAAAGGGTGGGAAGACAAGGAGGATCCAATCATAACTGACTAAGAAAAGACAGTCCATGAAATAGGAGGGAACCCAAAAAGAGAGCAGTGTACAGGGCATCAAATGAAGAAAGTGTTTCAAGATAAAGGTAATGATCTATGTATCAAATACTGCTAAGAGAGAAGGTAAGATGAAGACTGAGAAATGGGGCCAGGACAGCCATTGGTGACCTTGGTGAGAATGGCTATGGAGATAAAAAAAGCCTGATTAAAGAGGGCTCCAGAGAATAGAGGAGGAGGAGAAGAGGGGACAGTGAGTAGAGATGATCATTTGAAGTTTCACGGTAAAGAGTGACAAGAGAAGTGAATGGTAGCTGCGAAGTGATGTGTGATCAGTGAACTATTTTACTGCATGTTGAAATCCCGATGGAAAATTTGATGTTGGAGAGAAGGAGAGAAGGCTTTCTCATAACTACAAAACAGACCCTCAAAAAATTGCTTTGGATAGCAACACACACAACTTAGCCACTGAAAGACGGGGCAAGGCAGAGTGTGCAGATACACATGCAGGTAAGGATGGTGGATTCAGAGGAGGCAGTAAGAGTTCTTTTCCAGATGCTTACACTTTCTAGCAAACTAAGAAAGGCTATCAGCAGACAATGGTGGAAAGAAAAGAGGAGCTATTGAAGGTTCAGTGGGAAAGAGGCAGCATGAGTCTATAGGGAAGTTGGAGAGTGAATTGACTGAGAAACTCAAGTAGGAATGCAGAGCATATTTAGGGGAGATTATGAATGTAAAGTGAGATCAGTCATGAGTGATAGAGACGTATATCGTCCAATGTAGGGATTAGAGTGTTTCTCTTTATTACTTAACTCTTAGCGTCTTCCATGGCCAATCTCACCACAAAGAAATAAGTTGTCACTCCATGTGTTACCACAGGAGTATGATAATATTTTGAATGGGATTGTGTTATGCACTATCTTACTACTATTTTTAACATAAAAATATACATTGAGAATTTTATGTCAATAATGTACAACTACTTCATACTTCAAATGAACAACAGCGTTTCTTTGAATGATTCTATTATACTTTACTTAGCGTTCCAATATTTTTGTGTCTTTTCTAAATTTTGGTTTAATGTAATACTGAGGCAAACAACCTGGGTCATTACCTTAATACTTTTATGGGAGGTCAATTGCAGATGCCTTAACCTATGGATATCATTTAATTTAAAGAGATTTCCAACTTTTCAGAAATGATTTTACTCTATAAGAGAGTAATTTAAGAAGTGACCTCTTACATTGGCGTGCTTAAACTGACATGAATGTTTATTTTTTCTTATGGCTTTCTCCGCCTCCTAATATTACACTAATCATAGTACTACTTAGAAGAAAATAGTAATTTAACAAATGCCCTATTTGAAAGCAGTGTTTGTTTTGTTGTTAATGGCATGGTTTGTTCAAGCATCATAAAAAAAATTTTTTTTAAGGCCAAGGGAGAAAACATAGTTGCACTGTAAAATTTATTTTCCTGGTCTTTACAAATTTGTAAAGTTATAATTTATACACTGGCCCTTTTCAAAACCAAACTAACTTTTAAGTCTCTACCTCAGGCTTTGTTTCAGATGCCTCCCAGGTGATCCTGGGGATTGAATTTCTAATAAGGGAGAAATAAGACTAGCGGGGATGATTAACTCGGCTGGGTTTCATGCTCGAATTATTGTTGCACAGCAAGCCAGGATCATTCTCATAATACAAGATAATTAGACTGAGTTTTCCATGTACAGGAGTACCACAGTCAGAATGTCTATGAATAAAATTATACAAACTATCATCTGTATAAGCCCAAAACGATTCTAGACACTGCATTTTAGCTTTCTATCACACGTGGCAGCTCTATGATACAGTTACGTGTTGTTATCCCTGTTTTTCTCCTGAGATAGCTAGAACTCAAAGAGGTCAGGTGGTGTTCCCAAAGTCATGTGGTAAATAGAGAAGGCACAATTCCCACCCATGTGTTCCACGGCTAAGCCCATACACTATATTATTGCTCTAGGGCGTTGGAACGGAACCGTTGATATTCACAGTCAGGAGCCTGGGGAAAGCGGCACACAGGTCCAAGGCTTCCAAGACAAGCTCAGCAGGGAGGCATACCCGCAATGGAATTCTGAAGTATGCACAGAGTCAAACCCTTCCCTTGAAAAGCATGTTGTATTATTCCCAACTGTTCCGAAATCAAAATATGTGTACGTCTTCCACAATCCCATCCAAAGTCAGATAGGCAAATTGGAGTCTAATGGGCAACCCCTCGAATGACTTTAATACCTGTAACCCCACCTGCTGGTGGTTCTCCTGGAGAGTCCTACCAACTCCTCAAACCACGTACACCATGCTGCTTTGAGGTTCCTCCCAGAACAGGAAATTGTGAGTTACACAGGTCAGAATGATCATCTGTATTTCCAAAGCTTTTCACTGCCCTTGAAAAATCCAAACTTAGCTCTTTTCCTTAGTTTTAGATTTTACAGGAAGACCGTGCCAAAAATTTGAGGTAAAGGATTAATTTTTCTATTGGGGGCTTAAATAATTATGAAAGTGATTATGAAACCATTATGCTATTTCATTAATTTTATGAAAATGTTATTAAATTACTCACTAATGATGAAAAATAATGGAGATAAATCTTAAACTGAATAATTTACATCCAATTGACAATCCTAATGTACCAATAAAAATGGGCTCATATTAAATAAACATACATTAAATCTCAATAGTTTATCAAGAATGGTTGGCCTAAAAAATTGCTTCCTATGAGAATTCATTTAATCACATCAAGTTTTTCCCCTTGTTGGGCCTTCTGTTTAGATAAATGAAAGATAAAAAGAAAATTAGACAAGACCAGTTCCTTGTACAAACCCCTTTAATGGCATCTACTCTGAAGCCAAGGCTCAGTAAGATTCAGCTACCAATGATAGCAATTACCAAGGTTGATTGTCACTAAGTCCAAGCAGGATATTTAGTGGAATCATTCAGGAACGGTAATTGTGCAGAAAAAGAAAGAAAATTGGTTCTCCACAATGACTGCCAGTACAAATGAATTTATTAGTGAGCAAAGCAGGCAACCACCTATATAATATTATTCCAAATTTTATCCAATTCATGGTCTATTAATCCCGCCAAGGTTTAATTAGTTCCTTTCTTCCTGAAACCAGTTAATACAGTCACCTTTCCTAAACTGGGCTCCAATTAAACTCCAGGATTGGAAATCTGAGCCATGAGTCAAGAAAAAAATTTTTTAATGGACAGGAGTCAGGGAGGAGAACAATTTCAGAAGAAAACCCAAAGCCAGGTGTCTGTCAAAGGCAAAATGGAACATCAGAAATGAAACCCAGGATGAGGGTCAGGTAGTCAGGGAAACCAATCTATCCCCAGCCACATGGACTTAAAAACTAGAGTAATCCTCTTCTCAGCAGGAAAGCTTCTGATATTCACTCTACTAGAAAAGGAATCAACTTTATTTTTCTATTAATTCATTCATTCATTCATGCATGCACTTTAAGCCTAAGGTCCAGACTTGGGAAAGGCAGATTCAGAGGAATGAATCAAAAGAACTAAAGGTAACTTAGAGATCACAGTCAGACTAACTAGTCTGACAAAGAACAGCACTCGCGGCTAGAGAAAGAAGTTGCTTACAGTCACATACTTAATAGCAGATCTAGTACAGAATTCAGATCCATTTGTTCAAAATCCAACTCTCCTTATATCAAAGCACATAAACGGAAAATGTGGACCCTGAAAAAATGCAAGTTCTGATGAGCACAAAGAACATACTACATTCGGATGAAGGACAATCATCTGATTAAAGCTAGACCTTCTAGAGTGTCTAAGTAAACCAGAGAGACAGCATAAAAAGTGAGGTAGGAACTGTTCAAGAAGACATCCATGGGTCAAAGGGGCCCAGAGACAGAACATGGAAGAAAGCTAACGATTACTTCCTCCTCCTTCTCTGATTTGCTGAGATTGGAACTACAGATATTGTCTAAACCTCACAACAAAATAAAGCTAGATTCTTGTTGCCTGCCACTCTTCCAGTTGGGATCGCTTATCTATGAGAACAAAGGGGATGACATAGCAGTCAAGGACAACACCAAAAGAAATTTCTTGCCTGTTCTGTCCACTAACATACTTCTGCAAGTCCCATGCATGTGAGCTGCATCTATCAGGTAAGGTATGCCAAAAGGAACAGCTTTCCAAGGGTATTTGATTTCCCTCCACCTCATCTTTGCTCGAAGGAAAAAGTACTGTTTCCCATCCAAATGAAGACCACTTTGCAATTTATCTTGATTTGTAAAAATGTAAAATAAATGCCCAATATGTTCAACTTCTTTAAAGTTGTCTTTTCTATCCTCATTTTTTTCAATTGCCCTGCATGTAAAATGTTCACTCTTTGATAATATTTTATATCATCATGTGGTGTAAAGCTCAATATTAAGTGCTGTCTTGTTATTTGGTGAAATTGGCAGGGCCTCAGATGGCCTTAAACTACAAGTTCCCCTCCCCACTCTGCTCCAGAGAACAAGGTGCCCTGGCTAAACACCCCTCTTTATCCAAGAGACGTGGAGAAGTTCCTGCTGAATCCTGGAGTAGCAGGTTTCAGTTCTCAACCAGAGGTAGAATTATTCAAACAAGACAATCACATCCTCCTGCAGAAACCAGGGCTATCCCCACCTTCCTGATGCTTCAAAGCCTGCCTCTCAAAGTACCTGGTTATTTGCTCCATTCCCAAGTGCAGCCCAAATGTGGTCCTGCAGGGCATGGACTGTCCTCCTCCCCAGCTGTAGATCTCATCTGTTCAGTGCCTTTAAAGTCTTATAGTAAGTCCCCATGTACGGGTGTCTTGTGTTCAGCCATCCCCATAACTGTAGTGCAGGCTCCATCCCTCACCAATGGGGTGAAGAGGAGGTGATTAAAACATGTCAGATGTTCACCAACTCTCCAAATGTTCCCTCTCACTTTGGGAGAGAGCATTACAGTCAGGGAATCCAATAACTCCGTCATTTGCAAGGCCCTCCCAAGCAGTGATGAAGAGGTAGCTGCCCCAACTCAATCCTTCCTATCATCCTTGCTTGCACTGCACTCTTTAGCAACATAGAAACCCATCACTTCCCTCTTGGTAACAACCCTTCATGTTGAGAGCATACGATGCCTCATCTGAAAACTTGCCCAACATATCCAGCTTCTTTAAGTCCCTCTTTTCTATCCTCTTATTTTTTTCAAATGTCTTACATGAATCATTCTTAATTCTTCCTATCTCCATTGTATCACAAAGACCTGAATGAGTAAATAGTATTATGTTAGTATGATCTTGTAGAGAAAATTTAGAAATCACACATCTGGGTCGCACTTGTAAAATGGTTAATCCAGCACTCAACAAATATTCATCAAGCATCTTCGATAGGCTAGATTGTTTATATCCAATTGTCGATTCCCTTGATGGGACGGATTCTCTACATATGCACAAATTAATACTCGCTTTATGATTTGTCTTATACTGATACACTACATTTGTTCATCAGTGCATTTATTTAAATCTATTAAAGGTTATTTCAACACTAATTTCGGCCATTTTGAATGATTAAATCAGTTCTCCCTCTTTAGGACAATTAAAATAAAAGGGTCAGATTCTAGTGATCATATGTCTTATGTATTCCAAACTGTCCTAATTTCATTCCAAGGGCATTTTTAAATTTAAGATCAAAAGCCAAAAGAAAATTCATTTTAAGTTTATTTTAAAGAAACTCAACAGCAAAAGGTTTTCAGGACTAGAAATTCTATTTCTCCAAAGTGCTAAAAAAAAAGTCAATTAAATCATAAGCAACACTTAATGAAGTATTGGAATGCTCAGTATTACACAGATTTTGCAGAATTATCTTTTTTAAAAAAAATACAAAAAATCCATCTAAGCCCATTATTGCCATCATACAAAGTAGTATTTTGGGAGCACCTACTATGCCCTAGGCATTTTCATTTATATTTTCCAATCATAGCAGTAATACAAGGGTTCAACTCAAGTGTTTATATTTCCCCACAATAGATGATCAGAGAGTTTTTAAGTCATTGCAAGAGTTCAAGTCCTACCTGCTACTTATTAGTTAGTTCGCTTCTATCAAGATAAACTTCCTTACCATTAAATCACAAGAATTATAGTATATCTATCTCATAGGGTCATTTTGGGTATTAGAGATAGAATATATATGAAGCCTTTAGTGCAGTGTTTATCATAAGAGTGTACTATATGTTAACCATTATTATTATTGATAATATATTACTATAATATTTGTCCTGTCTTTTCAGGTAATTTGTTATTAGGCCATACATTTGCAATCATTAGGCTCCTCGGAATTAGGGGTGATATTCTTAATTTTGAGTTTCCCACATGATTCCATAAAACAATCTACATCTGCTCCATCTATATTTGCTTCTCACAGCAGATGCTCACATCCGCCATCCATATCAATTTTTGGAATGTTGGATACTGATACTAACTAACTGATTAGAGTCAAGAGCAGAAGTGTTATGCCAATGCATTTTAAATATTTACTCAGGACTCCCAATCATGCATACTGATGGTAAAACTATATAATGTTACCTTGACAATAGCATCGGTGTTAAAGATGAAAATCTTTCTCACTTTTACTACAACTTTACTATCTTCACTTCTTTTATTTTGGTTATTTACATTTTGATCCTGACTCAATGAAAGCCAAGTAGCATTTTATTTTTTTTAAGACACAAATAAACAATGCTCATAAGAAAAAAAATTAGAACTTACCCTACAATTTCCATTTATTCAAGTGGCAGCTATAGGGTTTCACATGCATGGTGCCTTTTGGAAATGCTCACCATATGGTTGAAAAGGAATGATTTCCACCCTTACATCAACCCCAAATACCATATTATGATATTTGGGGAGGATATTAATACATACAATCCAGGCTCTCACCACAGAACATGAGCTTGTCTCTTTGAACTCCTCAAGGTTGTACCCCTAACAGTTCTACAGAAAAGAATAAACAATCAGTAAACAGTAGAATTAGTGGGTTCCAAAGCTGAGTGAGCGCAGAATCCCCTAAAGAATTGGTTTTGGTACAGATTTCTGTCCTCGACCCCACACTTTATACATCAGAATCTCTACAGGGCAGGACCTTCATATTGGTGCCTATGGAAAGAACTCCAGGTGAATAGACTGGCCAGTCAGGTTTGAGAACCACTCATGCAAGGCACTCAGCAGATGTCTAATGATCTAGGCCCATGATTTTCAAAACGTATTCATTTGTATCTTTGTTTAGCAATACAGTATTTTTCTAATTATGTTTATAAAAAGCAATATGTTAAGTCAGATTAAAGAATACTTCTTTGGGTGGAAAAATGAGTTGTGGTATAGAGCATCCAAAGCTCCCATCTCTGCCCTCCTCCTCAGTCAATTCTTAGGCCCTGCAGAAACCCAGGGTCCGTGGAACACAAGTGCCAATTCACAACCCACAATTCCCTGGGTATAGACTCTTTCACCTCTGAATTAATGGAAACTACCAGAAGCATACATGTGTGCAGCTCCTAGAATACTCCTTGAAAGAACGCTGCATTGATGGGTGCTACAATCTTAAGACTTCAAATTATATCAGATTTCACCACAGGAAACAGACATTTGGAGTCACTATAAAACATGCTGAGGACAGTGGCTGAGGTATCACCCAATGGACCCTTCAGAAGATCCCAGGCCAGAAATTCCCCTTCAGATTTAGTAAATGGAAAATCTGTATTGCTGCGAAAACTTGGATTATTTCTGTCTTTCTGGACAATGAGTCCCAGTTTTGCAGGGGTGGGGGGAGGGGAGGAATTTAGGGGTTTTTTTTTGAGAAACTATTTCATGGAAGCTGAGTCTCTGACCTCAAGGAACCCAACCTAGTGGGAGGCAGACTCTAAGAAAGTTAATTTCAAAACAATGCATAAGTTCAATGTTAGAGATATACATAAGTTGCTATGAAAACAAGAAGATAAGTTCTATAAGCAATTACATTTCCTTTTTTTTTTTTTTTTTTTGCCTTAGCTACAGGAGATAAGTGCTAAATTGTAAGCTCAATTACAGCATAACGTTAACATTTACCATAACAATACTTGCTGTTTCCTTCCCACCCCAATATTACTTTATCTGTGTTATACTTTTTAATGCATCATATTAGATAAAATGGTGCATGAATAAATATAATTTATAAAATTTCATATCAGATATTACTTGATTTTTTTAAACCTCTTTTAAAATTATGGGATAAAAAAGACAAAATCATGAGTATTTAGTAGTGACATCATATTCCATAAACACATGTATATTCTAAATAGGAGAGTATTCAAAGATAAAAAATGAAAGTTGACTAACCGTGGGGCATTATGTATAATTTATATCATCTGTTTAGTGGCAGAGTAATAAAGAAAGTGACCCACAACCTCATTTCTCTAAGAGGGGCAAATCTATTGACTTAATGAAACAGAAATCTTAATGCTCTTTATTAGGGATCTCACTTCATTTTAAAGAGGTACCTAGAAGCTAGTTACCAGAATGACCCTCAATATTCTATTACAAACACACTTTCTGGTCCCATTACAATTTTCGGATAGCCCACTATCTCAGCACTGTTGTAATGGATCTAACACTCACCTGGGGATGAAAGACTGGGCAAGACTGGGCACTACTACCCTAAGGAGAGTCATTGATAGTATGTGCTACCTTATCCTTGGGCAGTATGCTGCTTACTCACAGAAAGGCATGTATTTGACTTACTTTTCCTTTGCCAGGGATGGCTGTATCCACACTGGTATTTATTAACTCTGTACAATCCCCTTCCTGGGCAGTTTGGAAAATAAAACAAAGCTAACTGGTCCAAACAAATATAAAGTCTACAACTTGGACCTTCATTTGCAAGTTGTGGCTTTAACCAGCTGGGCTCCCTGGTGCCAAAGCTGAATAACAGATACCGACTTTCCTTCCTTCCCTCAGACTTTGCTTTACAAAGTAGTAAGAAATAATGTAAACAATAATATGTATTTTCATCTTCTCTTTCATCTCCATTCTGTAAAAGTCAAACATCTTTTATAGATTATGGACATAATAAACACCATCTGAGATCTAGGCTCTATCATTTACTTCATGATTTCTCCTGCAAGACACCCAACCTCTCTGTGCCTCCGTTTTCTTCTATAAAATGGGGACTCTAACAATACTTACATCATAGAATTAATATGAGAATTTCATGCATTTTAAAAATATAAAGTGTGGGGCGCCTGGGTGGCTCATTCGGTTGAGCATCCGACTTTGGCTATGATCTCACGGTTTGCGAGTTTGTGCCCTGCGTCAGGCTCTGTGCTGTTGGCTCAGAGCCTGGACCTGCTTTGGATTCTGTGTCTCCTGCTCTCTCTGCCCCTCCCCCACTCATATTCTGTCTCTCTCTCTCTCTCTCTCTCTCTCTCTCTCAAAATGAACATTAAAAAATGAAAAAAATATATAGAAAGTGCTTAGAACAATGTATTAGAATACTAATTGCTACAAAGAGCCTATTGGTGGTTGCGATGCTATTGTCCGTGTTCATTAAGACCAAGACCAAAATGCATCAGTGACATTTGTGAAAAATTTGTCCTGGTTTTTGTACCAGCCTTATGACAAAACCTTCAAGTTGTTCATTCCAAAATGTTCCTGCACTGTGAATCCAACAGTCAGCCAGAGGCTTAATGTTTTCTTGGCTGGTTTGTTTATTTTTTCAGTGACTCAGAGGTACCCTTAAAATAATTTATAGCATCAGATGATTGGTAAGTTCCCTCCTCAATGCTAATGAGAATTATTTAAATAAAAACTGTCTCCATTTCTTCAAAAATAAATTTGAAGTTCACTGTAGCAGCCATATGCAATTTGTGGCTCGTATGTTTTCAGTGTGTGTGTTCTTGTGTATGCTGCCTCAAATACTTTGTGGAAGACAGAAGTTATTAATGCATAATATGAAATAGCTTTCTTTTTGTACTTTGCTAAAACATCCCTTATTACTTATGGGAAGAAACTAAATCTGTGAATGATCATCCATCCTTGTCAATCTCTCTGAATTACTCCTTTCTCCCAGTCTTGGCGGCACCCGTGCTCTATGTTTTAACCAAAGGTCCAATGAATGGAGAAGTAAATGATGAGAACAGAGATAACATAAACAAAAGTAGGAATCATTTACAGGCTGCAAAATCACTTTCTGATTTTGGATCGTTGCTGTTACTCCATATTGATATAAATAAAGTATGAAGTCATGGAAAGAATTTCAAAATAAGAAAACAAAGACCTTCTTTTATGATCTCGAAAAAAAAAGACTGCAGTATATTTCAATTCTAGTTGTAAAAGGCAAACTGTGTGTACCTCCTCCTTTACCATTCCTGAGTATTTGTGCTTATAAGAAAAACATATGATTTCATGGCTCCCTGGGAACTCATCCTTTATTGGGCACCAATGATTGCTTTCTCAGGGGGAGGACCTGGATGAGGAGACAGCTGCCACTTGCTCAGACTGACCATATTCACTGAGATGGCAAGGACCAAACTCCCAAATAAAATTCCTACCCAGCTCAGCAAACAGCGTGCTATGGGAGATATTATATGAAACCGTGTGTCTCTAAGGTCTATTTCTATCTTCAAATCCTATACTCACAACAACTCTGGTTTTGTTACCGTGCCTTTCATCTCCCTGCAAAATTATCCAGCTGTAAACAGCCCCGAAGCAGCTTAAGTCTCCAAGGGAGATGGATTGCAAAGCACACACTCATATATATGCAGCCTGGTAGAAAATGTCCCCCGGTGCTCAGACTCGGAAACAATTTCCAAGTCCACAGATTGAACTTGCAAAGAGAGGTGGGAGCTATATTCTGAAAGTGGGACTGAGCATCAAATTATTGGTTAGTTTGCATATGAAAATCACATTCTGGGTTTAGCCCTTTGCTCTCTCGTAGAAATGGCTAGCCCTGACCTAAAGGAACTAGAAGCAGAGCAGCAAGAGCACCCCAAACCTGGCAGAAGACGAGAAATAACAAAGATCAGGGCAGAAATAAACAATATAGAATCCAAAAAATAGTTGAACAGATCAATGGAACCAAGAGTTGGTTTTTTGAAAAGGAAACAAAATTGATAAACCTCTAGCCAGTCTTTTCAAAAAGAAAAGAGAGAGCATCCAAATAGACAAAATCATGAATGAAAAGGGATCTATTACAACCAATGCCTCAGAAATACAAGCAATTATCAGGGAATACTATGAAAAATTATATGCCAACAAACTGGACAACCTAGAAGAAATGGACAAATTCCTAAACACACATGCACTACCCAAATTCAAATGGGAAGAGATAGAAAATCTGAACAGACCCATAACCAGTGAAGAAATCGAATCAGTTATCAAAAATCTCCCAACGAATAAGAGCCCTGGGCCAAATGGCTTCCCTGGGGAATTCTACCATACATTTAAAGCAGAGTTAATACCCATTCTTCTCAAGCTATTCCAAAAAATAGAAATAGAAGGAAAATTTCCAGACTCATTCTATGAAGCCAGCATCATTTTGATTCCCAAACCAGACAGAGACCCAACAGAAAAAAGAAAACTACAGGCCCATATCCTTGATGAATACAGATGCAAAAATCCTCAACAAGATACTAGCAAATCGAATTCAACAGCATATAAAAAGAATTATCCACCACGATCAGGT
>CM053566.1:72649700-72668599 GCA_028646485.1 Cryptoprocta ferox | reverse complement strand
ATACATACATACATACATACATACACATACAATGGTGGTATGTTTATATGTGTGTATATGTGTGTACAGAAGATGTGGTTTACACACGCACACACACAATGGAATACAACTCAGCAACAAAAGAAAAAAAAAAGAAAGAAAGAAAAGAAATCTTTCTATTTGCAACAACATGGATAGACCGTGATGGTATTATGCTAAGTGAAATAGGTCAGACAGAGACAGACAAATACTGTATGATTTCCTTTGATGTTACTTTTCCTAGATGACCAGTACGGGAACAGCTTTGGAGGCCACTCTGGTCCCCTGTGAAGATGAAATTACACAAAATAACAGGCAACCCAATAACTCTGTGTTTGTGTGTAATTTTAGTTGGTCTCCTTGCAAAGAACCACTTTGTTTGTACTCTTAGAAGATTGGACTTTGATACAGAGAGGTAAAATTTTAGTGGTTATATAAAAACTATTTCTGCTTTTTCTTAAGTAGCAACAGCATAGACTTTAAGACCCTAAAAGCTTTGCTGCTTTTGGTCTAGAGAAAAGTTACTCCCACCTTAGATCACTAATTATTGGCAGTATTTTTATTTTGTTGGGCCAAATAGAAAGTAATGTCTACAAAGATAAAGAATGGCTTACTGTTGACTTGTCAACTACAGACTTGAAAGAAGAGAAAAAAACAATATTCTGTTAAGTGACTTTTTTCTTTTTTTAAATTTTTAAATGTTTATTAATTTTTTGAGGGACACAGAGAGACAGAGCATAAGCAGGGAGGGGCAGAGAGAGAGGGCGATACAGAATCTGAAGCAGGCTCCAGGCTCTGAGCTGTCAGCACCGAGCCTGGCGAGGGGCTCAAACCCACGAACTGCAAGATCATAACCTGAGCCAAAGTCAGACGCTTAACTAACTGAGCCACGCAGGCACCCTGACTTTTTCCTTAAAATATATAGTTCCCTAAATTGTCACCAGTAGCTACATAAGCTTTAAAGGACATAAAAAGAAGGGTAAAGTTTTCAGTTTTAGCATTCTCATATCACAGAACATTTAAAAATGTGTTAATTGTATAGATAGCAACTTGGAGACAGAGCACTAAGATATTTTTCAGGAAAAAACAAAAAAGCAAGTTGCTGAGTAGCACCTAAAATATGATATGATTTATGTAAAACATAAAAAATATTTCTGCATATAAATGCAAAAAACAAACAGTTCTAGAGTGTCATACATTAAGACAGAAGTTATCTCTAAGGAAAAGAGTAGCTTCAACAGTAACTGCTCTGTTTGTATATTATACTTTTTATTTAAAAATAATTTTATAGTACTTTAGTAATTTATATATTAATAAAAATTGTTCTTAACTCATTAAAACTGGCATCTCTGATAAATACATTTTTGCATAATGACCTATATGAAGTAAAGAGTGTTAAAAGTATCTTTTCTATGTGCATTCAAAAGAATTTTTTCCAGGGGCACCTGGGTGGCTCAGTCGGTTGAGCGTCCGGCTTTGGCTAGGGTCATGATCTCGCGGTTTGTGGGTTCGAGCCCCGCATCGGGCTCTGTGCTGACAGTTAGCTCAGAGCCTGGAGCTTGTCTTTGGATTCTGTGTCTCCCTCTCTCTCTCACCTCCCCTGCTCACGCTCTCTCTCTCTCAAAAATTAAAAAAAAAAAAAAAAGAATTTTTTCCAGAAACTAAAACTAACAATTTACTTTTAGAAAATTATTTTAAGAATGTAAGCATGGTCAGTACTTCTATCTTTCATCATTGTTTTTCATCTTGGATTTAGAGTCATCTAAGGACATTTGGTTAAAGTACAATATAGATTGCTTTTCTAAGGTTAAAAAAATTTTTAAAGGGTATACTAAAATATTTTCCTGACAGTACCTAATAGGAACTAATACCCATAAATGTATTAAAATCCTTTTAGACATACTGATATTTTCAGGTTTTTAATAGCTTTTTGTATTAAATTTTCTCCTACCTGTGCAAAGTTGTATTTCCTTTTATTTTCCCTGAACTTGCCTATAAAAAGGAAGGTGTTACACAGAGACAGGAGTTACAGCTTTCTTTTTTTTAAAAAGAGATTTTATTTTTAAGTAATCTCTGCACCCAACATGGGGTTTGAACTCACAACCTTGAGATCGAGTCATATGCTCTACAAACTGAGCCATCCAGGTGCACAAATTACATCTTTCTATGAATTAAATACCTCTATACTTATATTTATATTTAATATAGCTTATAATTCTTGAGAATTCATTTTTAGTGTGCCAAAAATATGTCCAGTGATGAAATTAATTCCTGTCATAATGTGTTAGAATAAGTATACCCATAGAAGAACAATATGTTTCTGAATGTTACTTACCAGTTTGACTGTCAGCTTCCAGAGGACAGGGATATGGTTTTTTTGTTCCGACACACTATTAACACACACTAGATACTCGGTAAATACAACTCTTTTTATTTTATCAAAATCTGCCTCAGATTCTCCCCACCCCGATCTTTAATCTCTCTGCTACTCAAAAATTTCTACCCTTTGTACTCTTATTTTGTTAAAAAAGACTTAGATCCGATCTGCAAAAACAGTAGTAAACTGCACATTTGAAACTGGCAATTACTGCTTGGATCATTGGGCATAATAATAATTATTAAAAAGATGTCCTTTATTTAGAGATATTTTTCCTCCACTATGTTCTGTACTTTAAGATATTTCTACTAATTGAACATAAACAAGACTAAGCACACTTTTTATCAATTTATATGTAATCATCTCACTTAATCCTCTTAAAACCTTGTGTATTAGGTAGTACTATCTTCATTTTACAGATGGACAAATTAAGATGCAAAGACACATAACTTAGGTAAGTAGAAGTATTCACAGAAAATCAAGAGAAAAATAGAATGCACTTTATTGCCATTACTATTTGGCATTTTATTGGACATTTTGGCCAATGCAAAAGAAAATTAAATTAAAAATTGATACAAATATTGGAAAGACAAAATTTGTATCCTTTATATATGTTATTTCCTATGTAGAAAATACAGAAAATCAATTGAAGCATTATTAGTACGGGTAAGATAGTTCATTAGTGGGAAGTGCTACAATTAAGCAACAATAATACCTGTTTGTATACAAACCAAAAAAGTTCAAAATATAATGGAAAATTATTGCATCATATGAGCAACAAAATATATAAAATGCCTAGAAATCAATTTCAGTAGAAACGTTAGGGACCCACATGAATCTTACTACCAAACTTTACTAAAGGCATAAAATGCTTATCTAAATAAATGGAAAACTAAATCATGTTGTTTGATGGGAAGACTTGACAAGATAAAAATTTTTTACAAAGTTGTTTATAAATTCATTATGATTCCAATCAATACCCTCAATGTTATTTTCTCTTAGGACTTGGCCAAACTATTTTATTTGTTTGTTTATTATTTAAATCCAAGTTAGTTAATATACAGTGTAATGATGGTTTCAGGAGTAGAATTTAGTGATTCATCACTTACATATAACATCCAGTGCTTGTACCAACAAGTGTCCTCCTTCATGCCCATGCCCCATCTAGCCCACTCCAAGACCCTTCTGGCAACCCTCAGTTTGTTCTCTGTACTTAAGAGTCTCTTATGGTTTGCCTCCCTCTCTGTTTTTATCTTATTTTTCCTTCCCTTCCTCTATATTTCGTATCTTTTGTTTCTTAAATTCCACATGAGTGAAATCATATGATATTTGTCTTTCTCTGACTGACTTATTTCGCTTAGCATAACACATTCTAGTTCTACCCACATTGTTGCAAATGGCAAGATTTTGTTCCTTTTGATTGCCGAGTAATATTCCAGTGTGTGTGTGTGTGTGTGTGTGTGTGTGTGTGTGTGTGTGTGTGTGTGTGTATACCACATCTTCTTAATCCACTCATCAGTTGATGGACATTTGGGCTCTTTCCATAATTCAGCTATTATTGATAGTGCTGCTATAAACATTGGGGTGCATGTGCCCCTTCAAATAGGCATTTTTTTGTGTCCTTTGGATAAACACCTAGTAGTTCAATTACTGGGTCTATTTTTAAGTTTTTGAGGAACCTCCACACTGTTTTCCAGAGTGGCTATACCAGCTTGCATTCCCACCAGCAGTGCAAAAGACATCCCCTTCCTCCACATCCTTGCCAACATCTGTTGTTTCCTCAGTTATTAATTTTAGCCACTCTGACAGGTGTGAGGTGGTATCTCATTGTGGTTTTGATTTGTATTTCCCTGCCCATAAGTGATGTTGAGCACCTTTTCATGTGTCTGTTTGCCATTTGGATGTCTTCTTTGGAAAACTGTCTGTTCATGTCTTTTGTCCATTTCTTCACTGGATTATTTGTTTTTTGGGTGTTGAGTTTGATACGTTCTTTAGATTTGGATACTAACCCTTTATCTGATATGTCATTTGCAAATATCTTCTATTCAGTAGGTTGCTTTTAGTTTTGTTGATTGTTTCCTTCACTGTGCAAAAGCTTTTTATTTTGATGAGGTCCCAATAATTCATTTTTGCTTTTGTTTCCCTTGCTTCCAGAGACATGTATAGTAGGAAGTTGCTGTAGCCAAGGGCAAAACCATTTTAAAGATCATTGAGAAGAACGAGCTTAGCTGTAAGTGTTGTGAAGAGTAATGACAGAAAGTCATTTGCACTACTCCATGAGTCTATAGAAGCCAAAAGAGTATAATACTGGCACATGTAAAAAAATCAATGGCACAAAAGAGAAAATAAATATACAAATTGTTCTACTTGTTCATAATTTAGCATACATTTGTGTGCAGAGATTGCAATGACCAGGATAAATGGTACCCCAGTCCCAGGTCTAGTGAGATTGTTCTTCTGAAGGCACCAGGGTCGAGACTTTTCTCACCAGGGTGAGAAAAGAGAAGAGTCCAGAGCATAAAATTTAAAGAGGCACTCACTTTCAGAGCAGCGCCAGTACCACCTCTGTATGCGCATGACCCTGACAGTGAGTGCCTCCTTAAATTTTGTACCCAGAGTTCATCTTTTACCTGATGCTAGCCCAGGGTTGGGGCTCACTCTCTAAAGGGATAGTTGAAACTACTACACATAGCCTCACTAATTCCATCAATTAACACCTAAATTATAACCCTTAAGGCCATTCAATCTTAGCCACACCTTTGTTCTCTATAAACTCAATATATTCTTGCTCCTGATTCAACTATCCCTTTGGAAGGATCTTTCACTGTGCCTTGGCAAATACAGCTCCATTTTCAGCAAACTCCCAAAACATCCTGTCTTTCAGAGAGTACTTCCTATACTTGTTTGTCTTAATTGAATCTGAGGACACAGTATCCCTTGAAATTTGATCAGGTACTACACTTGTGTATCAAGACCAGAAGATAGGATTTATGTTCTTTCTTTTTATTGAATCGCCAGAAAAATCACAGCAACCCTCTTACAAAAAAAAAAAAAAAAAAAAAAAAGCAAAATCAAAAACAAAAAACCTGCTCAATTTGTCTTTTCCACCATACCCTTTGTTGGTGTCATCCTCCACTCTCATGGTCAAATGTCTTACTCATTTAGGAAGTGACTGGTGGCTCAAGATTTTCCTCTGTGTTCCAAGTTCTGTTATTACCTTAACTGACTCACCACCAATGCAAATGCCCACACAACACTCTGCCACGCTGAGTTTTTAATTTTCTCATCTCTGGTGATCTGCTCCCCTTTTTCTCTTACCCTATGACGACGACACAGCCTGAGCAAATTGCTTCCCCAAATCACTCCACATTCAATCTCACTAATCCAAGCATCCCAGACTCTGACCACAATGTCTGCTCTTCCTAGCTTGCTTCTTCAGCTACACTCTCTGACTAGTCTTTCACTTCAGTATCTCCATTATTGACTATTCTTTCAGTTCATTAACCCTTTACTTCCTCCTCTCCCTGCAGTTCCATGATTCATCATTGTATTGAAATCCTTGAAGCTAAGTCCCTTGTACCCTTCTGTTTTTAATTATTTCCATATTACAAAACTCCATCCCTTGATGATGGATTCTCCAAGTATGCAATTGAGAAGTTGAGCAATATTTGAAATAGTCATGAAACAAAGCATTCATAATCACCTACCCAAACAGACTCTCAAAATTGGCTCATTTTCCAGAACAATACTGTTTTCTACTCAGTGTTCTCTTCATTTAAATACCTATTTAAACTCAACACCCGTTTTTTCCTCCCCAGAAAACAGAGGAAACAAAAGATGATATCTTTCTTAACTTCCCATACCCATATATAAAGCTATATAAGTCCTAATACATTCCATCCTTGCTTTCTGTTACATCAAATGCAGAGTCTCCTCTGAATAAGATCCTGTCCCTCTGTAAGTTTTCTGGATCTTCCTTCCGCTCATCATCTTAGGAATCATATACCAAATACAATCCCTTGACTTTCCTGGCTGTTCAACCACGCTTTCTCAACGGAATCATTACCATAAATTTTAAACATACACAAGTCTCTCCCATGTGAATGCCTTTGAAGACAATTTTTAACAGCTTCATTGAGGTATAATTTACATATAATGAAAGAGGAGGTGATAACTTTTAGTAGCATGTTTGTATTCATTTTTAAAAGCCAAATTAAAATAGTTTAAATCATATCTCATTTCTGTATTGTGACATGGAGGATAATTTTAAAAACGTTAAAAGACAAATGAGAGAAAACAGAGATATGGGATATAAATACCGAGACATATAAAATGATGGAAAATTTTAAATGAGCTTTATCTTGCAATAAAGACTTCCAAAATTTTGCCCTGTTTCAACTACCATTAGGTACACTTGTAAATGCCACTACTTGGTACAGGTCCAAGACCCATATTCTTTTGCTCCCAGCGTTATTTTCTGAACTTAAAATTATTTATCGTGCACTGCTATTTATATGCATATTTGTAGTTCTTATAGATTTTGGCATAGAATTATAAATAATTATCTGCAGTTTAAGGGTCCTTTGGAACCCACTAACTGATTTCAAAGAAAAACAAAAACAAGGTGCACCTGGAGTTTGAGACCCTCAGCCACATGGCATCACTGATTATGCGACTTTTTCGCTCCCCATAATTAGCTTTTTCATTCTTCTTCAGTATCAACTTGATGACATCTGCTTTGCCAGAGAATGTGAAATTTACTGGGATCAGAGATGAGATGCAGACCAATCTGTGTCATTCAGGAGGATGGAAGCAAAAACATGAAGATTCTCGGAAATACATGGATATGTACTGGTGCATGTGGAAATGGAAACCCTGTTCAAGAATTATCATTCAGTTTGATCGAAAATAATTCCTTAAGCACTATTGTACACCTGAAATGAATATAACACTGTTTATTAACTCAACTGGAATTAAAGTAAAAAGACAACAAATAACATAAAAAGCCCAAACTACCTATATGCTTTCATTAATTATTCTAGTGATATTACAGCAAACATAAATTCTAAATCCTTATCACAGACCATCAGTAAAATGCAGAATTTAGATAAGCAGACATGGTGCATTCATGCAAACAGGTAGGTTATACTAAACAGTCTCCTGTGTATACATATATATATATATGTATATACAAAAATATCCCAAATAATACATTCATTAATATGCTTGTCTTTGATATCTCAAAAATCAAAGTTTTCATCCTATTCAAGATTTTTAGCATAGATTATATGATAGTTATATTAATATTATAGAATTATTGTGAATTATATATAATATAGTTAATGTATAAAATATCATAGTAGTAATAATATATTTTTAGAGAATTCTCTAGCTGTCTTAGAAAACTAATGTTGGAGATATTGCATAATTATGTACTTTCAGAAAAATTAAAGTTTTGATTCACCTTTAAATTACAGGAGATAACTAAAAGCAATGTTTGTACCTATGTACTTGCAATTTAAGAAATAGGAAAGTAAAAGATTATGTATTTGTCTATCTTTCAAAGAAATATATTACAAACGGATTCTTGGAGAAGTAGGACATCTAAGTCCTTTTAATTGGTCTGTGAGCTTCCAGGGAAAGCCTACCCATTTTCTGAATCCTGTACATCTGGTGTTCTGAAGAATTAGATGCATTCACAATGAGAATACTATTCATCTTCCAATTACAGCAGTATATAATCTGTGCTCTGAAAATATATGTACCTCAGGAAATTAGTGCCAGCTTTTCCCAACTCTCAAGTAGAACTCCAGTGATAATAAGTTTTGCCATTGGACAAAATACTTGGAAAAATGCAATGCTAGGACTGTACTCTGTACTTTTCATTTTTATAATAATTTTAATTTCTTGGAAAACTATTTTCTCTCAGAGTTTCTAGTACGTGAAATGCCGATAATAGAATTACACTGATATAACACTTATATATCCAATAAAATAGTTCTACACTATAGATAGAATCTCTGTACTTCTATTTGAAGAGTATATTTCATCTAAATAACAAAATGGAACACAGTTGACCCATCATACTAAGGACATAGGGAATGTATCAAAGATAGGCATTTTAGGAAGTCTACTTTGAGTTTCCAGAGAGCAGATAAGTGTTGAGTTTTATAGCCTGGCATTATAAAGAAGATAAAATGATATAATTCTTTTGCCCTCCCACCTGAGAATACTTAGAGAAAATGTCTCAGGGCATAAAAGAATTGAACTTGAATGACATTGAAAAATGTACAATTGATGTAATATACAGTTGCAACTTCCAAAACCATCTTCAGATCCTTACTCTGAAAGGGATATTCCAACCCAAAGCAAGCCAGAGAGTAAACTGCTCTAACAGTTAATATCACCAGTAGGATCTCTGAGGTACGGAAATGTTATTTCCCTGTCACTCATTTTATGCCTACAGAAAACTTCTATTGTCACATCAAAGCCAAGAGAGATTTCCACATTCTGCTTTGTTCTTTCACAAAATAAAAGAAACAAGAAGGAAAAGGGGCAAAAGAAAAGGAAGTTTCATACAAAGAAACCTTTTGTTGTTCTTCAAAAAATTAAAAATAGAAATCCCATATGATCTAGTAATACTACTACTGGGTTTTTAACCCTCAAAAAATGAAAACATTGTTTCAAAAAGATATATGTATACCTATATTTATTGCAGCATGATTTATAATTGCCAAATTATGGAAGGAGCACAAGTGTCCGCTGAGAGATGAATGAATAAAGAAGATGTGGTATATGTGTGTGTGTATATATGTATATATACATATATATTTATATATATGTGTGTGTGTGTGTATATATATATATATATATATATATATATAGTGGAATATTACTCAGCCATAAAAAAGAATGAAGTCTTTCCATTTGTGACAATATAGTTGAACCAGAGGGTATTATGCTCGGTGGAATAAGTCAGTCAGAGAAAGACAAATGCCACATGATTTCACTTAATATGTGGGATTTAAAAAAAAACAACAAAAACAAATCTGCACTGCAGGAATGGTTGGTCATTTTGAGATAATTCCTTGAAAATTACAGGAAAGTATTCAGGTGAGTTGATTAGTAAGAAGATAGGGCATATGAAGAAACATAAAAATTAAAAACAGGACCTCACAGATTAAATTAAAAGTACTACAGAAGGAGCTGATACCATCCTGGGTGCTACCTAGTTCAGGATTCACCTACCAACAAACAGCCTCAGAGATTTCCTTGAGCTTTCTTGCGGCATTTTTAAAGGATTACAAATTAAATGCAAAAACTCTTTATATTCTACTCTGTGGTTATGGTGTGAAACAGCCACAGATAATAAAGAATGGACATGACTTTGTGTCCATAACATTTTATTTAGGGACATGAAAATGTAAGTTTCATATCATTTTCACTTGCCATAAACGATTCTTTTTTTAACAATTTAATTTTACATTTTAAATGTAAAAACTATTCTTACATCTCAACTCACGGGCTGTACAAAAATAGGTGATAGGCCCAATTTGCCAATATGAAGCAATTTATGGACCCCTGATTTTATGTATTTTTCTTTTTTTTAAGTTTATTTATTTTGAGCAAGAGAGAGAGAGAGAGAGTCAAAGTGGGAGAGGAGCAGAGAGAGAGGGAGAGAGAGAATCCCAAGCAGGCTCTGTGCTGTCAGCGCAGAGCCTGACGTGGGGCTGGAGCCCAGGAACCTTGAGATCATGATCTGAGCCAAAATCCAGAGTCAGACACTTAACTGACAGAACCACCGAGGTGCCCCTAGGTATTCTACTGTGACCTTTATCACACTGATACACAACTGTTTGCAGGATTATGTATTCAACAGACTGAATTCCCTGAAAGCAAGAAGTTTTGCCTTAGCATATTTACATCTCTAAATTTGGCATGGTGATTAGCATATAATAGACTTTCAATAAATGTTTAGTGAATGTATTTTTTTAATCACTGCCATTCTACATTAAACACTTAACATTTTCCATAACATAGTATTTAAATGAATCTATAGAACATATTCAAATTCTAAGCTCTAAGAAAACTAATGATATATATACCTATCACTGAATTCTAATTATATTAAGAAATTAGGGGCGCCTGGGTGGCTCAGTCAGTTAAGTGTCTGACTCTTGATTTCAGCTCAGGTCATATCTCAGGGCTATGAGATCGAGCCCCAGGTGGGCTCCACACTGACAGCACAGAGCTTGGTATTCTCTCTCTCCCCTCTCTCTCTGCCCCTCCCTCCATCTCTCTCTCTTTCTCTTTCTCTCTCAAAAGAAATAAATTTTAAAAACATTAAAACACAGATCAGTTTGATGATAATCGAAGATACATTTCAGTTCATTGTTTTTGGGAGTAAATTCTAGAAGAATCAATATAGAAAATAAAGGCGTTCAGGGTTTAAGTTGAATAAGCATGGTATCTAAAGAATTGGTTATGTTTCCAAGTGTCCTACAAAAATTGTTTCTCCCATAAAGCGCTTTGGACTTGAGGATTGGAGAAAAATTAAGTGAGCTATCCTCCAACCATTGTTGGAGGTAAGCACCCAGCACAATGTCTGGAACACTGTAGGCATTCAGTTTAATTAGGGAAGACTTACTAGTGCCAATGATACCTGAATTTGGATTTGATCACTGAGAAGTACTTGGATAAGGGAAGTTCTGAATCCAGTGGAAAGAGCAAAAGTTAATACGCCAAGGCAAGAAAACATGGAGATTTCTGGCTTAAGAAGCATGAAGAAGTTTGAATTCACCCAATTGAAGGTGAGCAATAGGTGAGAACTAATGTCAGAAACTGAGATCAAAGCCAGAGCACTGAGGCATTGAAATACTAGACCTGTAATCAGAAAGCAAAGGCAAGTCACCGAAATTTTCAGGAAGCATCTTTTGGGAGGCATACAAACTAATGCCCATATAAAACATACACTTATAAATGAGTTTATATAATAAATGCATATCCTTTTGCAAGTTTTCTCCCTTTCTTGCTTGCTCCATACCCTATTCCTCACCTGCCTGGTCCACCCACATAGATCCCCGCCCCGCCACTTAATTCTGTTGCATCTAATATTCATTCGCCCAATTTTTTCTTCATGCTCACCAAGTCAGAGACATTCATATATGTTTCCATATACACACAGTCATCTTTGCTACAGTCTATATTTTTGTAAAAGATTGCATCCCAGTTATACTCACTTTGGGGCTTGCGGCTTTTCTCATTTAACAAGAACTCCTGAAAATCTCTCCAGAACCAACTCACCTGCTGTGATGCCATGTCTATGTTTTCAAGGGTTGCATTGAGCATTCATCATGTGTATGTAACATTCATCATGTGTATGGAACCCAATCTTCTCAACCATTCTCATGCTGATGGACATTTATTGTTCTCAATTTGAAGCACCAGAAATAATGCCAAAGCAAACAACCTTATATTTACATCTTTACCAATTTATGCTTTTTTTTTACATTTGTGGAATATGTTTCCAGAAGTAGAATTGCAGGTATAATGGTTATTTTAATTAGAATGGATGTTTTTAGATGTCTCAGTAAAAGGTCATAACAATTTACTTTTTGCTCAGCAATTACAAGAGTACCTTTCCTGTGGCGTCATATCAGCAAGTGTTAGAGCTGGCCATTAGTCAAGAGCCTGACAAGAAGCAGATGGCACTCTCAAATCTGTAAATTTGAGGAGAGTATATTAAATTTTTTAATGTTTATTCATTTTTGAGAGAGACAGAGACAGAGCAAGCAAGGGAGAGGCAGAGAGAGAGAGAAGGAGACACAGGATCCGAAGCAGGCTCCAGGCTCTGAGCTGTCAACACAGAGCCCGACCCAGGGCTCAAACTCACAAACCATGAGATCATGACCCGAACCAAAGTAGGATGCGTGACTGCCTGAGTCACCCAGGCACCCCTGGTATTTCCAAAGATGTTGGCAGGAGGAAGGGGGAACCCACAAGAGATCACGGCCAGAACTGGTTACAGCTGGGAGGTCTTGCCACCTCTCAGCCTAAAGATGAGAGGGAGGAGAGAAGGCCACATGATAAGTACCTGACTTTGATGGAGGGAAGAGAGGGAGGAGAGAAGGCCACATGATAAGTACCTGACTTTGATGGAGGGAGCAGGAAAATAAATACCCAACCTCATTTCCATCTCCCAATAGCTGCTGCTACTGCTTTCCACCCAACAAACCCAACTGGAGCCAGAGGACAATGGAGTGAAAGAGGCCACCAGTTCATAGGAGGCTGTCAGGGCACAGAGCAGCTGGACAAGGCTGGAAAGGGGATCTGGAGGGGCAGACAGAGGACATTCCACACAAGCTCCTTCAGATCTTCTCAGTATAATTGGTTTAAAGGATTAGCTCACTGTTAACATTAACTAGTCCTGCTCCGATTGCTAAAGAATTTGTGCATCCTGGCATTTATTTGCTGGACTAATTTAGATATGGCATTTATTTGCCATATCTAAAATTTTTTTAAAAACTTATGAAATTCTGGGGCGCCTGCGTGGCTCAGTCGGTTAAGCATCTGACTTCAGCTCCGGTCATGATCTCACAGTTTGTGGGTTCAAGTCCCGCATCGGACTCCGTGCTGACAGCTCAGAGCCTGGAGCCTGCTTCGGATTCTGTGTCTCCCTCTCTCTCTCTGCCCCTCCCCTGCTCATGCTGTGTCTCTCTATATATCAAAAATAAATAAAAACAAAAAAATTTTAAAAAATAAAAACTTATGAAATTCAAATATATTTAATTTTGTTTAATAGAGTCTAGATTCCCAGTTTGGAGAAAGAAAATGTCCTTCACCTACAGAAGGCATCTTTTATCTCTTATATTTTTAATATTTTTTAACAAGTATGATTCATCCGGAATTTGTTTTTATATGTGATCTAACCAGATGTGCACTTTTAATCTTCCAGAAGGCTAGCCAGCTGTGTCAGTACCATTTAATTGATAAAGCATTCTATCATTAATAAATAGGACCATCATTTTTACATGTATTAAATTTTCATCTACCCTAAAATTAATTTCTGGATACTCTTTATTTTTTTACTGTAATCAGTTTGTCTCTTCAAAGACCAAGACCAGAGAGATTCAATTACATCAGTTTTATAAGGGTGATCCAACATCTAAAACGGAAGTCACCCACCAGTGTTTTTTGTCATACTTTTATTGGACACCTTAAATCATTTATTAATGAAATGTCATATCATTTTTTAGTAAAATAAATACACTGAGATTCTAATTGAATTGCCTTACTTAATATATTAATTTTGGAGTGTTGATATTTTAATGACAATAAAACCTTTCATTAGCAACATGGCAAGTCCCTAAATTTTTTCAAATAATATTTTATATCCATCTGTCTAACAGCTTTCTTCATAAAGGCCCAGAATTTTTATTAAATCTTTTCTTAAGCTTTTTTAGTTTTTATTGCTATTAGGGATGGAAATTCTTTCCATTTCTATTTCCAGTAGTCTATTGCTAGAGTTGAATCAAGTTTATCTGGTTCCCAGACAATTTTACCAAATTACGTAATTACAATAGCTTAATCCTAGTTTTTTGAGTTTTACAGGTACAGAATCATACTATCAGAAAAGAGATAATTTGAGCACTACTTGTCCAATTTTTGTTAGTGATATTTCACATATGTGAATGTCTAGAGAATAATAAAATGAACATTTCCCCTTAGCCAAGCCCAACTAGGAAAACACTAGAGATGTGATTGCACACTGCATGTCTACTCCCCCCTCATTCCTTTAAACCCCCTCCCCTACTGAGATCTGCTTTCCTAAGTCATTTCTGGGAATATATGCATTGTCATTCCCAGGAATGTATGTACTGCTAAAAAATAGTGAATTGTTTTGTACATCCGAAAGAGTATCACATTGTATCTTTCTCTCTGCAACTCTTTTTCATTCAACAATAGGTTTCTGAGATTTATTCATGATAAAACATGTAGTTCTAATTTATTTGTGTTCGTTGATATCTACTATTTCATTGAAGGAACACATGATACATTTGTCCCTTTTCCTGTCATTATTGTTTCAGGGTGATTTTTGTTTCTATTATAAAACCTGCTGTTATGGGGTCTTTTTATGCATATGAGTCAGACTATGTATTTAAAAGTGGAATCCCTTGATTGAAGTCAATTTTTAAAAGGCCATTGACAAACTGCCCTCGAGTGTATTTCATGTCCTTTTGCTATTTTATACTTCCATCAGCAACTCCTACCCCTCCTCTTTCTAGCCAGCACTTACAATATGCATTTAAAAAATTGCTGCCCATACAATGGGTACAAAATAGTATCTCATTATAGTTTTGATTTGCAACTTTCTAATATGTGAGCATATTGAAAAAATGTATTTATTGGCCATTAAGTATTCCACTTCAGTAAATTATCTCTTTATGTCTTTTATCCATTTTTCTCACGAGTTGTTTGTCATCTCTTATTGGTTTGTCAGAGATCTTTATGAGTTCTTAAAAATAACCTCTGGCCACTATATGCTTTGCAAAATCTTCCCCCGGGGCGTCTGGGTGGCTCAGTCCATTAAGCATCCTACTTCAGCTCTGGTCATGATCTCATGGTCGGTGAGTTCGAGGCCCACATTGGAGCCTGGAGCCTGCTTCGGATTCTGTGTCACCCTCTCTCTCTGCCTCTCCCCCTCTTATGCTCTGTCTCTCTATGTCTTTGAAAAATGAATAAACCTTAAAAAAAAATCTCCCCCCCCACCGTCCGTGGCCTTCTTTTGGTGGTTGTGGAGAAATTTATTTCTCCTCAATAAAGTCTAAAAACTCCATGAGTAAAACAAATTTCCATATTTCAGTGCTAGAACACTTACTGGGATTAGGTGGTGCTCAATAAATAATTTTTGGATGAAATATTGAACAATATCTCTGAGTTCTCGAGGTCTATCATAACTCTGGTTTTTAAACAGCTACTGTCCTTGAGTTTAGTATCCTAGGATCCCAATAAATACCATATTGATTTTAAATCTTGAGATTCCATCATATATTAAAATTTAGAAGGAAAAGCATATGTATCTTTTTAGCTACAGCCTCAAACAGTACTAAGTGAAAATCAGCATAGATAAAGTATTGGAGTACTGGCTGCTCAAAAAGTATAATCCATGTCTTGCTCTCACACAAAATGAGAAACTAAATTTTCTTTAAAGTTTTCCAAGTATCTGAAAGAAAACTGAATAAAGAGTAAGAAGACCAGACATATCTGCCAATAAAATTTTAAAGGTTTGATATAAGAAATTACGTATGTTTATTATTTTCTGATTTTGAAGGAAAGACCTACAAATAAAATTGTAATAGCCTTCACCTCAAAAAGCATCAAACTAACCTGGTATTTCTCGGACTTCCTAAATTGTAAAGCAAAGCTTTGTGGGAGGCCTGACTCTAAAGTCAAATAAGACTCGGATTTGAGTTTTGATTTCATTTTTTGCAATGTTTTTAATTCTCAGACCCTCCATTTCTTCAACTGAAAAATAATAATCTTATCCAATAGGACTGTCATGAAAAGAGTGTATGTAAAGCACTATCGTGCCTGGTTCACATTGGATGCTTGATCCTCGTATGATAGATCACTCTCCACATATAGTTAATGCAAGGCCCAAAGAGAACAAATGTCTTTAATTCTCAGACTTTTGGAACTACTGTAGCCCAGAAGCAGTCAAAAAGACCCTTTACAGATGCATCCAAAGGAAGCCTATACAAGCAAATGGAACACAAAAACAAGAAGATAAAAGAAGGGGAAAATCAAAAGTAACAGAGACTCCTCAGACTCTCCGAGCAGAGAAGAGTAATTGACAGGCAAACAATTACACAACAGCCAACATAAGGCAGAACAGAGCGAGAGAACCAACTGTTACATGCATCTTAATACAGGACCGACAAGCACTCTTCAAAGGTGCTTGTCCAAAGCAAAACCACAAAGTACTCTACTACATCCTGCGCGTGGGCCAACAGAGTTGTGTGTGTTATTGTGAAATTACTTTATGACAGGTGACACTTTGACCTTTGAGTGGAATTTGAAGCCCCAAGTATTGTAAATTTCTTGCCACTGAGAATGATTTGCACATCTGGCATATAATAAGGGTTCAGAGATAATCTGTTGAATGAATACGTGAATAACTAAAACAACCAAGAAACAAAAGGAGTGAAGACAAGAAAATGTGGAATTCTGCTCTACAGTTTTATTTCATCTGCCTCAGGGTTCAGATAGTGCATGGTTTTAGGGCTAACTATACATCCCAATTTGCTCAGGATTGTCTCCATTTTTACCTGTTGTCATATTTTTATTTTTATTATTTATTAAAAAATGTTTAATGTTTATTTATTTTTGAGAAAGAGAGAGAGAGAGACAGAGCATAAATGGGGGAGGGGCAGAGAGAGAGGGAAACACAGAATCTGAAGCAGGCTCCAGGCTCTGAGCAGTGAGTACAGGGCCTGACGCGGGGCTCGAACCCACAGACTGTGAGATCATGACCTGAGCCACAGTCTGGTGCTTAACTGACTGAGACATCCAGGTGCCCCATTGTCACATTTTTATTAATAGCATCCCTTTTTATGCTCAAAGGTATCCTGATCTGGATGATAAGGACATGGCCATTCTTCATAGACTGATATTAGTACAGATTGTAAATCTTCAGAAGAGGTAGGTCTGCAGTTCTAAAATAGCCCTTGACAAGAAACTTTCTTCAAAACAGTTGTTATATCATTTGAGATATAGCACACTGAAGGATGGAGGGCAATTATTCAAATTTAATAATGTTAGGGCCTAAAGACACCTTTTATTTTTCCCTTTTCTTTGGATATTTAGTCACTATCATTCTAATACCATTTCTACTCATCAGTCAACCTAAATGTATTCTGTATAAATGGACTAAACACATAAATGCTGACAATCTAGAACTCTGAATATCAAAGTTTCCAAATTGCTACTAATGTCAAAACTTCATTTATAATCAGATGCTTAATATATAGCAGCTTTAGAAATAGAAAAATCCCCACATGTACCTTATTATTTCCTATATTCTCAGATGTGTCTAAAGATAATTGGAGTTTTCTTTATAAATTATAATATTCAGACAATGCTTTTCATGATTTATTCTCAATAAAAAGTAAAAAAAAAAAGAAAAAGAAGTCTTTATGTCATTGGATACTTACAAGAAAATAGTAAAAGATTTTCAGTGACCAAATATAATACGTTGCCCAGGAGATCAGCTGAGTCTTAAGAGTATTGTTTTAGTCACATGGAAAATCTAAAATATTACAGAGAAATAATAAGCAAAGATGCTGGCTGCCAGTAACTTGGTTTGTTTGTCAGAGATCTCATTCTGAGCCCTATATGTCTTCTGATCTGTGTTCTATACATGTAATTTTCATGTCATGGAACTATAGAAAATTTACAATCAAGGAAATATTTTAAATTATCAGTTGTGGGGCACCTGGGTGGCTCAGTCAGTTAAGTGTCCTACTTTGGCTCAGGTCATGATCTCATGGTTTGTGGGTTCAAGCCCTATGTCAGGCTCTGTGCTGACAGCTCAAAGCCTGGAGCCTGCTTCAGATTCTGTGTCTCCCTCTCTCGGCCCCTCCCCCACTCCTGCTCTGTCTTTCTTTCAAAAATAAACATTAAAAAAATTAAAAAAAAATAATAAATTATCCATTGTATTACTGCCATTTTAAAAAATAAGAAAACAAGTCTTAGAGAAATTATTGATAGTGCTTCTTATTTTTTACCTAAAATAAACCTTTTGGTTTCTATTCACTGTTTATCTAAGACCTTAACATTATCATTTCCATTAGTTTATTCTGACAATGATTTGTTAATATTTTCCTGATTGTTTCTAGAGGTTCAAAGTCCCTGATTTTAAGTAGAGGTTGTTTATTTGTTTTTAAATGGGCTATGCTTTGTTGTTCTGATCATCTTGTTATACTCCTTTAAAAAATGATTATTTCAAAACTTTGGTGTTCCATGCATGAGGATAACAAAACAATTCTACTAATTGTTCAGTATAGAAATCATTAAGGAATTGATGTTAGTGTTTAGAAATTTTTAAATTATTTTCCTTTAAAAATGATTATTTTTAAATCCTTTTAAATGCTTTTAAAATTATTATTTAAATAATAAAATCAAATTTTATTATTTCCTTTAAAAATGATTTCCTTTAAAAATGATTTCCTTTAAAAAATGATTATTTCATTCATTCATTCATTATTTAAAAATAATCCTTTTAAATCCTTTAAAAATGATTTTTTGATTTTTTTTTTTTTTTTTTTTTTTTTTTACTTTATAGTTTATTGTCAGGTTAGTTTCCATATAACACCCAGTGCTCTTCCCCACAAGTGACCTCCACCAAGACCATCACCCCGCTTTACCTTTTCCCCTTCCCCTTCCCCCCTCAGTTTGTTTTCAGGATTCAAGAGTCTCTCGTGTTTTGTCTCCCTCCCTCTCCCTA
>CM053566.1:72613939-72649600 GCA_028646485.1 Cryptoprocta ferox | reverse complement strand
AAATGATTTCCTTTAAAAATGATTTCCTTTAAAAAATGATTATTTCAAAACTTTGGTGTTCCATGCATGAGGATAACAAAACAATTCTACTAATTGTTCAGTATAGAAATCATTAAGGAATTGAGGTTAGTGTTTAGAAATTTTTAAATTATTTTCCTTCCTGACAATGTTATATTACTGATTGAGCTTGTGAGCAGCAAAATTACCTGAGATGCATAATCCTGCTTCAGAAGAAACTGCATCAGATTTGTAATCACTACTTAGATAATATGAAAAATAGTGATAGCTTAAACATTTTTTGTTTATTTATTTTGAAAGAGAGGGTGCAGGGGAGGAGCAGAGAGAGAGGGAGAGAGAATCCCAAGCAGACTCCACACTGCCAGCACAGAGCCCAGTGTGGGGCTTGATCCCACCAATCAGAAGATCACGACCTGAGTTGAAATCAAGAATCGGAGGCTTAACTGACTGAGCCACCCAGTCGCCCCAAAATACTAATAGTCTTCATTGAGCCCTTGATATAGGCTTTTATACTCTTTATGTGTCCTATCTCCTCTAATTACCATAAGAATTTTAACAATACTGATTATAACCTTGATTATCCATTAGTTTTATCATCCACTGACTATCATTACAACAATGATTATCCATATTTACATATCAGGAATCTGAGTCACACACTGGTTAAGGAACTTGCCCAAAGTCACATAGCTCATTAAGTGGTACAGTTGAATGTGTTATTTACTGCTGTGTAACAAATTACCACAAACCCAGTGGCTTCAAACAACATATAATTATTATCTCACATTGCAATGATGCAGGAGTTGGGGCAGGGCTTAACTGGGTCCTCTTCTTCCTATTTCACAAGGCAACATGTTTGCTCTATTTTACTGGTTACACACAAATTACAAATTCTGCCAACATTCAAAGAGAAGAGAGTCATTGGGAGTTACTCTTGTGTGAGCTGTCCACATGGGAATATTAACTCAGTACATGGCTTCCAGACCCATATGATACCTCCTCCAGGTGAACAGGGAAGGTGTTTTGATTGGTTTTTCCAATTTGTATTCTTTATTGAGGTAAAATTCACATACCTTAAAACTCACCATTCTAACCATTTTGTACATTCAAAATGGTGCACAAATCTCATCACTTTCTAATTTAAGAACATTTTTATCATGCGAAGAAAAGAAAACCCATACCCACTAAGCAGTCACTTCTCCCCACAGCTCTGGTAGCCACTAATCTGCTGTCAGTTTTTATGGATTTGCCTGTTTTTTATATAATACATGGCCTTTTGTGTCTGGCCGCTTTCACTTAGCATAATGTTTTCAAAGTTCACTCAAGCTATAGCATGTATCAGTAGTTCCTTTTTATGGCCAAATAGTATTTTGTTGTATGGGTATCCCACATTTAATTCATTGCACTTCGATTTTGGAATAAACTCAAATGGTTGTTTTAAGGTACTATAGCAGGATAGTAGGGAATAATTTTGCAAAAGAGAGTTTTTTTTATGTATTCTTCAATCATACCAAGTTATTTGACCTGTTTTAAAGAAGGCATTATGTATGAAATGATGAAAAACATTCTAAAATTCTGATTTGTCCTTCCCCTAATGCCCCTTGCCATTCATATGGATAGAATGCATTAGGCTAAAACCTCCTATGGATAGGAAACCCTGATCCTTTGTACACAGGAGATGTGCAATAGAATTTAGTAAGTTTAAACATGAATATTGCTGAAATAGGACATAGGATAAACATCTATGTAAAGTCATAAATTCCCAACTAAGAAATTTCAACATTAGCTGGCAAGTAAATGAGGTGTTTGGGGAGAACTTACAAAGGGTAGTTACATTTTTAAAATCATATTATTCTTCACCAAATTTGAAAATAAATTTTTGATAAGTTAATTTATTCACTAATGGTTAAAAACATTGTGTTCACAAAAACACACTGACTGGATTTCCTTAGACTTAAAAATTGAAGTCCAGCAAGATCATTAAAACTGTCTCAAGTAAAAGAAATAGTAAAACAATTTTTAACACATAAACATCTAATAATTCAAGTGAAATAGACTTTTTTGACAGTGCACTCAGGAAATAATGGTCAAATTTTCAAGAAAATGTTTGCTTCCAATGGAAATTGGATAAAAAATAAGTATGTGATAAATTTTGTTGAGTGAACCAACATTTGTTTTCCCAAAGGAAAAATAAAGAGGTATAAAGAAACTAAATTATGATGTAGTTCATTGAAGGGTAATACCTACTCTAGTGACTTCATTCAAAATATGTCCAAATCTTTTCAGGCCACAAATTTTAAAAGGAAACCTCATTTTCTAGTTAAATAGGCATGTTGTGCTAAAGAATATTCCATTACCTTTCTTAATGTAAGTGTCTAAAGGTTTTGTAATATCTTATTTACTGGAATTTCAATTTGTTACGCACTATAAAGGTAACTTCAGCTTAAGACTCTGAGTTGTTGGTATTTTGTGATTTCTATTTCATTTAATATTAGTCCCTCTTCCACCTGTGATACTGTCAGAAAGACCAATTCAACAGGCATTAAGTGGTGAAAAAATAGCTAACTATAGCTAGGTGCAATTGATTATAAGAACAATCGAATTTAAAAATAAAGAAATAAAATAAGTCCCTCTTCACCACGACGCTAGCAAACCTGCTTCTCTTAAAGAAGAGTATAAGCACTGTGTCTAAGTCTCATGTCTTCCAGGATTCCTGGTTCTCCACCTCTGTAACAATTTTCTTTTACCTGGTAAATAAATAATCAAGGGACAACTTTAAAGTCCATTTCAAATGTACAGACTCTTGAAATCATACTTTACAATTCATAGCAACCCAATACTTAATTAATCAAAACTTTCTTGTACTAAGTTATTCTAAACATCCTGGTGCGAGGAATGCAGATAAACAAAGATCCTCTTTCTATCTTTAACTCCATTTTGAACAAATAGGGGAAAGATACCGACATAGAAATCACCATAGTACAACACAGAGGGGGGAAGCACTACAGTAAAGCTGTTAATCACATTCCTTAGGTCACGCTAATCTAAAGAGCACACCAGGAACACATGATTAGTAATAAAGCACTCGCAGCTGCCTCTGCTCCAACCCTCAACTGCAGGAAGTCTAGTTGCTCAACCCCAATTGTGCACAAACGACACTGGCGGCCATACTACTTTGTCACTTATCTGTTTTCTTGGCTAGCCTCTAATCTGCATGGGGAGGGGGGCGCTGAGGAGATGGGACGCATGCCTATCTGGTTTATCATTATATTTCTGTTAACTAATACGACACTGTATTCATAAACATGGGTTGCATAAGTAAGTGTACCATGAGTCAAGAGTCCTACAGAGCTAAGTAAGCCTCCTGTGACTTTGTGCTCTCCACTTCTTGTGGCATCCACCTTTCTCCACCCTTGCCACTATGGCTGGTGTGTGAGGTCTCATTTCATCGCTGGTGTTGTTGACCTGGGGCAGCTTCAGTGTGTGTTGGTAGTTTCAACCACAGCTTGATGCTTCATGTTCTCCCCCACTTTATTTTCTTTCCATGTGTACCTCCTTAAACTGCTGTGCCCAATTTATGCTCCAGCAATTTCCCCGTGTCAGGGATAGGGGTATCCACTCCCATAAAGAGTGCATACTTTTTCTATAGCATAGACAGGACAGAAAAACTTATAAGTGACATTAGCTTTAATGCACTCACAGTGCCACCCCTTCACCATGGGATCTGGACATGGGTCTAAAAAGGCTGGAATAGAGGCAAATCTTCAGTGATACACTGAACTCAAATTTCCCTCAAACATGGGACTCATCTTCTTTGAACCAGATCTGTGTACCTAGATTTTCCATACTCTTTGAGTAAGTTATTTTCCAGGAAAGTCCTTAAATCTCATTATACAGTCCATGTAGCTTAAGTCACCTGGAGTTCCCAATAAATCTAAATTCTGGTGTGAATTCCTGAGAGACACACTACCAAGGACTAATATTGAAATGTTTAAATCAAATGAATCATTCTGAATTGCTTTTAGACTAACTCAGAAATCAAGAAAAATTATAATAAATTGGACCACTTGACAATGTAATTACCTAACAGAATAATGGACAGAATAAATCTTGAAATCTAAAGACAATAATTATTTATTGAATAATCAAATGATCTTAATTTAAAGTCCAGGTGAGTCATTTCTGAGCTCTAAATATGTTAAAGATGAGTTTGGGCAAGGTATAATCCCTGAGTTCTAGTTTTCTCATACATAAAGATTAGATAACATTATTTATTTATAGGTTTGTTTTGAAAATCAAATGATACAGTGGGATTGAAAGCAACTTGTAAATTAACACGGCGCAAATAATAATTGTTGATTTCTTCCTTTCCCTCACATACTCTTATAATTTCCTCTCTGCCTACTTTCAAAGCTTTAACGCTAGGGAAAAATTGGCCATGCTGCATGAAATCTTAGCACACCATTTTTTTTCAAAGCACACAATCTAAGACTTCAATTTGGCTCATAATGAAATCTTGATCTTTGTTCTCTGATAATATCAAACTTCTGGGACTCATTCAAAAGTTACTAATTTTCTATCTATATTGTTGTGAGGCCATAAATTCCTTAATCTGCCATGGCTGAAAGAAAAAAGGATAGCCAGAATATTGTAATATTCTCTAGAATAATGTTTTTCAAATTTCTTTGACCATTTCCCATGTTAAAAATTGCTTTTGCATTGAGTTCAGTACATTTATACAGTCACACACACACATATACAAACCCCCAAAGCTCTCATGTAACAATAAGTGATTCTTTTTAAATAGACGTAATTTTATTTTTTTATTTTTTTAAAGTTTTTATATAGTTTATTTATTTTTGAGACAGAGAGAGACAGAGCATGAGTGTGGGAGGGGCAGAGAGAGAGGGAGACACAGAATCTGAAACAGGCTCCAGGCTGTGAGCTGTCAGCACAGAACCTGACGTGGGGCTCAAACCCACGAATCGCAAGATCATGACCTGTGCCAAAGTCGGATGCTTAACTGACCGAGCCACCCAGACGCCCCTAAATACACGTAATTTTAATAGAAGTGATGAATTTATGTTCTCATCTATTGTATTCTAATTTTTAAAGTATTGGCTAAACTATTATTACTAACTAATTACTATTATTACTAATTGCTGTTATGATTACTAAATATTGGCAAACTATTATTTCACAACCCATTACTGGTTGTGACCTGTAGTTTGAAAAATAAGGCTTGTATTGTGAGAACTTATTCCTGTGAGACTTCTTGTTGAAAATAACAGAAACCTAATCTTACTAAGTTAAGTAGAACATGAATTTATGAGCAGGATACTAGATATCACCCAGTCAACAAAGAAGGAACAGGAATTAAGGCCATCTTCTGGGTAGTAGAGATGAAAGCCAAGGTCATGCCATAGTACCCATCGAGTTAAGTACAGCCACTGTGCTGCCATCTCTGGATGTTCACTAGGGATGCCACCAGCAGTGAATGTCATTTCACCTCCATGGTTACTGGTGCATGACTCTTGGCTCCACTGCTGTGGCTTCAAGTAATTTCTCTTGTTCCTTCCTGTGTGTACGTATCCTCCTCCATTCTGGGAAGAAGCATATACTTGGCTTATAATACTTCATGTGTTCAGGAAGGATATCTACATGCTAAGCTGCCAAAAAAATAACAAATGTATAGCACAAGGGTCTTTCCAACCTCTGATTACTTACTATTATTTATAACTCAGTGGACTCAGTGGCATCTTCAGTCACTAGGAGTTTACTCTTCATCTCCTCTTCCACCAACAGCGGTGCAATACAGACTGGAGGAGAAAGGACAGGAAAAGAGACTTTCTGAATCATCCCTTAACCTCTGATGGTCAATAGGACAAGATCTCTGCTGTGAAAACAGAAGGAGTACCTGCTGGTCAAATGGAGTCTGAGGTCCCGGAGCAGATGCCCAGTCCCTCCACCCTTCTCCACCCTTCTCTGCACCATCCTCCAGACTGACCTACATGAACCATATAAAAGTTTCCCTTGGCTTTTGGTTGGATTTGGTGAAAGAAGACTCTAACAGGAGGAGATCAGAAAGAAGGATAAGAATGAGGTCTGTGCATTCATTTCTCATCACCTTCCCTGTGAGTTGGCCTTGAGCTTGCTGACCCTCCTTTGAAGGTCATTGATTCTCTGAAGGCAACTGACTCCCCAGGAACCTCTCCTTCCAGGCTCTAGAAACTCTTCCCTTCTCTGATTCCTTCAGGTAACTTCCTGTCTCTAAACTATCTACGCACATGTCTTAGGAAATAGCCTCCTTAGTAAATAACCTCTCTGTGAATTACCCTATTTCAAGTATGTCACCTGCTTCTTCTTGGGAGTCTGGCTAATACAGATCATATCTTGACCTTGCCAAAATTACATAGGCTTGGTTAAGTCAGAAATTATTTGACCTCAGCTCTTCATCTATAAAATGTATAAAATAAGAATAATTGTTAAGAATATGATTATATAGGTTATGACAAATATAAAAAATGCTGAAAAGTATTCTGTAAATTATCATTAGGAATAGTATCAAATTAATATTGAGATACAACCAAATTTTTATTATAAAGATCAAATATGATAACAGGTAATAAAACAGATATTTTTTGAAGAATAAAATGGACATAATAAAATTCTCTCATCCCACTTCATTAAAAAGACTCTCAATACTGTTATTTTTATTAATCATTTTAATTTCAAGGAGAAACAATAAAATCCTGGACATGTGCCAATGATATCACCACGCTGTATTAACTTAGTAGACTAATTTGATTAAAACTTTTAATTGTCAGATGTGAGAGCCATCTGGTTGTAACATCTGTCACCCCATTGATCACCAGGGTTGATTCGGCTGATCTGGTTGGCCAGGCGTGTGTCCCCTTCTTCCCACCCCACTTCATGTGCCTTCCACCCTAAGCTGCATACTTGGCTTGGTCAAAAAGGACCACCTTCCCTGTTGGAGGAGGACCATTCTTCAGCCAAGGGTACACAGGTAGCTGTGCTCACCCTGCCAGAACCTCTAGACGAGCTCTCAAGGTCCATTTGTAGGAGAACATTGAATCGTTAAGCTTCCAAGTCTCCAGACATATCCCAATGGGCCGCAGCATGGGGCAGTTGTCTTTCTTTAATAAAAGAGAGGGGGAAAACCCAATAAAACAATTAATTTTCTGGCAAAATCAATTCCTTCATGAAAGAAATGTTTCAGCGTACCAAAGAGGATGCCATCTTTGAAACCGTAAACAATGTTTTTGTTTGTTTGCAGTGCCCACACAGAGAATAACGTGGAAATGTTGAGTACAGTTTCAGTTTTCCTCACTCTGTTGTACCTCAGAGATGCCCCAAGAGAGATGAAGGTACCTGGTAGCCATGGCAATATGCTTTTGGAAGATTTCCAGGGCTCCAGAAAGGGTCTGCATGGAGGAGGCTACTATAGCTAAAGCAGCAGCTTCAATACGCAACACAGAGAGGGCAACTCCTGGAGACTTCAAACAACACATGAGCGGCATTCTACTTTCCATAAACCAAAATGGAAAGAAGCCATGGGAATTGTGTTATTGCTCTTAATGTTATCTGCTCATCTGTGCCCTTGCGAAGTTTTAGGGAAAGGTGTGCCTCCTAAAAAAGCAAAGCATAAGTCTGTAACACCCACCCTCAATCTTTTGATGCACATCCTATTTCCTCCCAGTATCTTTTTCCCTCTCTCTGCTTCCACATACTCTATTCACTACCTAGGGGTAAATTATTTGGGGTAATGCTAGGTAGCCACTCTAACAAATTCACATCCCAAACTTTTAAGTGGCTCAAATGTGGTAGAGTCATTTGTAGCAGCACAAGTGTATGTTTTAGAGCTGGGACAAGTTTCTCCAACATCAGTCTGTTTGTTCCAAAGTCACCAGGGTCATCTTTGTCTATTCACTAGAAGGGAAACAAGACAGATCATCTTTCTTGGGAAGTATTTTAGAACCAGGACGAGAAAATAATTTTTACAAATGTTTCATTAGTGCTCCATCACGTGACCCTACCTAACTACAAATATATTCTAGCTGTGTTTCCAGGAAAGAAGGGAAACAGGTTTTGATTAATACTTAGCAGATGCTGTCATAACAAATTAATCCTGTTTTTTTCCACTTAGTTTACATGATCTTTAGCAACTTTTGAGGAAATCGGATTCAACAGCCTCACAATATCCTGTCATACGGATGTATGGTAATAAATTATTTCCTCAATTAGAAATGTATCAAGCTTGAGAGCATTATAAATCACACTGCTATGAACATTTTTATACATTAACTCTGATTTACCATAAGCTCACTTCCTCAGACAGTATGTATAAAAAAGGAAAACAAAGGCTCAGAACATTTCAAAATATCTTGATAATCTTGCAAACTGCTTTCCGGAAAGATGGATTGATTTACATTTCCATCAGAAAACATGAAGGAACTTAAATGACCATACCCTTGCTAGTACTAATCTACATCATCTTGTTCATACTCACAATTTTGATAACCAAAACAGCAACAGTACTGGTTGAAAGTACATTTCATTGAATATTAGAGTGGTTAGATACATTTTCACAAATGTCTTTGCATTCATGTTTTCTCTTTTGTATGTTTCTTTTCATATGCTCTATCTGTTATCTATTAAGGTATTCTGAATAAGAACATCTTATAGGTATCATCTATATATTAAGTCTATAAACGCACTGAATTTTATGCCACATTTGTTTCAAAATTTCAACCAGTTATTTTTGGCTTTTCAGTGTTGTAAGCTTTCCATTTGGTAAATGTAATGGTTAATTTTATGCATCGACTTGATAGACCAAGGGGTAACCAGATGAAACATTATTGTTAGGTGTGCCTGTGACAGTGCTCGTGGATGACGATTAGCATTAGATTGGCACACTTGGTGGAAAGCCTTCCCCAGTGTGGGGGGGGGGCATCATCCAATCTGCTGCAGGCAGAACAAAAGACACAGGAAAGAGAAATTTGCCCCCTTTTTTCCTGCCTCTCTGCTGGAGCTAAAATATCTCATCTCATCTTCTTTTACCCTTGGGCTTGTCTTTACATCACTGGCTCCTCTCATTCTCAGGCTTTGGGAAGTGGACTGAGTTACAGCTGGCTCTTCGGGGTGTTCAGATTGTGAATGGCAGATCATGGGACTTTACAGTCTCCATAGTCATGTGAGCCAATTCCTCATTTCATATATATTCATACAGATACATACAAACATACACACGTAGACACACACACACATCTTACTGGCCCTGTTGACCTCTGACTGAGAGAGTAAATAGTCACACATATACACGTAAGTACATACATGCAAGGGAAGAAAGCATAAAGGAAATAATCTAGGCAATAGCATCCTCTCTCAAAATAAGATAAAGACCCATCTTTAAGAGTATTGTTACTTTTTCTTTCTTCCTTTTTTTTAAAACACTTAACTACTTATTCCATCTTGATCTGATTGTGAAATAGAATGTAGACCAAAAAAATAAGAGAAAAATTAAACACTTAACTCACAGCTAGCTTGCCAATTTTCTCAACATACTTGATTAAATAATCATTGAATCATCCAAGGAATTATTGAAAAATCATTAAACCATCATTTTGTTTATTTTGCCAAGATGAGATTAATCTGATGAATTCATGTGATAATTGAGGGTATGCTTATTAGCAATATTGATCATCACTTTATCATCAGCATTTAATACTTAACAAAAAAAATAAATAGCCCAATGTAGCACTTGCCACTTAATTTCCAGTGTTATACATTTTGTCTCAAAATGTTATATATAAGTGATCATCCTAACTAGGAAAGTCCTCAAATAGGGAGTGAAAATGAAGTGTCTGGACTAGATCGGATGCTCATTATAGCAGAAGAAAAGAAAATGATTTTTCTTTTTCTTTTCTTCTAAAGTTTATTTATTTTGAGAGAGAGAGAGAGCACGCACATGCAAGTGGGAGAGAGACAGAGAGAGGGAGACTGAGAATCTCAAGTGGGCTTCCTGCATAGAGCCCCATGCAGGGTTTGATCTCACAAACCCTGAGATCATGACCTGAGCAGAAATCCCAAGTCAGATGCTTAACCACCTGAGCCATCTAGGCACCCCTGATTTTGCTTTCTCTAAAAGACCATTTTCTAATATAAATGATCTCCAATATATGCAAGTAAAGAAGTCTGGCTAAAGGACCAACATAACACAAGAAATCCATTTTCTGAGAGAGATGAAGATTAGTTGAATCATCTCTCCCCTTCTCAGCCCTTCACTGGGAACCATTCCAATTACAGACTTAAGCAAAATCAAAACCGTTCTATAAAAATAATGCTATACAGAAATAATGAGAATGCAATTGAGAAACTGTGACAGCACCCCAAAAACTTTCTATCAGTTAATACTTTTTACTATATAACAAAGAACTCCAACTTTGAATCTTATAAACACTAAAATAATTCAGGATACTTGAGTGTATATAAAATACTCATCCATGGCCTTAAATGTAAGAGGAAGGTTGATTCTGTTTAGGAGTATAGATAATAAATTAAAGACACCTGCCACAGCTATCAGTCGGTATAGGCTGTTTGAAGAACTATTTGTCTATATCTATTACAGCCCATAGACACCCAACAATCCAGTCATTCCACTCCTAGGTAAATATCTAATAGAAATGAGGACCCAAAAAATGTAGACAGGAATGCTGATAGAAGTGCCGTTCGTAACATCACAGAACTGGATTAATTGTGGGGCATTCGTTGGAATAGCATAGAGCAATGAAATTGAACTAACTATTCTATAATGGTACTATTAATAAAGCTCACAAACAAAACATTAAATAACATCAGCAAGAATACATACTGTACAATTCTACATGTACTAATTTTAAAATAGCCCAAACTAATCTATGGTATTAATAGTCAAAATAGTGGGCACCTTATATGTGGCTGCTGATATGGGAAGGGGGAAAGAGAAAGGGAAGTATAAAACCACACAAATAACTGTACTAAGAAAAAATATGTATTTTATCCCTCTTATTTTGGCACCTAGCATCTTCTGCAGAGGCTGGGCAGCACCCATTTCCCCTCCCTGACCCCTGCAGAAATTTACAGATGTCCAGACAAACGACACATAGGCACCCTTGCGTGTAAAAGAGTTTATTATTCACATAACAAGCAGCAGAAGGATTCCCTAGGAAGGGCTCAGTTTTTATGAAGAGTGAAGCAAGAATTAAGGGAGATGGTGGTAAGGGGGTAGAGCTAGGGCGAGAGGACCCACAAGACAGGACTAACCCGGTGTGAAATTTCCACCAGTGCCAAGAACGGCGGATGCTGGACTTTGTAATCAGACTGCACAGATGTCTAGCAAAGGAGAAAAGGTAAAGGAGGGAAGCTGAAAGCTGTCAGAGGTCAAACATCAAAAATACAGTCTCATTACAAATACAGTTGTGCGTTTATGGGGCACTTGGGTGGCTCAGTCGGCTAAGCGCCCAGTGTTGGGCTCCATCTCAGAGTTCATGAGATCAAGCCCTGCATTGGGCTCTGTGCTGACAGAGCTGAGCATGCTTGGGATTCTATCTCTCCCTCTCTCTCTCTCTGCCTCTCTTTTTCTCTCTCTCTCTCAAAATGAACCTAAAAATATTTAAAAAAAAAAACAAATGCATTTATATAACAGAATGCCTTTGTGAAATTATATATTTATATAAATAACAGTTAAAACAATTTTACAAAGCATTTTAGATATAAGAAAAATCTTTATCCTTTTAATAAAGCAAACAAACAAAAACCTCCCTGCTCTAGACACAAATTACGTCTGGCTCAGTGATAGATAAATCACAAGGATCTTACCAAATGAATTATGACAGGTTCAACACATGCTTTTGCCAAACAAGGGAAAAGTGTATGTTAACTTCTATATATATGTTCAAGCCTAACAACAGACTTTGAAATTGCACAGTTATATTCCATCTTTCATTAGCTATTCAGTCAGCATAAATATTTTAGGTAACCAAAAGACCTCATATTACTTGTTTTATTCATACATGGTGTATGATTTATGGCTTGAGCAAGATAGCAGTGTTTGATCAACACAAAGGATAGAGGGTTTTAGCAAAAGGCAATGTTTCTTAAAATTAAATTATTGACCTGTCTTTGCCCAAACCTTCCCCAGAATAAAATTTCCCCTGTTAAAGCAGAAAAACTGTTAGAGGATTTTTGTTGTTTCAGAAAACCTTGAAGTAATCCATTTCCTCTAAACGTGACAAAGAACAACTACACTTTTTCTCCTCTTATTTCAAAATAGACTTTCAGAGAATGAATGTCTCAATACTCCTGTAACCTCCATTCCTTGTCTCTGTGTAATGAACTTTTAGGAATTAATAGAGGAGAGTCCCCATGAACACAGGGTAAGTTCACAAATGCAGAGGATCTGTCCTCCTTCTCCCTCTGCTTTCTCTCTGGGACTGCCAAATATTCTATGGGACATAGTTAATCTAAAAATTACTCATTATGTATCTGAAATTCAGATTTAACAGTGTCTTCTATATTTTTTTGGTAAATGTGGCAACTCGATGTCTACCCTAGGAAGTTCTAAGAGTGGATTCCCCTATCTCCCCTGTGTCTACCTTCTCCCCCTGAGATTCTTCATGCCCATTATATGTTTTCACTGGACTCTCGGATAGTGATCTCCAGTCCTGCATGTCAGAAGCTTAACGCTTTATCATCATACTCCTAACAAAGTAAGATTACTTCCCCCACTCATCACACCCAAACACACCAGATCCCGTATTCCTTTGTTCCACAAATATGTGTTGAGTGCCTATTGTTGAGTGAACAAGACAGATAAACATCCTGTCCCTGTGGACTCTTGCCCCTTTCTCAAAACCCTCTACATGCTGGGCCAAGCCCACTTGGGTCTCCAAACAGACTCCATATGGATTGCTGTTATTTCTCATTCTTGCCTCTGCTTTTCTTCTTTTAAATCTCTACAGATCCTTACACTTCTCAGTGAGCATTTTTTTATGCTTTTATTTATTTTTGAAAGAGACAGACAGATGACAGAGCGTCAGTGGGGGAGAGGGAGAAGGGAAGATACAGAATCTGAAGTAGGCTCCAGGCTCTGAGCTGTCAGCAGCAAGCAAGCCCCATGCGGGGCTCGAACCCATGAGCTGTGAAATTGTGACCTGAGCCAAAGTCAGATACTTAACCCACTGAGCCACCCAGGCAACCTTCAGTGAGTATTCCTTATGCTCAACTCAGAATAAAAGCAAAAGCAGGAAATTATTTATTTAGATTACGAAGTCATCAGGAATTAGGACTCATCTTTCTGAAAGGCTGCAGGGGCTCAGAAATTATTTACCAAAATCTCTGTTTCTCCCTTGTCTTTCCAGTCACAACTGAACTTCTTAAAGGTATGATCTTTCTTCCTCTACATCTTTGTTCCCACTCACTCAGACCCCTGCAGTTGGCTTCGACCTTAATAGTGTTCTTCCTGCTAGAGTCGCCAGGGGCCATCTACAAGTACAACACCATCTTCATCTAATTTCACTTCTCTGATGCAGCTGACCTTTTGTCAACTCTTGCATCCAGTATCTCACGATGCCATCTGCTCCGGTCCTCTTCCTACCCCTCTGGCCTCTCATGGATCCTCCTATTTGCCACATTTAGAAAAATTAAGTGTTGGCTTTCCACAGGATTTCATTTTGGACTCTAAGCCCTTCCCACTTTCCATGGACACTGTTGTCCAAACACATGCCTTCACTACTTACTTGCATTTTTTGAATATTCAAGCTTGATCTCTCTTCTAAACCCCAATCTTAGATCCAGGATTTTCCACCAGTACTTCAACTCAGCAAAACTAACCTCGTTACCATCCAACTTCTATGCCAAGTTTACCTCCTCTGGCTTAGATCTCATTTGTAGTTGTTGAAACCTGAATCTACTCAGTTTTGCCCAAATGGGAAATCTCAGAATCATCCAAGAGCCCTCCTGATGTTTTACTTGCCTTGTCGAATCCTGTCCAGTCTAGCGTCTGAATCCCTCTGCAATAGCAAAATACCCCTCACTTTCATCTCCACTCTGGCTGCCCGCATTGAAACCTACCTGACTAGGGGGTCAGACAATTCCATTACACTCTGAACAGACACAGTTTCAGGACTCTTGAATATAATTCAATCTATTATCTACTCTATAGCCACAGTGAGCTTTCTATAAACATCTCTAGATCTTTAAGTCTTTTGGTGTCTTACTAAGTAAGACAGAGTTCAAAGTTTTTAGTATGGTTCACAAAGCTGTTCAGAGTCACAAAGCTATTCAGAGCCTACAGCTTTCCACTTCGAAGGTTTACTATTTATTCTTTTCTATACTGAAATATGTTCCATTCAAAAGGCTCCTGTACCCTGGCACACCAGTAAAATTCCACACATTTTTTAACACTCTACAAAACTATCACTCTTTCATTAAATCATTTCCTGATGTCCTCTATCACCTTTAGGCACATGCCGTCCCCGTTGTGATCTTATTCACCTGGTCCATACCTGTGCTATGTCACAGGTTACTTTGAATTGTACTTGTTTACTTTTGACCTTTCCTACTGCACCATGCATATCTCCAGAACATGTCATGGGCTCGGCACATTTACAGTAGTTACAGTGAACTACCGGCCATTCACTCATTCAGTAATTATTCACTGAAGTTATACTATGTTCCAAGGACTACGACAGGTGGTGAAAACAGCAGTTAAAAATGCAGACAAATCACTGTTCTTATGGAGCTTATATTCTAATGACCTCATATAAATAATACACCTCCACTCTCATAAACTGACGTATTACTAAGCCCAGAACATAAGTTATTGCTTAATGAACATTTTTATCAATTAACGGAATTTTCTTCAAAGCGTACACCTAAGTAGCATCCCAAGTTTAAAATTTTAATTATACAAAATGGGTGGAATTTTTTGTCCCACAAGTCAATATTTTAAAACTATCCTTTCTATTTCGTTTCAGTGATAAGTCTCTTAGGAAAACTAAATGAAACCAGGAATGATCCCATAGATAATTTCTCTATATGGGCTGTTATGATTGTTTTGATCGAGTGTGGTTGGACAATTCTGAACTTTTAGCTGTATTATGAAATCTACTGTTGCTTGTTCGGCTCTGGGACAGCGTATCCTAAAAGTGACATAGACAAATTACAAGGCCTCCAAAAGTGAGTGACCAGAACCCTGAGAGGGCCCTTATTCACATCAAATGAGAAATGGCAAAGAAATGGGGTAGGTTGGCCTACAGAAACTGATGAGTGTAACAGTAATGCTAATGCCTATAGAATATTTACTATGTGCCATGTATTGCTTAAATCCCTGGACTTAATATTGAGTCATTTAATGTTAAAACATTAACATTTAGCTGACCTTTATGACCTTTAGCTGAGGTCACATAGCTCTCAAGTGGCAAGGCTAGGATTCTAACAGAATTCCCTTCATTCTACACAAACTATTCTGCTTTGCTGTGCCAGGCTACAGTAGACCAGGAGCAGATATAACTGTTGTTTATTATTTCATAGAAAATCATTATGAGTCATTGAAAATCCTGATGTAACGCTCTTAAGTTGAGCCAAGCACAGTATGACCAAATGTGTGCATAGTCTCCACCCATGATGCGATGAGGGTTATAGGTGGAAATATGGTTCCCCCAAACTCATATGCTGAAACCCTCACCCCCAATATGACTATATTTAGAAACAGAGCTTTCAAGAACTAATTAAAGTTAGATAAAGTCATAAGGGTGGAGTCTAAATCCAATAGGATTGGCTGATTATAAGAAAAGGAACAGAGAAATTTCTCTCTCTCTCTATGCTCATACACCATGGAAAGGCCATGTGAAGACACGACAAGAAGATGACCATCTGCAGGTCCAAAGGGAGCTCAACAGAACCCCACCATGCTGACACCCTGATCTCAGGCTTCCAGTCTCCAGAACTGTGATAAAATAAATTTTGATTGTTTAAGCCATCTGGTCTGTTGTATTTTGTTACGGCCTCTTGAGCTGACTCAGACACAGGAGCTAAGAAAATATTTAGCAAATCTTTACGTGCTTTAACTGGTACTTTAGGAACAAAAATGAAATCTTGGGAAAATGATACAAACACCAAGATGTACAATGTAAAATGTAAGAATATGAAGAAAAATAGCATTAATTGCAAGAAAATAATTATAAGAAAATAAATGGAAAATTAGTTAAAAAATGCTCAAAGCCATGTGGCATGAATAAACTTGGAATATATTAGATTAAAGGACAATAAAGTACCACGTATATTTTCAATTACCTTTCTTTTTTAAGTTAGGAAGAGTATTGCTATCACCCACAGAGGATTACAACCACACACCACTTCAGGGCAGCATGCTCTGGGTTGTTACAGGAAAAAGTCAAGCTGGATCCATACCAAGTGAGTTCTTATTCAGGTCATCTTCTCTATTTGCCTTAAATTGGATATTTTAACAGTGGCCTATAAAGGGGCAAATGAAATAAAAGGAGCTAGAAGGATTCCAGTATTTAAAAGCCAGATCATATTAACATATTCTGATCTTGATGATTCAGATGAGTTGACAAAGAGGGAGCTAATTAAGCTCCATTTCATTGAAGCATCTCTTTCGTTTTCTTAATTACTGAAATATTAATATTATCAGGAAATTAAAGTCGTTTTCATTCACGTCTAAATGTGAAGACCCCTAAATGTGTCATAGTTGGTGTCTCAAAAATATATCTACTCTTAAATTTGTACATGAAGACTTTTAATCTGCGCAAAGCTTGTAGGGAAATCAAATAGTCATCATCGTCACCCAAAAAAGCAGAATAATGTCATTCCTATGCTCACGTGGCAACATGCTTCTGTTTGAGCATTTAAGAACCTGGTTTCTAAAAATTTGCTTTTGAATGTCTGCCTCCCTCATTAGACTTCAAAATGAGAAATCACATGTTATCTATGTGATCCACAGGGCAGTGCCAGACACCAAACAGACATAAAAAATGTTCAACGAATGAGTAAATACAACAAAACAAAAGAAAGAGCAACGATCTAAAATGGTCCTAAGAGTTTAAAATAATGGGCAAAATTTAATGTGGTGAATCTTAAAATGTCGTGTGCAGAAAATATGGACGGCCGCAGTACATATTATGGGTTTATCTCTATATGCAGAAACAGACTCATGTTGACAAAATTGCTCCTGCCATCTTCAGTGTATACTCCCAGAATTACAAGGTCTACTGTGAGGGAGTGCCGTATCAGAGCATCTAAAATAATTAAGGGATCTAATCCCTCTCAGATTAGGAAAGGCTAAAGAACTCAGGAGATTTTCCCCTGGGAGGGGAAAACAAAGGCTAACAGTGACTATTACTGTTTTCTATATCTGACGCATAATTGTGTGGCAATGAGATTATTTGTATTCTGCATCACATAAGAAATAAAACTAGAGGGGCACCTGGGTGGCTCACTCGGTTAAGCCTCTGACTTTGGCTCAGGTCACGATCTCACCGTTCATGGGTTCGGGCCCCGTGTTGGGCTCTGTGCTGACAGCCTGGAGCCTGGAGCCTGCTTCGGATTCTGTGTCTCCCTCTCTCTCTGCCTCTCTCCTGCTCGCACTCTGTCTCTCTCTCTCTCTCTCTCTCTCTCTCTCAAATAAATAAACATTTTTAAAAAAGAAATAAAACCAGAACGAATAGTTAGCAACTGCATGTAGATTTTAGCTTGATATAAGAAAGTACTTTTCAATAGCCAAAGCTGTCCTTAAAAAATATCTCATAACTGAGATCTCAGTGTTCATTAGCTCTCCAGATGACTGTGGAAGTACATCCAATCGCCAATAATGCTGAATAAATGTTCAATTCCATTTTTAAAAATTTTCTATAAAATAAATTCCAAACGGGGGTGTGAGACAAGGAATTACTAAGCACCTGTCAATATGATTTGCACTGAATTATTTTGGTATTTGGTGTCAGAGGGACATTTTCAAATAAAGATAAAATCATGACTTTTGTGCCAATATAAAACATAAAATATAAAAAATACAGGACCTTATAAATCATTATTAATAAGGGAATCAGGCAGATGTTATAACCATGGAGTTCCACAAAGATCCAAACACAGACACGTGTATGGACAGGATTACTACAGTGAATGTGTAAATGACTCACCCCCAGGAAGTATATGGAACCTCCATTGGACAAAACTCATTTGCATGCTTATAAATGAGAATTATTTGCATTACTCTCATTTATTGCAACTTACAGAGTTGTAAAATAGCAAAAAAAGGCAATATAAGGTTCAGAGCTCCCACAAAATTAGATTCAGATAACGCAGAAGGCTGTGCTCTATATCATGCTGCTTTCTACTACGACACTAAGTAATATTTTTTGTTGAGTCCAAATTTCCTTGCCCTTATAACTTGTCCTGAAACTTATGTCACATGGTCACAAATGAGGAAACATTCGGAGAATTTGTTCCTCTTGAACCATTGCACTGCCACGTGAAACAAATTCTTAATTTATGCCCTTTGTTGGTGTTGGATGATGGCAAACTCTTAAGCATATGGTATTTTCCTTAAAAAGAAATCCAGGCTCTAAAAAATAAAGCTTATTTAAAACAAGAAAGTCATGAACTTGAAATGCTTATATCCTGAATTCTATTTCCTTACAATTTCAAATATTTGCACGGTTAAAAATGAAAAGCTTGCTATGTATTGAGATCATTTCTTTCCTCTGATGTTTTGTCTAAAAGATTATTCTCTTACTATTTTCTCCCAACTTGAACATTTTATTTGATAGCTCTAACTATAGTCATTTATTATTTTTAAAAATAAAGTTTTCAGGTAAGACACAATAGCATGCTCAACTTGTTAATATTATTAAAAACAAGATGTTTCAGGGGCGCCTGGGTGGCTCAGTCGGTTAAGCGACTGACTTCGGCTCAGGTCATGATCTCACGGTTCGTGGGTTCGAGCCCCGCATCGGGCTCTGTGCTGACAGCTCAGAGCCTGGAGCCTGCTTCAGATCTGTGTCTCCCTCTCTCTCTCTGCCCCTCCCCCACTTGCAATCTACCTCTTTCTCTCTCAAAAATAAATAAATATTAAACATTTTTTAAAAACAAGATGTTTCACATAATAGGACTGATTTTTACAGAGCTGAAGTATGGTTTTTCTTCTTTCCTTAACTTGACAATTAGTAAGTATAATGATGGAAATAGCAATTTGCAACAAATGTAGTCCTTTCTGTCATGATCTAATAAGAGGGCACTGCTCAACACGAGTTTATTAACAGTAACAATAGAGATTCATTTCGGGAGACTTTTCAAATGATCTTAACTAATGAAATCCAAAGAGATAAATGAATTTGTCACCACGTTTAATAGGGAACAAATAATATTGGTGATTCAAGTCCTATTACTATAATTAGATGCTTTCTAAAAAGCAAGGATAAAAATAAGTTATGCATTATTAACTATGGCATTCTATTAAGTAGTTAGTAATTCCAAAGCATGTTTGTGAACAAACATTTTAACTGGCTAATTCATTTACATTTGTAGTGCATATTGGGGGTAGGATAATCCTTAATTTCAGTACCTCTCCACAGAATAAGATCAAAAGGCCAAAAAAAAAAGATTACTTGAGGTTTTTTTAGCTATATATTTCATTTCTCTTATTATAAGCCAGTGCTTTCATCAGATAATTAAGCAAGCGACATCCCTGGCTATCTCTGTGGTGGTTATAAAGTAGATTTATTTTCAATTTGCAGTAAATTCTTAGACTGTGCTTTTCCAGCAAAATCATTTTTGCCGTTTTCATAAAACACTGGGAATATGAATTCCTTTGAGCAATGAAGATCTGTGAGTTTCTTAGGGTAAATGTTATTAGGCTATAATTTTATAGACTTAAAATGAGTCGCTGAAAAGCAAGCCCTGGAGAACTTCCTACATGTCATTTTTCTGACCAAAGGACAGCATAATGTACTGACCAAATAAGATAAGGGCAGACTCCATCAGTTAAAGAAACTTTTCCTTAAAGTCTATTCAGTAATAAATTTTTTTTTCAAATTTAATAGATATGCTTCTTTTTCAATTATTGTACAATCCATCATTTCTAATCTCCATACCACTTGACCCTCTGCCAATAAATACCTGAGGAATTACAAGATTAAGATCAGGAAATTGACATATTCATTTAAGTCACGTGGCATATCTGAGAAGTGATCAAGGATTTAAACATAAAACTACCCATCCAAAGACATAAGCCTCTAGCTCTGATAAAGAGAACATTATGTTCTACTGATGAAAATAATGTTTATACTGATAGAACAATTGTTCCAGAGTTGGTACAAATCCACAAATTCTGGTACATTTTGTAATATGTCAAACGATGCCCCTTAAGGGAAATCCAATAACAAAGAAATGTTCAAGAACAAAAGACTGAGTGGAACTTTTTCTGTTTCTCTGGAACTTGGACCAAATGCTGAGGACACAGAAAGGTCAAGTATTCCACTTTCTAAAGAAAGCTTCAGACAAATGGGAGCCACCCAACCCTTCCAGCTCTTACTAATAGGCCAATGGCTTGGGTTTCCCTTTACCCAAACATCGTCTGTCATTTCTAAGCTATATGAACGGAAGACCAGTGGTAAGGAAGAGAAATGGCATCGCTGGAATGAAAACAGAATTCAAAAATTTGTCACGTAGGCAAAGTGATTAGCTGTAAATGACTATGGACTTATTTATCAGAAGGCTGGGCAATAGAGGTGAGGAGGGTCCATGTCGAAATCTTGGCCTGATCTGCCCACGAGTCTCCTCAGGAGCATAATGGATGCCTATAGTTGACCTGTCACTGCTGGCCTGAGCTTCAAGCATCAGTTCTGCTCAGAAATGGATGGAACCAGGATACCAGCTGCCAGTGTCAATATAAACCTCAGGCCAGATGAGGCTTACAACAGAGCGGGGTTGCTACAACAGTAGCACACCGAAACAGCTTAATAAGTACAGGACACTTAAAGCCAAACTACACCAATGAGAACCCCGAGAAGGAAAGAAAGCCCTTAAATAGGGCTGAATTCTTCAATGAAAATAACTAATGAATCCCTGGTTTGTATTTATATCCAAAACTTCTCAATTTTATCAATGAGGGGATAGGATAGATGACAAAAAAATAAAATTCAGTTATAGAAATATAGATATACACCCCAACATTTATAGCAGTGCTATCAACAATAGCCAAATTATGGAAAGAGCCCAAATGTCCATCAGCTGATGAATGGATAAAGAAGAGGTGGCATATACATACAATGAAATATTATGTGGTCATCAAAAAGAATGGAATCTTGCCATTTGCAACAATGTGGATGGAACTAGAGTGTATTATGCTAAGTGAAATAAGTCGGTCAGGGAAGGACAAATATCACATGATTTCACTCCTATGTGGAATTTAAGAAACAAAACAGATGCACATAGGGGAAGAGAAGGAAAAATAAAATAAGATGACAGAGACGGAGGCAAACCATAAGAGACTCTTAAACATAGGGAATAGGCTGAGGGTTACTGGATGGGGTGGGGCAGACTAAATGGGTGATAGGCATTAAGGAGGTCACTAGTTGGGATGAGCACTGGGTGTTATATGTAAGTGATCAATTCACTGAGTTCTACTCCTAAAGCCAATACTATACTGTATGATAACTTACTTGAAATTAAATTTAAAAATGTCCAAAAATATATAGATATATGCATAAACACCTGAGCTTTTGTTTGAAACTTACACATTGCATTAGTAGTTTATATTAAATATATAAACGACTTTTATTCAAAGACCAAAAGAAAAGAAAAACCAACAAAAAAACGCAGAAATGTTGGCTCTGTGACAACAGCAGTAGATCTGCAGTGGATATCTCCCACTTGTCACCAGTAACAAAATACACATTTAAATGAAATGCAATTTTAACAAAACTGCAGCTTATTTTTTCATGCTCTGTCAAATAGCTGACACCTTGTACTTGCACAGTAGAAAAATCAGGGTACCCTTTGTAATATTCAATATTTTACACTGATTCAAAGCTACCTTTGCTACTGTTTATACTACCAGAAAACAATGAGAAATTTAGAAGGTCCCAGGAAGCCACCGATGCCTGTGCATATTGGAACCAAACACGGATTTGTTTCCAAATTCTCACAAAATTTTTCTATATTGATTTACATGCCTTTGGAATTTAATACAAATTACATTTACATGAAACAAATTCTGAGTATCACTGATTCATTTAGCCTCGATGTGTCATCCACTAGAACATGATTTTCATTGCTTTTTGTCTCTACCACATCCCCAGAACCTAGAATAATCCTTTATTTCCTAAAGTTATTTTGAATTAAAAAGCAAATATTTGGGGCTCCTGGGTAGCTTAGGCAGTTGAGCATCCACCTCTTGATTTCGGCTCAGGTCATGATCACATCGTTCATGGGAACAACCCCCAGGTCTGGCTCTACGCTGATAGCACGGGCCTGCTTGAGATTCTCTCTTCTTTCTCTCTGCCCCTCCCCCATTTACACATGCATGCTCTCTCTCTCAAAATAAATAAATAAACTTTAAAAAATTAAATTTTTACTTTTTTAACTGTTAACAGATAGTCCCGTGCCAAATACAGAGGAGGTGCTGTTACAAGCTGAATTGTGTCCTCCCTCCCAAAATTCATATGTTGAAGTCCTATACCCAGTACTCTGAACATGACTGTGCTTGAACATAAGGCATTTGAAGAGAGAATTAAGTTATAATGAGTCATTAGGGTGGGCCCTAATCATATAGTACAGGTACCCTCATAAGAAGAAGAAATGTGAATACTGACACACAGAGGAAAAAAGCATGTGAAGAGAGGGGGACATAACAATCATCTGCAAGCCACGGAGAGAGGCCTCAGAAGAAACCAATCCCACCCACACCATGATCTCAGACTTCTAGCCTCCAGAGCTGTGAGAAAATAAATTTCTGTTTTTTAAGCTTCCCAGTCTGTGGTACTTTGGCACAATGGCAGCCCTAGGAAACTAATAAAGGTATTTAATGAACTTTTTGACTGCAAGAATGAATAAATAAATGCATAGAATTTTAGGAAAAAAGTTATTTTTAATGACTGTTAAATTGCATCATGCAGCAATAATCAAGCTATGATCATGAAATATGGCGCGGCCACCAATGGTGAATTAAAAGCAGTGTTTTGTCCCTCTTGTGAAGTCAAAATGACATTTGTGAGACTGAGCCAAACCCTATCATCCTGATAGATTCTGTCAATGATCATATTCATATGGTTCCACCTTGCTAATTGTAGTTGTCTGATCCAAGACCAGTGATTATTAAATCCCAAATAGAGGGAAATGTTATAATATGGAGAATAAGATACCAAACCAGGATCGTGACGGTAACAAGGCTACTTAGACTGCTGAGAACCATAGATGTGCTGCGTGTGACTACGTTTAATTTTTGTAGGAAACTCATTCTTTCCAATTATACATACATAAGTAAAAATGCGATGTTGAGAAAAATAGAAGGCTGGAACTAGAGCTATGATAGAAAAATGGCTCAGTCATTAACCATGCATGTTTTCGGTCCTTGTTAAAAATCCTTCAGTGATTTTATATCCAATGAGTATTCAAAGCTTAAAATATTAATGGCTACATAAACCTTCAATATATGCTTTATTTTGGAAGAGCCAAAACTTGTTTAATATTATAATCTTAGGTATGAAAACTTCCCCAAGATAAATAACCACAAATCCAAGTTACAGAGTAATAGGTTTCTAAAGTTCTAAGACTTTAAAGGTAAATGAGAGTCCTATCCTAGAGCAACAGAATTCAGATTGAATGGCATTGTTTATTGGAGAAGTATGAGGAACAACTGAAGCCAAAAGCTATTATTTAATTGCCCAAGCCCTAAAACCTGTTATTAATCTTGTTAAAGGGTCTTGAGTCTAGTGTTAGAATCATCTAGGTTAGACTATATTCCACTGATTGAACTAGACAGAAAATCTATAAATAGAGTGACACAGTGGCTTTGGAAGATCGTTGATTTATCACATTTGAAAAGAATAATTAAATTTGAGGCACTAATCTAAAAAAAAATTAGGATGTCTTTTGGTCAGTACCAAAGGGACTGTTGGTAAACCAAAGGAGAGGAAGGCAAAGAATGATAAGAAAACTGTATTTCCTTTCTTATATACAGTTTAGGAAAAGAAAAGTTGTCTTCTATTAACTAGAATCTAAATGTCCAACATGTATTCAAATATCTTACATAATGTTAAAATCTGAAATAATTCAATGAAGTTCTTTTATGTAAAAACTTCACACAGTTGACTATCTTGAATTGTTGAGAAAGATAGTTTTTCCTCAATTCATTAGCTAATAATCAAAATCAACATGCAAATAATCACATCAATATGCAAAATGATAGCATATATAATGACAAAAACTCAAAGCATCAAGGCGGTAAATGCAATACATATATAATATGAAATAACTATGTTATACTAATAGATATATAAGAATGATAAACCTGGTAAAAAAAGGATTATTCAAGATCATCCTTGAGTTTGCAACCTGGGGTGCCACCTTGAAGTCTAATTTGAATTTCATTAATTTAATATTTATATGAAATGTCCTCTTATCTCCAATCCCATTACCAATGCCCTAGTTCTGTTTACCTACCTAGCATTCAACAACTGGACCTTAAATTACAACTTTATAGAATAAGGTTCAATATCTTCAGAACTTACAAGGTCTTCCATGATCAGATTTCTGTTAATCTACTTCCCCTCTTTCCTTACTCTTCCTGACTTTTATTTTATATTCCAATAATCCTTATATGATTCATGTCCCTTACATTTCATGCTGTTTCTTAACTCTGTACCATTGCTGAAGTTGTCCCCTGGATCTGAAATCCTCCTCTGTCTTTTTTTCCACATGATTAATTTCAGCTTAAAGATTAAGAGTTGCAGAAGGTATTGTTCCCCAAGAGAGTTAAAGAGACCCCTATATATATCCACACACAGTATTCTCTTCATATCCTGTATAAACCTCCTTCTGTACAGTTCCGCATTATTTTATTGTCTCTATTTGCTTTCTTCTTCACTTGTAAAAGAGTAGCTTAAATGAAGGGACTATAATTTAATTACTTAAGACTCTCCTGACGCTATTAGCACAATGCCTAGCCTATCATAGAGAGTAGATAGTGAATGAGTGAATGAACGAATGAATGAATGAGTAAAGCTTAAGGAAAGAGATAATTGTCAGGGATGAGATTGTACTTTTCCCCCTTGATTCTCTATAAAAGGCTTACATTTTTCTCCAAATTTTAAGGATCTTTGTCTAAATTCACCATTTGGGCCTATCTAGACCTAACTAAAAATGCCAGGAGATATTGTATTATATCTTAACTTTCAACTAGGTGAAAATTATTAGTATAATTGGCAACCTAAATATTTTCTAGTAAACTGGACAGAATAATCATTCTAATTAATTTCAGAGTCTCATTTTTTTCTAAAAACACAGAATCTGTTTATCTATTTTTAAAAGATGCAAATACCCTTTAACTATAATCAGGTTTTTAATTTTATTTTTTGTTTTAGTTCTTCTCTTTGAAGATGGTAAACATTAACTAAAAAAAATAAATATTTTTATTCAAAATTCACCAAAATATGTATAAAATGCATATAGATAATTAATCTTTCTAATGATTTTTTGTATGTCTATAGTTTTTCTGCTTCTGATGTTATAGTCTGAGTTTGTACTAAATTTTGAGGACACTGTGAATCTGGAAATCTCTTCAGATGTGCTATCATTTTTACTTTTTCAGTAATCAGGTCAGTTTCAGGGCCCTACATGTATCAAACAGAAAAGTGTGTACGCAGTGGGTGAAACATTTATTGAAAACATTAAGGTAGTTATCCTGGGCATGGGAAGAAGGCAAATCTACCCCTTATCTGAAATGTTTCAAGTGGGTTTTTAAAATATTCTCCCAGAATCCAATGCTGCCCACATATGTGGAGCCCTAGTTAATCTTTCCAGATAGTTACTGGTTTATTTTCTATCTTTACCAACAAGTAACACAGCAACAAAAGACACCTTACTTGAGTCTGCAGAAAAAACACTTTATCTATATAAAAGGCTTTTTGCGTGTATCCCTTTGAATTAGTATTTTTGTATTATTTAGGCAAATAGCTAGAAGTGCAATTGCTGTCTCGTAGGGTAGTTCTATTTTGAACTTGTTGAGGACCCTCCATACTGTTTTCCAGAGTGGCTGTACCAGTTTGCATTCCCACCAACAGTGCAAGAGGGTTCCCCTTTCTCCACATCCTCAACAACACCTGTTGCTTCTTGCATTGTTGATTTTAGCCATTCTGACAGGTGGAAGGTGATATCTCATTGTAGTTTTGATGTGTTATTTTCCTGGTGATTGACGATGTTGAGCATCTTTTCATGTGTCTGTCCACCATTTCTATGTCTTCTTTGGAAAAATGCCTGTTCATGTCTTCTGTCCATGTTTTAACTGGATTATTTTTTGGGGGGTGGTGTTGACTTTTAGAAGTTCTTTATGTATTTTGGATACTAACCCTTTATCCAATATGCCATTTGCAAATATCTTCTCCCATTCCCTTGATTGCCTTTTGGTTTTGTTGATTACTTCCTTTGCTATACAGAGCCTTTTATTTTAATGAAGTCCCAATAGTTTATTTTTGCTTTTGTTTCCTTCCCGTCAGCCATAAAAATGGAATGGAATGGAATATTACTCAGCCATAAAAACCCCCCCAAATCTTGCCATTTGCAATGATGTAGATGGAGCTGGAGAGTGTTATGCTAAGCAAAATAAGACAAAACAAATACCATAAGATGTCACTCCTATGTGGAATTTAAGAAACAAAACAAGCAAGCAAAATGGGGAAAAAAGAGAGGAAGACAAATCAAGAAACGGATTCAACTATAGAGAATAAACAGAAGGTTACCAGAAGGTAGGTGAGAGGGGGGACGGGTTAAATGGTTGATGAGAAGTAAGGCATGCATTTGTGATGAGTACTGGGTGTGTATGGAAGTGCTGAATCACTATTTTGCACACCTGAAACTAATATTACACTGTATGCTAATTGGAATTTAAATTTAAAAGCCTCTTATGTTAAAACAGGAGACCAAAGAGAGGCAAACTCCCTTCCTATGTCCCTTTGACAAATTGTGAAACTATGGACAGAGGGCATAGCAAAGACTGTGGCCAGGACATCTGTACTGGGCATCATCCACGGTGCCTCATCTACAACCACCCCTTCAAGTGGGATTATGCAGGGCACCATCCTTACTGCCCATGGAAACCTACCTTGTACTGCTTTTCCCTGCGCCCATCACTGGCCTGGGGATGGCAGCTCACACAAGATGGGCTACCCCTGCTGGCTTGTGGCCTATGACATGTTATGGTATCCAATTCCCTCCCAGGAACCCAAACTTTAGCATGGAGAGAACTTGACAGTTAGCAGCAGGCACTGAATGTGCAATGTTTCCAGCAGATAGTGTCAGGGCCATGTGGGATCCAAAGCAGACTGAAGTTAGGCTATACAGAAGGCACAAGTGCAGGATGAGAAATCCCAGATATATAGGGGCTCCAGGTGGCGCAGTCGGGTAAGTGTCTGACTCTTGATCTCAGCTCAGGTCTTGATCTCAGGGTTATGAGTTCAACCTCAGAGTGGAGCCTACTTTAAAAAAAAAATCCAGATATAGGTATAGATAGATATAGACACAGATATAGATGTAAAGATGTAAAAGGGGAATACAGAGAAAGAAGCTATGCAGGTCTTTGGAACAGACTGAAGAGAGAACAGTCCTTATAACAGCAATTCAATCCTTGACACAGTCTCACAATTAAACCCCTTCATCTGAGGTAACTTGGGTAAAATTCTTTCCTCTTTGCTACTAAATCCCTGCCTGAAAAAAAAAATGTGGGTGGCAATAAGGAGCCAACGCTCAGTGTTAAGTTGCCTTCAACACAAGAACACAGGAAATGGTCATTTCTGACATCTTGTGCCTCGCTCCAAAATCAAACTCTGCCACCATTTTTTTCCCCTCCATCCAGGCAAAAGTCTGACTTAAGGGGTGTGCGAGCAGTACCACCTTCTAAATCCAGCAAGAGGTACACAGACACACAGGCACATGCTGAGCTCAAAGGAGAGAAGATACTTTATATATCTTCAAAGTTACTTATGAAATTTTAACAAAGTGAAGACTTCCTAGCCAAAAGCAGAAGCAGCCTGAGTGAACATAATTCATGAAAGAAATTCCAAGATGTGTTTGTTAGATGTTGCAGGACATCTCAGGGAGTCTAAATCTCTCACTTACAAAAAATGACTACACTCACCACTTACAGGATTACACTTTACGAAACATTCCATAGGCATTTATGGACATGTTCTTATAACATCACTGTGAGTAACATTACTGCTTCTCTTCCTTGTAACATAAACTAAGATACAAAGAACTTAGTTGTTTGTAATATCTTATTTTTCAAGTCACTAGAAAAGCCAAGATTCTGGTATGTACTATTGTGCACAACTATCTATTTTACCAGATGTAATCAAATGCAGAAAAATCGCAAAAAAGCCTTCACAGGCATGCGATTCAAGAAAATTCAAATTTACAAAATCAGAAATGGAGGAATGCCAAGTTTGATTTCAAACTTGTTATATTCTCTTAAAGTAGAAGCTCACCTATAAAATCTAAACAGATTATTAATAGAAAAGTTGGGACAGGGAAAGGTACAAGCATCTTTCAATTTAAAAACATTTAAAATTCAGAATCAATTCAGAAGCAATTAAAATTTAATGAGAAGATGAAATTTACATGGAATTTTCTGAGACTTTAGCCACTACACATAGAACACTATCACTCTAAGTAAATATTAGGTTTTTAGAATATTTATTAGTGAAGGGAAGCAAGTCATACTCCCTTTCCCTACCAAGGCAAAAAAAAAAAAAAAGATTATAAATAACCTCCTATTCCCCTCCCATACCCCAATTTATGGAAAATCCTTTGAAGAGCAAGAATGAGATTTTCCCAAATGACCCATTGGTACAAAGACAACATCAGGTTTCTTGTAAAAGACGATTCATCTGCAGATTTTGATTAGTACCGTGCAGCAAACCTCCATTTATGTGTAAGCAAATGAGCCCACCTAGGTGTAAAACTGGAACCGACATGTTATTGAGCATGGAAAGATTAAGCAATGCCAGTCTCAACTACGGCTCGGCCAAAAATTGAAGTTCAATGATACATAAAGTATCATGGAATGTTTGCCTACAAAGAGGGATTGTTTTCAGTGCCCACCCAAATAAGAAATCAAGTTTCACATCTAAGAGTGTCTTTAAAAACCGAAACCATAATCAATGTGCTAAAATGGCAGATTCTGCAGAGTGTGCAATCTCCAGATAGCCCATAGAGCCATGAAAATCTTGTTAGAAAAATGTAAAAATAAATGTAATTTTTTTTTACAGCATCTACTCTGTGCAAGACACTCGTCATATATGTAACTCTCTTCTGATAGTAACCTTTGAAATTATTATCATGACAATCTTACACAGAGGAAGTGGGCACATACCCTTAACAGTGTGTACACAAACACACAAATATAAAGTTATTATGACAGACCTCATTAGCAGTATGTTATTTTATGTTTAAGGGTCATTAGAATCACTGAGAATTTGCTGATCTGGTAAGAAGTATTTGTTTATATTTTTATGTCAAATGTTTTGATCAGTACAGATAGGCGAACAGAACAGACTCCAAAAAGGACCACACTGATTCCAGAAAAAAAAAAAAAAAGCAAATTCTGATCTCACTGGATGGCTCTGTTGGATTTGCACCTGCGGCCACTTTATCTCCTTTAAACCCATTCTTTGATAGTCCAATGGCTCTCTCCTGGTCGTCTTTCTGCCACTGGGATTACTCTTCAGACTCCATGGCAGCCATGAAAATGTGCTTGTAGGCCTCCAGCTATAGGGACCCTGGGCCCCAGCGACTGCTCTCTGAAATCCATTGCCACATTTGCTCCAAGATCACACTTCCCACAGGCTGATGCCTGCCAATAACTGTGTGCAGCAGGGGTACTAAATCAGGCCCATCACCGGGAGACACGGAACACTCCTGAAGGGCAGCTTTAGCGTGAGGCCTCCCTAGTAGGTCCTCCCAACCTTTCTCAGACTTCATGGCGGGTCTGTGATGCTATCGTCCAGTCCAGCCCTTCTTCCCTCTTTCTTTACTCACGATCAGTCTCACATTGTGATTTGACAGCTTCTTCTGGCTCTCTCCCATTTTCTTTCTCTCAGTCATTTCCTCAGTAAAATCTTAATCCTACCCTGGTATCCTCCTCCCAGAAGACCCAGACTAACCAGTCTCCTCTGCCTACATTTCTTACTAGCACATGTGCTCCTCAGGATTCTGTTCATGGCTCTCCTTTCCCCACCCCCCCTTTCTAGTAGAAGCCTGCAGATTCCAGGACAGCTTCTATCTTCTGCAGCCAAAATATGTGTCTCTATATACCAAATTACTCTTCTGGGCTCCATACTCATCTTTGCTAAGTGGAGATCTTCATTTAAATGTCTTAAAAGTACTTCCAATTCAGAACTTTAAAAACTAAATGTATCTTGTCACGTAAGAGGATTCCTTTTTCCATAGTCTCTAATCAGGTGTAAGTCATAATTCAGTGCAGAAAGCAGACATACTCTCAGAATATCAACTAGAGAGGGGCTTACTACAAGAATAGGTGCTTCTAAAAAATTTGGAATGGCTATGGACCTTCAATATTCTCCAACCAAACTTCATTCAGATTTTGCACCACTTGATTTGGCCTCTGCCACAATTCACTTCTGTCAGATCCTGCTAGGGCTCCGGGAAGGTGACTTCTGTCTCACTTATGCTTTCCAAAACTCTTACGAATATATCTAATCGGGCAAAACTAATTCTCACACAGAATGCAGACAACAAGTGGACTGAGCAATATAGATTTTAGCTTTCTGAACTCTAAATTGAAGCCGATTCAGATGGAAATGGAGAAAGCCAGTCCGTGTACCTACCAAATTAATGGCACCAACATCCACCCATTCACTCAAGCCAAAAAATGGAGGGCATCAAAAGTTTCTTTTTTAGGGGCTCCTGGATGCCTCAGTTTGTTAAGCATCCAACTCTTGGTTTGAGCTCAGGTTGTGGGATCTCACAGTTCAGGAGTCCAAGCCCTGCATCAGGTTCTGGGCTGACAGCATGAAGCCTGCTTGGGCTTCTCTCTCTCTCCCTCTGTTTATGCCCCTCCCCTGATCTCTGTCTCTGTCTCTGTCTCTGTCTCTCTCTCTCAAAATAAAGAATAAAATAAAAAACTTAAAAAACATTTTTAAATAAAAAATATTTCTTTATTTTCCTCATTCCATTCATGACTGATTAGTAGTCTTATCTGCAGCAAAACTGCTACTGGCTCATCTCAGGTCTTCACACACTCTTACCTGGGCTTCCGAATAGCATCTCAGTATGTACCTAATATTATCTTAACTCCTCGCCTTTATCCTCCATAATTCCACTCTGTGCTATTCCCAAATTTTATTGTGTTATTCCTTCAGTCTTGAAGCTCTCTATCCTACAGGCAATGTGGGATTCATTCAATGTTTTTAAGTATTATCATAGAGGCCGAGGAATTAAAGTCTGAATCCCCGAGCACAACATGCAAAGCCCCAGATGACCTGTCCCTTGATAACATCTCCAGACTCATTTCTGTGCCGCATCTGCGTGTGCTCCAGCCATGCCAAAGTATTTTCCATTCCTCAAATTTGCAATACTATTTCACACAACCTGATTCTGCAGAAGTTAGTCCATCTCCCTGGAAGTCTAGCCCTCTCCACCTCTTTTACCCAGCTAAATCCTATCTTCCTCCAATTCTCATCTCCATAAAACACCTCTAAATGAAGAGACTGTCTTTTTTTCCATTGGATACTCTTCCCTGTATCCAATGGAATGTCCAAAATGAGTTGGCCACATTTATGGGTCCATTTCTGGGTTCTCTATTCTGTTCCATTGTTCTATGTGTCTGTTTTGATGATTACAGCTTTGTATTACAGTTTAAAGTCTGTAACTGTGAACTGCTTTGCACTGTTGGTGGGAATGCAAACCAGTGCAGTCACTCTGAAGAACAGTATGGAGGTTCCTCAAAGAATTAAAAATAGAACTACTTTAAAACCCAGTAATTGCACTACTAGGTATTTATCCAAAGGATACAAAAATGCTGATTCAAAGGGGCACATGCACCTCAATGTTTATAGCAGCACTATCAATAATAGCCAAATTATGGAAAGAGCCCAAATGTCCATCTACTGATGAATGGATAAAGAAGATGTGGTATATATATGTAAAATGGAATATTACTTGGAGATCAAAAAGAATGAAATTTTGGCATTTGCAACAACGTGGATGGAACTAGACTGTATTTTGCTAAGTGAAATGAGTCAGTCAGAGAAAGACAAATATATGATTTCACTCATATGTGGAATTTAAGAAATAAAACAGATGAACCTAGAGGAAGAGAAGGAAAAAATAAGATGAAAACAGAGGGGGGAGGGGGACAAACCATAAGAAACTCTTAAACACAGAAAACAAACTGAGGGTTGATGGAGGGGATGTGGGTAGGTGATGGGCTAAATGGGTGATGGGCATTAAGGAATGATCTTGTTGGGATGAGCACTGGGTGATGAATCACTGAGTTCTCCTCCTGAAACCAATACTACACTATATGTTAACTAACTTGAATTTAAATAAACAAACAAACAAACAAACAAAAATAAAATGCCTTAAAAAGAAAACTACTTCTGGGGCGCCTGGATGGCTCAGTCGGTTAAGCATCCAGCTCTTGATCTCAGCTCAGTCCACCATCTCACAGTTTGTGAGTTCGAGCCCCACATTGGGCTCTGTGCTTACAGCATGGAGCTTGTTTGGAATTCTCTCTCCCTCTCTCTGCCCCCTACCACACTTATGCTCTCTCTCTCTCAAAATAAATAAACTTAAAAAAAGTTTTTTTAAAAGAAAGAAAAACACTTCCAATGAACAAGTTAAGACCAACCCAAGCAGAGATGATTTCTATTAATTATTTAAGATACCACTGGTCACAATATCTAGGAATTATTAGCTTACAATTAAGTCCATTTGGTTAGATGATATCTATACCAAAGGTTTTCGACAGCAGATCACATGCCTTATTTTCCCTCTATAGTTGGAATACAGTAAGTGTTCAGTAAAATATTGGTTGATAGAAGGAAGGAAAATTAGGCAAACTAGAAAGAGGTTTATGATAAAGGCAAGAAAACCATACAGAGACTATTGCTATAAGTCAAATGAGAGTGATTTTTTAAAAGAAAATTTTCTAATATTTTGAGATAATTTCATGGTATCAATTTTATAAAGAATAACATTTTAATAATATTTTATTAGGAGTAAAAGTATTTTGGGGTGCCTGGGTGGATAAGTCAGTTAAGTATCTGACTTTAGCTCAGGTCATGATCTCACGGTTCATGGGTTTGAGCCCCACGTCAGGCTTTGTGCTAACAGCTCAGAGCCTGGAGCCTGATTCAGATTCTGTGTCTCCCTTGCTCTCTGCCCCTCCTCTGTTCACACTGTCTCTCTCTCAAAATAAATAAACGTTTAAAAAAAGTGTAAAAAAAGAAGTAAAAATATTTTAATGAAAAAATTGTTATATTATCTTAGTGTTGTCTAATTTTGAAAGATTTGAAAATAAATGATATATTTATTTTTTTATAAATGATATATTTAAATTGACATGGTAGAACTATATTTGTTTTCTATTAAAAATAATAATAAACAAATTTCAATAAAAATGTGTTGCAGTCCATTTATAGAACCCTTAAAATATATAATAAATATTATAACTTTAAAAGAAAATTTATTTTTTCTTTTATAACAGGCAATAAAATGTTCCTGTTAAGTATTCAGTTAATGTTTGTATACTCTATTCCCTAAAATAATAACATACATGTGGCATATGAATTGTATATTGATTTTACCAGAACTTTCTATGTAGACAGCAATGTAGTCAGCAATTACATAATCTGAAAGACATGTAAACATCAGCCAATAGATGTAAGAGATATATTTTTACTTTTTTTATTTTTTTTAATTTGTTTTAAAAAATTTTTTGATGTTTATTTATTTTTGAGAGAGATAGAGCACGAGCAGGACAGGGGCAGAGAGAGAGGGAGATACAGAATCTGAACTGGTCCCAGGCTCTGAGCTGTCAGCACAGAGCCCAGCTCAGGGCTTGAGCTCCCAAACCATGAGATCATGACCTGAACTGAAGTCGGACACCCAACTGACTGAGCCACCCAGGCGCCTCAAGAGATATACTTTTATAAATAACGATTCTATTTCGTGGTGGATATGCTAGCAAACACTTTTAAATAAGAATTTTATAGTCAGAATAATTTGTTCCTGTATATTCCAATACATGTTACTTTTTTTTTTTTTTAGTTTTCATTAAAATTCCAATTAGTAACATACAGTGTAATATTAGTTTCAGGTGTACAATATAGTGATTCAACACTTCCATACGTCACCCGGTGCTCAGAATTCACGTTACACTTAGCTCTGCTGTAATGTGACATATGTATTCTAAATCTCAGAGTGCTATGCAAAATTATATAAAACAACAACTAGGGTTTATGATGAAAAATGGGATTAGAGACACAACACTCACAAACTTCATCAGTGATACATTTAAAAAAAAGAAAGAAAGGAACCGAATAAAATGAGTGGAACAATTTTACACATATTAAATATACATAAATCTACAAGAAACATGGAGCTTTTCATAGAAAAAGATCTGCAGTACCCTTGAGGAAGTGAGTTTCAAAAGGATTACAGCTTGTGAGTTATCACGAAGTGGTAGAGGGATTATCAGAAATCTTGCAAGAAGCTGTAATACCGCATGTGGAGGGCTGTGCTTCATAACATGTGCAGCGAGCTGAGGCAGCTGGGAAATGTTTGAGCATGTGCGTTTCATGTCCCCTGTGCTCTCGGTTCATCTAGGTACAGTTTGCCACATTCACCTAGTGTCTCCCCTGTGTAAACAGTGCAAGAGCAAACTCCGAATTTGTGTTGTGCTCAAAATGTTCCCTGATACAGCAATTCCATTTGGGGCAAACAGGTATTTTCAAAATGAGCATTGCAGCTGAACTGAGTATAACCAGTACTTGAAAAATAATAGTGTGAGAAGGTATGTTCCATGTACAAATAAGTTTAGGATGTAAGTGGATGAAGCCAAATCAAATTTTTTTCTTTTTTTTAAATTTTTTAATGCTTATTTTTGAGGGAAAGAGAGACACAGAGCATGAGCAGGGGAGGGGCAGAGAGAGAGGGAGACACAGAATCTGAAGCAGGCTCTCCAGGCTCTGAGCTGTCAGCACAGAGCCTGACATGGGGCTCAAACCCACGGTAAGATCATGATCCTAGCGGAAGTCGGACACTTAATGGACTGAGCCACCCAGGCGCCCCTCAAATTTTTTTTCTAATAAAATATTTCATAAACTT
>CM053566.1:72481959-72613439 GCA_028646485.1 Cryptoprocta ferox | reverse complement strand
TGAGCAGGGGAGGGGCAGAGAGAGAGGGAGACACAGAATCTGAAGCAGGCTCTCCAGGCTCTGAGCTGTCAGCACAGAGCCTGACATGGGGCTCAAACCCACGGTAAGATCATGATCCTAGCGGAAGTCGGACACTTAATGGACTGAGCCACCCAGGCGCCCCTCAAATTTTTTTTCTAATAAAATATTTCATAAACTTTACATGCTAATGCAAACACTGAAACTTGAAGAAGGCAGTGAGTTTATAGTATCTTCCAAATTTATTTGACCTTGGAATCTTCCCTTTTATTTTGCAGTGGAAAAAACATTAACATCTCCTAAAAATGGTAATCCATCTAACACAGTTTGATAAATACTTCTCTTTAGAAATGTTTCATATTTATTGTTATTAAATATAAAACAAGAACGTTGCTCATAAGAGAGATCTATTATGATCTAACTCAATTTTTTGTGTATTAAAAAAAGGAAATCTGCAATAAATTTTCAAAAACACCATTAATGTGTCTTACATTGCTGACTGTATTTCTTCTGGCTCATAGAGAACTAAACCATGACAGGCAATTAAAATGCCTCATTGGAGTTGACAAAATGTCATCTTTCAGCATGATTAACCATATGATCAACGTTTTATAAATCAGCACCAAATAACTAAGTGTATATGGTTTTCTGAGATTTCAGTGTGATCATGCCTCTAAATAAAACGCTTTTTTGTAAAAAGCTAAAAGAAAGTGGGTTTTGTTTTCAATCATTAATTTTAGCTATTATATAATTCCATATGAATTACACAGTATATAAAATAAGTTTAAAAGTTTTTAAATACTTATGAGAGAGACAGACAGACCATGAGCGGGGGAGGGGCAGAGAGAGAGGGAGACAGAATCCGAAGCAGGCTCCAGGCTTCGAGCTGTCAGCACAGAGCCTAATGTGGGGCTTGAACTCACAGACCCCGAGATCATGACCAGAGCCGAAGTCAGACACCCAACCAAATGAGCCACGCAGGCACCCCAGTAAGTTTTAGAAAGTAAGGATGATGGTACATTCACAAGTATAGGGGAAGAGCATTTCATGCGGAGAGAGTAGAGTCAACTCATGGGAAAATCCCCAGTGCAGGTGTTGTTTAGCATGTGAGGGTCACTACAATCAAGTTTCTGTAAAGAAGAATAGTGAGAAATGAGTTTGGTAAAGAGAAAAAGAGGAGTCAGACACACTGGTAGACGGAAATCTATTTTACAAGTGATTGCAGGTAGGGGGTTTGGAGAAAGATGGAGAAATCAAGGATAACTCTCATTTTGAGCCTATGCCACCCGCAAAAGTCGGTAGCACAAATTCAAGAACTGACCCAGGAAGAAGATTAGACAGAGTTGACTATCTGATGCTTAAGCAATTCAACAGATTTCTTCCCTGTTTCTTATTAGGTAATGCACTATTCACATACATCCAAAATAAAAGAAAGGATTTTCATATAATGTGCATTTGTTGCTTATAAAAAGCTCCAATAAAAAGTTTTAAATCAAGGTAATTAATGATAGCTGTTGTGACAGATAACACCAATAGTTCAGTAGTTTGGCAACAGTGATAATTATTGGTTGCTCAAATCACAGTTGCCTATAGTTGGTGGGCTAGGTTGTTGGGGAGGGGAGTGGAGGAGTGAGCTCTGCTCTTTGCAGAACTTCAGAGATCTAGGCTCCTTCCATGATATGGCTCTGCCTTCTAGAACAGGAGACTCCAGACATCCTGCAGCTCTCACCGACAGGAGAAAAAGAGTGTGGAATCAGAAGGGAGATAACATAATATGCATCACTTCTATGCACACTGCATGAAATAGAATTCAGTCATGAGGCCCCACTGGATTCCAGGGAGGGCTGGAACGAACATACTAATCTAACCCAAGGCTCAGGAATGATACCTAGCAGTGTCTTGGTCACAAAACAGAAAGAAGGAAGGTAAAACACTTCCCTAAATAATTGAGAACTTCAAACTAGCCCCCAGAACAATTCTTTCTTGTTGTCCTTGCCATCAATAGCCATGAACCACGCAGAGATAAAACCAAAAATACAGCAAGAAAAGAACATTATATAAAATTTTATAACCTGAAGCTTAATTTGTAACTTTGCCACAATCTTCCAAACTTAGCTTAAGCAAAATATCCAGGAGCTCTAATAACGAACACTTGCCACTATTGGTTAGAATATGCAAAGTTGCTAAGGTACGTGTGCATTTAATTGACAAAACTTTGATTTATGGAGGTAGGTTGACTGCTGTAAAAAAAAAAAAAGTTTCAAATTCTTCACATCCTCACCAACATTTGTTATCTTTTGGGGGTTTTTTGGTAGTAGCCGTCCTAACAGGAGTGAGATGATTAGTCATTATGGTTTTTGATCTGAATATTTCTGACAAATTATTGAGCACCTTTTCCTAGGTCTGGTGGCCATTTGTATATCTCCCTTGGAAAAACATCTTTTTGCCCATTCAAAGCTCTTTGCCCATTTCTATTTTATTTTGTTTTATTTTATTTTTCTACTTTATTTTTTAAATTTATTTGAGTATAGTTGACACACAATGTTATATTCATTTCAGACATACAACACAGTGATTCAACATCTCTATATGTTAGGCTGTGCTCACCACAAGTGTAGCTACCATCCGTCACCAGACAGCACTATTATAATAACATTGACTATATTTCCTATGCTGTGCCTTTCATCCCCATGACTTATTCATTCTATAACTGGAAGGCCTGTATCTCCACTCCCCTTCCCCCATTTTACCCATCTCTCCTCCCCCCCACCTTCCTCTGGCAATCACCAGTTTGTTTTCTGTACTTGTAAGTGTGATTCTGTCTTTGCCATTTTTGAATAAAGCTGCTTTGGTTGGGTTGGTTAGTTGGTTTTTGTTTTTGTTTTTATTGCTATTCAGTTGTAAGAGACTCTTACATATTTTGAGCATTAACTTCTAGCAGACAGATGGCTTGTAAACATTTTCTCCCATTCTGTAGGTTGCCTTTTCATTCTGTTGATTGTTTCCTTTGTTCTTTAGAAGCTTTTTAGTTTGATGTAATCCCAATCGTCTCTTTTTTTAAGTTTATTTATTTTGAGAGAGAGAGAGATGCAGGAGAGGAAGACAGAGAGAGAGAGAGAGAGAGAATCCCATGCAGGCTCCACACGGTCAGCCTCAGGCCCAATGTGGGGTTCAAACCCATGAACTGTGAGATCATGACCTGAGCCAAAAACAAGAGTGAGACGCTTAACAGACTGAGCCACCCAGGCTCCCCTGGAATCCCACTCATCCATTTTTGGCTTTGTTGCCTGCAATTTGGGTGTTAAAGCCAAGAAATCAATCATTGCCAAGACCACTGTCAAGGAATTGTTGCCCAATGGGCATAAAGTTTCAATTATGCAAGATGAGTGAGTTCTAGATGTCTACTGTATAACATAATGCCTGTAATTAATATGGTATTGTGCACTTTAAAATATAAGAGGATAGATCTTACCACAAAACACACACACACACACACACACACACACACACACAAGAACATAAGGAAAATTCAGGAGTAGTGAATATGTTTAGGACCTTGATTGTGATGATGGCATCATGGGTATAAGCATATGTCTGAACTCATTAAAATGTGTACATTAAATATGTATTTTTATATCAATTAGACCTCACTAAAGCTTAAAAACTGACTTTTGCTTAATTAAGGATCTTTTTCCTTTTGAGTTCAGGGTAAATATAGTTTATATTAACACTATATGGTTTTCAAATATCATGAATGAAAATAAAACCTGTCCAGCAATGACAAACAGAAACTGCAATGGAGGAATATCAGATATTAGTGCACAAAAAAGGAACCCCTTCTGGAACCCTCTGATGAACTGCAGCTATCTACCTAAGTTCTCCCACTGAGAGCCTAGTCTACCTGTATTATCAACATTCTCCCTGGGTTTAAGTATTTTATTTTATTTTATTAACAGATTTTGGTTCTTTTTTAAATCTTTATTTACTTTTTGAGAAAGAGAGAGAGAGCACAAGCAGGGGAGGGGCAAGGAGGGGGGATGGGGAGACAGAATCGGAAGCAGGCTCCAGGCTCTGAGCTTTCAGCCCAAAGCCCGACAGGGGGCTCGAACTCACAAACTGTGAGATCATGACCTGAGCCGAAGTCAGACGCTCAACCGACTGGGCTACCCAGGTGCCCCTGTTAAATTGAAGCACTGTTGCCTGGGTTCTTAATTCAAAGAAATGTAGAGTAAACAAATTCAATATCTTGACCAAAATATTTCAGGAGCACACACACACACACGTCTCTCTTTGAAGCAGTAATAAACCTGGGGTGCCTGGCTGGTGATATCAAAGAATGGCCTCCAGAGATGAAGTTGTTTTCCTTGAAAACTTGACAAAAATTCAGACTCTCTCCTCCTGCGTGCTTCCCAATTCTCCAAGCTTCTGCATCTGAATCCGTATCGCCCTGCAGTTTGTGTCTCCGGATTATCATCGTGTCTCACAGACTCCAGTGCAGTTGGATTGGTCAGAGGGAAGCAGAGGAGGAGCCACTGTGCACATTTTTTTCCCCTTCGCACACCATCAAATCAGCAGCAGCTACTAACACTCAAGGCAAGGCTTCAGGTTGGGAACGAATACCTCCCAGAGGCAGCTGATGTGAACATGTGCACACGGACTGCGCTCCCAGTGGCACAGCAGCTACTAGGAAGATTATTCTGAAAAGACCTGACTGAATGCCTCAGGCTAAAGTTAAGGTGGAAGTGAGGACAGAGAAGCAAAGGGCTCAAATGAGAGTGAGTATTTCGGAAGCCTAAGATTTTCCAGGGAAGGTGATCAGAGCTGTTCCTGGAAGACAGTAAAAACTCCATTTCCAGCCTTGGAGCATGTGACATTTACTCACGACAGGCATGCCAATTTCAGCCTCAGAACTTTCGGGCAGACAAAGACGTGGAGAAAAGCACTGAGGCGACCTGACCCCAGGGATTGAATCAATTCCGAGGGGATCTGAATCCCCCTGGTGCAGGATGAACTCCACTCATCACCGTGGAATGCACACTTCTCTCCATTTCTGGAACCGCAGCACCTACGGACCGCACGGCAATGCCAGTGAGTCCCTTGGAAAAGGCTACTCTGATGGAGGGTGCTATGAGCAACTTTTTGTCTCCCCGGAGGTGTTCGTGACTCTGGGTGTCATAAGCTTGCTGGAGAATATTCTGGTGATTGTGGCAATAGCCAAGAACAAAAACCTGCATTCACCCATGTACTTTTTCATCTGTAGCCTGGCCGTGGCTGATATGTTGGTGAGCGTGTCAAACGGATCCGAAACCATTGTCATCACCCTATTAAACAGTACAGATACGGACGCGCAGAGTTTCACCGTGAATATTGATAATGTCATTGACTCCGTGATCTGTAGCTCCTTGCTTGCATCGATTTGCAGTCTGCTTTCAATTGCAGTGGACAGGTACTTTACTATCTTTTATGCTCTCCAGTACCATAACATCATGACGGTCAGGCGGGTTGGGATCATCATAAGTTGTATCTGGGCAGCCTGCACGGTTTCGGGCATTTTGTTCATCATTTACTCAGACAGCAGTGCTGTTATCATCTGCCTCATCACCATGTTCTTCACCATGCTGGCTCTCATGGCTTCTCTCTATGTCCACATGTTCCTCATGGCCAGACTGCACATTAAGAGAATCGCTGTCCTCCCAGGGACTGGCGCCATCCGCCAAGGGGCCAACATGAAGGGTGCAATTACCCTGACCATACTGATTGGGGTTTTTGTTGTCTGCTGGGCCCCATTCTTCCTCCACTTAATATTTTACATCTCATGTCCCCAGAACCCTTACTGTGTGTGCTTCATGTCTCACTTTAACCTGTATCTCATACTGATCATGTGCAATTCCATCATCGACCCTCTCATTTATGCACTCCGGAGCCAAGAACTAAGGAAAACCTTCAAAGAGATCATCTGTTGCTATCCTCTAGGCAGCCTCTGTGATTTGTCTAGCAGATATTAAATGGGGACAAAGGAGGGACTAGAAACATGCATTAAGAGACTTCTTCCTTCTTACAGAACTTGAACGGTGTGTGCTTCGACAACAGTGTTTTCCTCCGTGTGAGGCATGGGTTGAGACTGTCTCTTGTATAAATTTAAGTTTATGATTTTTTGGAATGAAAAACAATGCCTGGTCTCTGTACATTTCTAATGTCTTGCTACTTTTTGGCTGTGCAATGTTAATCCATACTATAGGCTATAGGCATGATGAATGTATAGAGGAAAAAAAACTCTTTTTAAAATCATAACCATGTTTCTTGTTACTCACAAGGATTGGACACTTTGCTTGTTTTAGTAACATAGAAATCACAGAATCATTAAATATACTGTACTAAATGGCTTCCTATATTACACTCTCTAACATTGAAATGTAGAGATTTGATTGTAGCATTTGGGGGTAAATATTGAAGAATAGATGCTTAGTCATTAAAAAAAACAACTGAAATGTTAAGTGATAAGACGTGTTCATTCTCCCTGTACAGAAGTAGAAATGAAGCTCCTATTGAGAGAAAACAGCTTAAAAAGAAAAACCCTGAGATCTGGAGCCAGAAAACTGTTTCTCAAAGACAAAGAGATTAATTCATTTGCCCAAGCAAATGGTCTGATATTCCACAAAGGCAATTCAGTTTGGGGTAGAGGGAGACAGCAGTTATAGGGATTAAAGTGTTCTGGAAAATCTAAGTTAACATGTCAAGCTAAACTTCCTGATACCAAACCATTTCCAATCATCATTAGTAAAAACAGAGAATATGGTCTTTCTTTCCTTTTAACCAGGGATATAGAGTTTGCTGAAATGTCCAGAAAACAGTGGTGCTGCCCTGAGTGGTCCGGCTTCCAATCTCTAAAGAACTACACTCCCAGTATTCAGTTCTTCCACTTTTCACATGGAAGGGACTGGCTGTTTACTAAGTGCTTATTTTCTGTCCTGGAGTTTAAGTACTCATTATCAAGGATTTTAACTTTAAAAACCAAACCTATAGCACAGATATATCCATGCAATATGTGTAAAGATCTAAAATAAGGGAATCACTAATGCTGACGGATGATGAGCAGGAAGGAAGGCACTACCCGAATCCCAGTGGCCATCGTAACATAAACCAGAATCTGTACTTTCCAATTCATGTACACTTTAAGAGAGAGAAAATATATTAGGCCAAGGATTACCAGTAAATTATCCTTTGCTTTCATTTAGAATGTCTTCAAATGCTCATGGACAGAGATCACAGGCGAAGGTGTTTCTTAATTCAAATCTAAATGTTTTACATATTGACAACAAGTCCCGAGAAACTTTCAGCAATCATGTGGAAACATTAAGATGGTGAGGTTCAAGTTTACAGCTGAAAGGTGGCACTGACGCTTGATTGCCTCTGGCTCCTCTATTTGGAAGCACAAATACCTGTGAGGATTTAAACACAGACTGCTCGAACAGTCAGAAGCCAAAGCTGTAGCAGGACACAGATGGTGTTTCTGTCTTTGCTACTATTCCCGTCCATTCTTTCACATAGTGAGTTTGAGAGATCCCAGGGACTGGAGATACGGAATAGAGAGCTCTCAGCACGCCCCATCCTGTGTGGTGGCTGTTCTTCCAGTCAATTCTCTCCCTTCAAGTGTCATCTCAAATGCTGCTTTGTCCATTGAGAACCAGCCCCCTTCTCCCCCTGGCAGGAAATCCAGCTCCTTCCTCTTCACTTCTGTATCTCCCCTTGGGAAAGTTGGGATGAGTATTAGCCATGAACCTCCCTCCCCCACCAGACTCCTCTACCCCCGGGGCACATTAGGCTTCCGTTTCAAGACGGAAGTCTTACTCATTTTTCCTGTTTTCCAAACATCCCTCTATTACATTACTCCCTCTTTCTCCAGTAAAACCATGATTTTCCCAGAGGGACATACCATTACCACCCAAAGTCCAGAGTTCACATTAGCGTTCACTCGTGGCATGGTATATTTTATGCGTTTGGACAAATCTATAATGATATGTCTCCACCATTACATTACAGAATACACCATTATACAGGATAGTGTCACTGCCTTCGAAATTGTCTAATGCTCTGCCTTTATCCCTCCTTTCCCCTTAATCCCTGGCAACCACTGATCCTTGTACTGCATCCATAGGTTTGTCTTTTCTAGAATGCCATATAGTGGATAACCTTCTCAGATTGCTTCCTTTCATTTGGTAATATGCATTTAAGAATCCTCCGTGTCTTTATGGTTTGGTAGCTCATTTCTTTCTGTGCTGATTAATATTCAATTGTATGGATGTAATACAGTTTATTTATCCATTTATCTACTGAAGAATATCTTGGATGCTTTCAAATTTTGGCAATTATGAATAAAGCTGCTATAAACATTTTTGTGTGGACAGGAGTTTTTAATACCATGCCAGGAAGTGGAAATGTACTTTTAAAAACTTCATTATAAATATGATCATATATGTGCCAATCCTTTAATATTTTGTTAAGGGTGGTTAGTTAGTATTTGAATTATGCTGGTAAGAAATATACATCTGGAGCATAACTCAAATACTGGTAAGGAGTATACACCCTAGATGTGAAAGCTGCCTCAGATGCCTTTACTGAAATTTTCACCAGAAAGTTCAATTGATAAGTAGAAGGTACATTAGAACTTATTTTCCATTGGTGAAATGAGTGGTTGTTAAGACTTGCTGTTGAATTAAAAAGTTACATAGCAGGGGCACCTGGGTGGCTCAGTCAGTTAAGCATTTGACTCCTGATTTTGGCTCAGGTCATAATCTTGCAGCTCGTGAGTCTGAGCCCCACATGGAGCCCCACATCGGGCACTGTGCTGACAGCCCAGGCACTTCTTGGGATTCTCTCTCTCCCACTCTCACTGCCCCTCGCCCACTTGCACATGAGTGTGTGCATACTCTCTCTCTTTCTCCCTCTCTCAAATACAAATAAACTTTTTAAAAAAAGTTATGTAACAATCACAAAACTTGCATAAACAAGGTACAAGATTCCTGCCCAATTAGCAGCTAGCCTAACACTTAGACTCTACGTCCAAACTCATAAGAGTCCCATCCCCCCACCTGCTTCAAACGTCTCTGTTGCCCAAACTAAATATTTGGAAATTACTAAAAAGCATTTTTGATTATTCTGATGTCATAATAGCAAGTGAATAAATATTGATTTCTGTTTCATGCTACAAGGAATACACAGAACATTTGGTAAGAAATCAGCTGTCTAAACAAAGTACTACCAATCTACTTACATACCACCTTCCCACATACTATTTTCCATAACTCATGAACCATCTAGCAGTCATCAGCCCTGGGTGATGCTAGTAAGGGAAATGTGTAGTTTCCTTATTGGGTGTGTTTATACTACATAAATTTACAGCAATTAATGCATTTTAATGTTTGAAAGCACACATAAACGTTACAACAGAAAGGTAGTTGATGGAAATGCAATTGCCAAATTACCAATTACACGAGGAGAAAAAATACATGTAAAAGAAGTTAGTTTTGAAGGAGGACATATTTTAGAGAGCCATCTCATCCAACCCTCTAAGTGGACTCAGAGAGATTGCTTAACGTGACATGCATAATTAGTGGGAGCATGGAAACCCGAGACACAGGTCTGAGACCCACGGAAACTCCCCATCCAGAGGTCCCTGAATCGAATTTCAAGAACCCTCTACAGAAAAGCACAGCTTTCCCAGTCATAAAGAAATTCTAGGATCGAATTCTGGTTACACCACTTTTTAGCTCTGAGATTTGGATGAAGTTAGTTTTCTCATTGTTAAAGTTGCGTAATAATACCTGTCTGATGGGAATCTTAGAAAGATAAAAGGCAATTATAAGATCAAGGATGTGAAGTTACAAAGAATAGCACTCGATTCACATAGGTACTCAAAAGTGGTAATTGTTACCATTTTTAAAATGCAAAGTAAATGAATAAGCCCATGCATGAATGAATATGTACTAGTTTTGCTATTTTTTTTCAGACTTTCAACACTAGCAATAAAATCTCAGTCTTGGGATTAACTATATATCTTTTCTTAAATTTCATAATTTCAATCAATCAATAATAATTGAATTTGACTGACTTTTTTGTATAAATTGATATATTTAAATGTACTGAATACAGAAGCATACCTGTTCAAAGGATAATTTGTTATCACCAATAACACATTCAATACTGAAAAAGGCTAATTCGAAGGATAATGTGCCAAACACATATTAACCAATTAGCCCATTTCTTCAGAGATTAATCGATACCCATTACACTTTATGCCATAAATTTAAGTGGTAACACACACATGAAAGCGTTATCTAAGCTGATGTCAACAATATTAAATGTATACCCTTGAAAAATTCTACAAATAACGAATTTATGCTCACATCTTGATGCTCAGCTATTGGTTCATTACATATTGATCTAAGCTAAGCGCATGACAGTAGAAAGAGCATAGTGCTTGGACTAAGGGAATACTGAGTTCGAATCCCAGATTTACCAGCTCTAGAACTTTGGGCAAGTTACTTAACTTTCCTAAGCATCTACTGTCTGAAGATAATATCTATCATCTCATCATATGGTTAATGATAAATATTAATGTAAAATTAGATAACTGACTTAAAGAATCTAGTATAGAGCTGGTCACTCTAGGTACCCCTCATTGTAATGATCAATCAGATTACACTCATGAACTTTTCAGAGTCTAGACTCTAGACAATGTTAAATGGTGGTACTGACTTGGATATCCTCATTTCCCAAGTAGGAGGGGTGGGAATCCACTCAAACCTGTTTTCAGTATTTCATTTATTTCTAATATGCAAAGCAAGTAAAAATAAATCTCTACATTTATTATTTCAAATATAAAGAAATTTTGAACATTTGCAAAAAATCAGGGAAGTAATGAATTGAGGGGATAGGAAAACATAGACTGTCTCAACGGATTCAGTAATGCTCTAATTCTTACGTGGAATAACCAGTTTAATATTATGCTTCACAACTTAGAAATATATGACAAATACTCTTCCATGTATTCAATGTTACATGAAAATTTAATGAATATAATGCATTTATTTTGCAATGTACTTCGTGAGAGGAAACACTAAAACGCCATATTTGCGGGGAACAAATAAAGGATTCCTAGCACAATTTAAGGCCGCCACTTTGAGGGGTGGGAAAGAGCTTTGATTTGTGATAGTCATGGTTGAATCTGGCCCTGGGTTAATGAAACTAATAATCATAGTTTACAACTATTAGTGGTGCTGTCACTGCCGACAGGCACCTAGAAGTCCCAAAAATCCAGAGCCAAGAGGAAAATTTCAGCAACTCAATCAGTGAACTATTTAGGGAGGTTTTATATGGGGCTCAGCTGCAAATGAAACTATTATGGTTTGATTTCTAAACCTAACATTTCAAACAGTGAGAGGAATTTCACTGTTAAATTCAAACCACCACCGCCTATCATTAAAAAATGAAAATGGGGACGACTGGGTGGATCAGTCGGTTGAGCGTCCACCTTCAACTCAGGTCGTGATCTCGCGGTTTGTCAGTTCGAGCCCCGCATCGGGCTTTGTGCTGGCAGCTAGCTCAGAGCCTGGAGCCTGTCTTCAGATTCTGTATCTCCCTCTCTCTCTCTGACCCTCCCCTGCTCATGCTGTCTCTCTCTCTCTCTCTCTCTCTCTCTCTCAAAAATAAAACATTAGAGAAAAAAAATTTAAAAAAAATGAAAATGTACCAATAAATCTGGCCATTACTCCATTTGAGGAAAAAAAACACTAACGCTAAAATTTTATTCGCAGTTTACCTCCTCAAGTCAAAATGCGTTTCATTTGTTAATATCAGAGTTTCAGAATGGCCCCGTTGAAAACAATGCATGCAGATTTCATATAAATCTCACAAGATCCTGAAGATTTCATTTAAAATAACATGTATTGTTCATAGTTTTACTGAGTTCTTTCATTCAACAAGAAAACAAGGCTTCAGAGTAGTTTTTTGTGTGCGATTTTGTTTACTCTGGATAATTTATAAAATGTTGAAATTTGTGGTCTGGATGTAATTTATACCTGTTACTCATATAGCTATTAGCTATTTACTATCAGTATCAGAAAGAAAATCTACACAGTTTCACTCTGCCCTACCTCTAACCTTCCTCTCTGAAACAGTCCTTCTCTACCTTTTCCACATCCAGGTCTTATTTTCACCTACAATGATATGGCTACAAATGAAGCATTCAGTGACATAAGTTTGGCTCCTTGTTTTTACTCCATGTTTTCATCATTTCATCTCTGTGGAATGGAAACTCAAAACTTGAGTCACTTTGCATTTACACTCCAAAATTAAATGAAATGCTTGTGATTTTGAATAAAGATCAGATGCATAAGCCCTGACACAAAATGCCTATGCCTTGTGGTATGTACGGTAGACATGTATGGACAGAAAACTATGAATATATCATTCTTGTTGGGCAAAATAGGAAGACAAGGATACGACTGATTGATTTAGGTTTGATGAGCTTTTTGGAGAAACTATTTAAACTCCAGGCACAGAGAAGGCTGGGATATATGTGTATAAATTTGATACCCATGAGCATGTATACAGACAGTGGAAGATAAGTGCATAAGTGATCCCTCAGCATGTCTTAAGCCTGCAATCTTTCTTCCCATTGCTCCAATGCTCGTACATTCTTGTGAGGCTTTCACCTCCATCCGGGCACTAACACTGCTCTTGCTAACGTGACCAAGGTGCTTCCAATTGTGAAATCCAGTGATCAGTTTTGTTCTTATTTTATTTGGACCAACACATGCTTTAACCTGTTGCTCACTGTCTCTTCCTTGCTGTGTTTGGTTCACAGAGCACCCAAACCCTTGGCTTTCCTCCTATCTCAAAAGCATCTTTTCAAACATTTTGAGGATTCCCCCTCTCTCCTCCAGACACTTAATGGTTGGATCCCCCATACCTCAGTGCTTTGTACCACTCTCTTCCCTGTCTATACTCACTCCTTTGGTCATCTCACCCTGTCTCAAAGCATTAAGTACTATCACTATTCTGAAGATTCTCAAATGTGTATCTTCAATGCAGATCCCTTCAACTATTTGCTGCACATCTACACTGGCTTTCTAAGACAAATTCTGTCTCAGTTAGTATAGGCTGCTATGACAAATCACCACTGCCTCGGAGACTTACAGTCCCAGTTCTGGATGCTAGAAGTGCCAGATAAATGTGCAAGCTGGTTCAGTTCCCAGGGAGAGGCCTCTTCCTGCTGTCAGATGGCTGCTGTCTAGCATATCATCACATGGCAGAAAGAGAGAAGAGACTAGCTCTCTTCTTCTTTTTACAAGGACAGTAATCCCATCATGGGAACTCCACCCTCACGACCTAATTACCTCCCAAAGGCCCCATCTTCAAATACCACAACATTAAGGCTCCAACATGTGAATTTTAGGGGGACACATTCAGTCCATAGCAAATCTTGAATTTATAAGTCTATTTTAAAACCCTAGTTTTCCCATCCAGAATTTCTCCTCTCACTGCTCTGCTTACATCAGATGATGGCAACTGAATCCTTCCAGTTGATCAGAACAAAATCTCTGAAGTCACCACTCATTTCTCTTCATCTTATGCTCCATTTTGGCTCCATCAAGATATGCTGTTGACCTTATCATTAAAATGTATCCAGTGTCTTTTCTATAGCACTTAGAATAGAGTTTGTCTATAAGAAGAGCTCAATAGATATTTGATGGAAGGAAGGAAGAAATATGAAAATATAAGAAAAAAAGTCAGCACTGCATGCCCAGTTAATAGTAGTATTTAAGGGGTTGGAGAACAAAGAATAAACCATGAAGTCATGATCATAGAGGCAAGAGAAAACCTGAAACCAAGAGAGAAGTGAGTTTTAAGGAATGAGGGGTCAATCGTTTACATAAAGAAAGAACTGAAAGTTGTTCAGAAAATCCTCCAACTAGAAATTTACTGTATTTATTTCATTTGAGAATAGAATCGAAAGCATGACTGAGATTTTGATGAAATGCGGAAAAACAGAAAACTTGAAAAGAAGAACCAATTTCCAGTAAAATACTGAAGCAGATACCAGATACTCTGGGTCTCACATGGAAACACCGAGGTAGAATGGGAGATAATGGGGTGGAGGAACAGAGTACGGACTCTCCTGTTAGGAAGCGGCACTGAACAGAATGGGCATATATTATTAAGGGATCATTTTCTCAAAATGGATTAGCTTCAAGGAAGATTATATGCAGAGGCAAAGACCAATACAGACTAAGAGGCTGAAAATACTGACTATTTACTCAAAATTCTCAGTAGTATAGCTAAAATCATTTCCCCGTAATTTTCCATAAATGGTTCCCTTTTCTTTGGAGTTTGTTTTTTTCCTAGTTATACCACGAAGAACTCTACTTAGGAACTGCACCTTCCCAAACACCAGCAGATGAACTGAAATTCTAACACCTCCCACACCCCGAAGGGCAGGTGACAAGCTCAGCGCTCACCGGGGGACAGTGGCATTAATAAGGTCTAGTCACACTCATCCTTTTCTGTACAGAGCAGGAGGCTCCTTCAAAATAGTCTTTCTGTCATTTGTGGCTGGAGTGAACTTCACTTCTAACTCAACAGGGGCTATCCACTCATAGACGGCTTGCCTACATACCACACAGGAAAGCAGGGGACCCTGCCACCAGGAATAGTAGGCTTCGGGACCGGACAGAGATGCGCTGGAACCACCTATAGCCATGCACTTTCTGCAGCAAAAAGGGGAGGATCAGTCCTCTTGGCAAGTGTGAGTGTTAAATAATGAATATTAAAGAGGCCTTCATTGGGGCACCTGGGTGCCTCAGTCTGCTAACGTCTAACTCTTGATTTCTGCTCAGATCATGATCTCATGGTTCATGGGATCAAGCCTCGCATTGGGTTCTGTGCTGAGAGTGCAGAGCCTGCTTGGGATTCTCTCTCTCTGCCCCTCCCTCCACCCAACCTCTCAAAATGAATAAATATTTAAAAAAAGTCCTTCATCTTTCAAGAAAAATATGAAAGAATATATAGAGATAATTCTAAAGGACAAATTGCACACACACACACACACACACACACACACACATACACACACACAGGTACTGTTAACTATTGTGCTTACTCTGCTATTCATGGTATACTAAACTTCACTGTCATTACCTTCAAAAGAGGAGTAACATGTTGCCAAGAGGAAGTTTCCCAGAAGTCTGATTAGAAAAGGTTGTCCATTGGTACTGGGGGTCTAGAAAACCCTCAGTTATAAACCAAGCAGCTTTTATTTTTAGAAAAAGCAGCTCATTAATAGGAAGAATGATCTCTGAGCCAGAAAAACTGAAATAAAGACTCTTCAATAAAATTCTACCTTTTTTTTTTCAAACAAAAATGCTTCACCTTAACAACAGAGAAACTGTGGAATGCCAGATCTTAAATTGATTATTCTAATCACAAGGGGATGAAAATCTTAGAGCAGCAAAAGACAGAGTGGAGACCAAAATTTGTTGATTGTGTTTCTTTTCAAGTGTGGTCAAGTGTCAATTACCAGCACTGTCCTTGGCCTAAAGATCACATTCTCTCATCACCAAATCATTCTAGGCTCAGGGGGCAGGTCAGTGAAAGGTTCCCTGCATCTGTAGACGGGTCTCTGCAGCTATGGGTAGCTACCATTCCTAACAGCCTTTTCATCCTTTTTTCTTCTCCTTAGGGAAGTTATAGAATCCCTCTGGGACATGTTTCTCCTCTCATGTTTGTTTGTTTTTATAGAAACATAAAGAGCAAAAATGGTCCTTTCTAAATAAGGGCTAGATCCCTAGAGTATTTGCCAACAACATTCTTTTCCATTGTTTCAGGTAACATGTTCATTGTCCAGGAAGAAATAGCTAGATGCCCATGAAACTTACTCTTACAAACATGTTTTCTACTCACAATCCCTAGTACATCATGAAAAGAGAAAGAATATTTTCATGGCGGCAACGGAGGATTCTTGGCCCCATGAAGAAACCCTCTCAAGGGTCTCCTACAATACCACAATTCTTACCCAAGACCAAAGTAAGCTACATCGTATTGTGAAAAAAAAAAAAAAAACATACTATAACCCCTTAGAAAGGTCTTTGCCATGAAAGGCTTGAATTATTTTATGAAACTCCATAGGATCTTGGCTCTACCCAATATCCTTAGAAAATCTTCATTTAGAATGTCCCAGTAACCAACCCCACATCTGGCAAGCTTCATCTCTGCAGTGAGAGATAGTATTTAAAGTGGTAATTACTATGTATTTTGTAATAGGCAAATTCAGTATTTTGAAGGTTCACAGTATTCCCCATTTACAAAGACATTGGATGAAAATGTTGGCTGATGTAGTTCCTGCTGAGATATGGCTTCTGGTCCTGCTGTCCCAGATGCACCTCTCTTCGTTGTCATTACCTCTCTGCATCTCTTTCCTGAGTCCATTTTGTCTTAACAGAGTCCAGTTACTGCTTAGTTTGGTATTTTCTAGCTGGTCTCCTTCCTGTTAATCCAGAGCACCCATCATTCACCCTGGGAAATTATTCAAATGTCCTTGAGATTTCTCATCTAATCTATTCAATGGCCAAGTACACAAATTTGACAATGTAGAGTTAGACACATTCCTTTCTCTTCTAGCTTACGTACTGTAACAATAATTTTCATGTATGACTATAATGCACTGGGTACAACACCCACCTTAAACTGATTTAAAGAATGAAGAGAATTTGTTGCTCACATACTTTAACACTTCAACAAAATGGGGGTGGCTTCTGTGCATACACAGATCGTCTCAAGAATGAATCCATGGTGCTTTTACACAGGCCAGCTTCCTTTGCTGAATTCCTTTAGATTTTGGTTTTCCTGTATAGTTATAACATTGCAACAAACACCAGCTTTCATGTTTCCAACTGCCTGCTGAGTCGTGAGATGGAGACTTGCATTAGGCTCCATGCTAGGTGTGGAGTCTGCTTAGGATTCTCTCAAGAAAGAGAAGAGAAGAGAAGAGAAGAGAAGAAGAAGAAGAAGAAGAAGAAGAAGAAGAAGAAAGGGAGGGAGGGAGGGAGGAGGGAAGAAAGGAAGAAAGAAGGAAAGAAAGAGAGAAGAAAGAAAATAACTGTACAACATCATGCCTAAAGTTAACAATATTGTATTGTTATTTGTAAATATAAAAATTTAAGAGTGTAGACCTCATGTTAAGTGTTTTTACCACAATTTTAAAAAAAGAAAAAGAAAATAGCTACTATAAATTTCTATCCAAGATAACATTTTATTCTTAGCAGTTGACACAATACATGGGCCCTGGGGGTTCCTCTTCAGTTTTCTTAAGTGAACTTGATAAGAGAAGAAATTGGGCTCCAGGGGTCCTGGTCAACTAGAACACAGGTATGAAATCCCAACCCAGTGAGTTTTTACATTATGTTTTGAATGTAAAAGTTAAATTAATACATTAAAATTCTAGTTTAAAAAACCAAATCATTTTCAAAGCTACAAAACGTATCATGAAAAATACAAATCAAAAGATGATTCACACAATGTATAGTTACTTCGTCTTCTGATACAAACAACTCTGCTTTTTTCTGTTGGCAAATTTTTACACTCTTATCAGACCCTTGATTTTCAAAGTGGAGTTCTCAAATCAGCATCCCTGGACTTACCTAAGAATGTGTTAGAAAAGCAGAATCTCAGACCCCACAACAAAACCTACTGAGTTGTATATGCATTTTAATAAGATCCCCACATGAATTCTGCACACACTGAAAATTGAGAAGCACTGTGCTATATACATGGAGTCTATCAGTTAGGACACCTTTACTTGCAAGTAACAAAACACCAAACAAAAGTGTCTTGATAAAAGATGTGAAGAAAAGCATTCAACTAAGCCTTTATCTTGAGAAGGTAGGAAAAGAAAAGCAAATCAAGCCCACTACATAGAAGGATGCAATAAATAAAGAGAGGAGTACCCAATGAAATAGCAAACAAATGCACAATAGAGAAATCAACAAAGTAAAAATAGGTTCTTTAAAAAATTTATAAAATTGATCATTCCTAGTAAGACTTACCAAGGGACAAATAGATAAAACACAATGATCAGTATGAGGAATAAAAAAGAGTCCATCACAACTCCTACAGACATTAAAAGATAATGAATTAATTTATAAAGAACCATACAATTCATTTGAGTAGGCAGATAAAATTGATGAATTCTTTGAAAGATATTACTTACCAAAAACAACAAAAGCAACAGAAAATCTGTACACTTTTTATCTACCAAAGAAATTGAACTGATAATTAAAAGCCTTCCTGTAAATAAAATTCCAGACCCAGATGGCTTCATGAATAAATCTTCCCAAACTTTCAAAGACAAAATAAGACTGGATGAAACTAGAGAGTATCATGCGAAGAGAAATAAGTCAGTCAGAGAAAGACAAATATCATATGATTTCACTCATGTGTGGTATTTAAGAAACATAAGAGATGAACACAGGGAAAGGGAAGGAAAAATAAGTAAAGACAGAGAGGGAGGCAAACCGTAAGAGACTCTTAAATCCAAAGAAGTAGGGGCAGGATCCAGCCTGACTTAAATGCTTCAAACTGAAATCTCTTGGAACAAAACCAAAGGCATGCTTTTAGGTCTTCAGCAAAAGACATGCCCAGTTACAAGAGTTACCAAAATCAGGAAGTAGTGGTGTTTATACTTCTTCCAATTCAGTCATTCCATGACCCAAAGCAACACAAGTGACATCCTATACCTTTAACAGATTGCCAGATGAACAGAGCTAGAACGTTAACTGAAGGTCAAATTCAAATTCTCAAGCAAAACAGAGTGCTGTCGTTCAAACACACAAATACACATATATACAATCAAGTAATCAAAAAGAAACAGGCAAACACCTAATTTTTAAAAGGGCCAGAGACTTACAAAACAGGATATCAAGAAGGCCGACAAACTATTTTTAAAAGGCTCAACTTAATTAGGCAACAGGGAAATGTTTAAAACCATGAAGAGGTACCAAGGCACACACCAAAATTTGCATATACTGCCGTGGGATTATAATTAGGTATAACCACATTGGAAAACTCTTTGTAAGTATCCACTGAAAGCTGAATATATTCACATATTATGATTCAGCACTTTCAATATTATGGATAGGCTGAAAATAAATTTATGCATGTGTGTTCATCTAAAGCCATGTACACTAAAGATCTAATGCACAGAAGAATGATTATAGTCAACAATACCGTATTATAAACCTCAAAGTTCCTAAGAGACTAAAGTTTAACTGTTCTCAACACAGAAATGATAAATATTTGACATGATAAAGGTGTTAACAAATGTTATTGTAGTAATCATATTGACACACTGACAATGGGTTGGTTTCAGTTTTACTTATAATTTTACACCATTTTTACACTATTACAAATATAGTGCTATTATAAATATTCTTGTGTATGTCTTTTTTATTGAGATATGATTGACATATAACGTTATGTAAATTTAAGGCATACAACATGTTGCTTTGATATCTTTATATATTGTAATATGATTACTACAACTCTTAGTAACTTTGAGGTTTATAATATGGTATTGTTGACTATATGTCAACAAATTGTGTGTTGTGTTGTGGTTGTTGACTATACGACCACAAATTGTGGTTTGTATTAGAATAGTATATAGCAATGAAAAATGAATGGGCTTCGATTATTCCTCACAACCTGGATTTATCTTACAAACATAAAATTGAGCAAGGGAGCCAGACACATAAAAGTACATACTGTATAATTATCTTTCAATAAAGTTCAAAAAAAGCATAGCTGATCTCTGGTGACGGCTAACTTTATGAATGAGGAAACATGAGAGATGTCCCTGGGGCTCTGAAATATTCTGTTTTTGGATCAGAGTAACAGTTACACGAGTTTGCCCGCTTGTGAAAATTCCTCAGGGGTAAAACCATGATTTTTGTACTTTTGTAAATGTTTGTTACACTCCAATAAAAGCCTTATTTAAAAGGGGGTGGGTGTGGGAGTTTATTGGCTCACAGCCTTGAAACGTTCAGAGATAGTGCAAGTCAGACCCGGCTTGTTCAGGGATTCATCTATGTTTCTCTGAAACCCAGCGGGCCCTTCCTTCTTCCACAGACTAGATTCATTTTTGGTGGTGCTTGCCTTACGTTGGTGTTATAGGTGTTAGCAGTAAACAAGACATTATTCTTAGGAAACCTGGGTGGCTCATCTGGTTATGTGTCTGACTCTTGGTTTTGGCTCAGGTCATGATCTCATGTTTCATGGGTTTGAGCTCCATGTCAGGCTCCGTGCTGGTAGCTCTCTCCCTCTCTCCCTGCCCCTCCCTCCCCAAAATAAATAAACAAACTTAAAAAACAAAGGACTTTATTCCTTATTGCTCACATTCAGGGAGAGAAAAAGTTTGCCTCCCAAAACATCCAACAAAAGTCCTGAGTATCCTTCTCATTGCCCAAACTGAGCCAATATGTGGTGATAGAAAAGCTTGAGGTTAATTTGTTTAGGCTGAGTCACTGCCCATCCCTGTAGCAATCACTAGACAGGGAGATGACAGGGGAGATATGATTATGTTTATTGACCTATGCCTATTAGAGCCCACCCTTAGAGCTTTGCGTGAAACTAACAGGGTGCTACACCATAGTGGAGAAGCTATTCCCCAAAAGTAATTGTACACTTAGTAAGGGAGGTGTATTAGTGAGCACTCCAGCAAGTTTGATGTCAGATCCAAACACGTAATTGAGGAGAGTTTAACAAGGGTAATATTTACAACGCTTGGGGCTGGGGTAAGGAAGCAAGAGACGCTAAAGCAGCTTGTAAATCAACAGCAGAGGACTGGAAACATCCCTAGACCTGAGCAAACAAGAAGGGTTATGGTTGCAAAAATCTGGAGAGATGAGATACTGCTGTAAAGGGAGTACTCATTAGGATCTTCCACTTTTGGAAAAGGAACTCTGCCAACCCATAAAAACACATTTGAGAGAGAGCCAAGGAAATGAACACCCTGACTTCATAGTTCTCCTTACCTCGTATCTCCTGTTGTCCGATTTCTGCCAGAAGATAGAGGGAAAGTTGAGCATTGATGAAGCCTGTCATATTTAGCCTCCCTGGGCACAAAGTATGGTACAGAGGAGTGAGGAGTGGATCTGGAAGAACAAATGGAAAGTATTCAATGGAAAGGCAGAAAGGATGCCTGGGTAGGCGATTTATAAATATCTGCTATTAAAACTAAGTCATAAAAGCATTGGATTAAAAAATGTTATCAGAAGACAACTGACAGGAGTTTCGTCTCAACCCTCCAGGCAGCCATTTGTGTCTTAAATATTTTCCGTTTAGGGAGACTCACTATTTTGTGAACAATGCAATATGGGACCAGAAGTCACAGGAGGAGAATCAACCTAATAGCAGCCCTCTGGGCAGAAGTTCATGCTTCTCTGCTTCTCTCCACGGCCCGGCTTACTCAACCCTCCTTTTGAAACAGACCATCTGTCTTTGTAAATCTAAATTTTTCTTAAATTGGCCAAGTTCTCCCTGCTGATTATGACCCTCCACAAAGTCTTAGAAATGCAGGAACTTTTCAGAACTGAGGAGAGGACAGTGGGGACCTACTAAAAAAGGTATTTGCTTGGAGGGACTGAAACTGCGAGAAAGGAAAGGCTTGAAAGTAATAATAAACTATTGTCAGCATCTTGAGAAAATTAAAGTAGAGGTTCCGGTTGAATTGCAGTTCCTGTAGGGAAGAAGTTGTGTGCTTTACTGTTATATAGACACACTATCTTCCTAGACTTCTCTATGTGGAACTTACAGAAGAGTTCTACAAACTTCTCCATGAAGTTTCAAATGTAGTAAATGGTGTAATTTAAAGGCAGTTTAAACCCAACTGCTGTCAGCCCACTTTTCTTTTCTACTAACATTCTAACCCAAAAAACTTTTAGCTCCATTCAGGGAAACAAAAAACTAGTATTACGAAATTCAGATTTTTCTGAGTTTGAATTGTGTTGTAAAAATGTCTACATGTTGGGTTTGGCATAACTTACATCTTTATTCATCTTTATGGATCACACGCACTAAAATTTCAAAGGATCCACTAAGTCATGTAAAGCAAAATGAAGAATCTTCATCACAATACTTCCAAATTAGTTTGTTACAGAAGATGCTAAGTTATGTAAGCACCAGACTGTGAAGTATCAGCCTAAATTAGCACCTGCAAGATATACTTGATCTCAATACAACATGACATAAGTTTTAACGATATACACAATACTTGTGTTCTGTGGCAATTATACAAATGATTCGTAGTTCAAATAAATGCCTATACTGAAGACATTTTGCCAAACAAAATGAATGTATAAAGAGTTCCATGGTAAAATCCAATCACAATTTCCTGAAAGTAGACTGGAAGTCTCTCTTTATCCTGGATTTTTGCCTTTCCCATAGCAATTCCCCAATATTTTTAGGTTACCCAAAGAGCTCACTTTGGAACATGTACATGGTTGTTATGGTACTTGATCTCCCAACATCCACGCACGCCAAATAATTGGTCTTTGCCAAAGATAAGTATAAACATGTGGTCAAATCCTGGCCAATAAGAATCTCCTCACCACTAAAACAAGACATACAAGGTAGCGAAAGGCCTTCATTTTACTATTGATACAGTTTTGTCTGTACATGATGCCTTGAACTATTTGAATTATTTTGAGATTACTAAGTTAGTATGAGAGAAAGGACTGATATCTTAAAGAGACCAGAGCCTAGAGAAGGAAACAGTCTGGTCCTCGATGGCATCACCAGGCCACTGAACTAACCAGCCCCAGAGCCTGAACAAGCCAGTGCCTCACTCTCCTCATTTGTAAAATGAGAAGACTGTAATACTTACCTTAGGGGTTATTATCAAGAATTACAAAGTCAATATATGGACAGTGCCCAAACTCTTGGCTGATACACAATTCCAATGAAGAATACTTGTTATTCGCACCTTAGTTTCATGCTAACAATTGTATAAAACAATCCATTTATCATTTACATTTTTTTTAGTCAGGATTTTCTGTTTTGTTACAGTAGAAAGTATTTTAACTGATACAGTATACCTGTCCCCAAGGGTTTTGGCTGAAAAAGATGGAAACCAAAGTTCCAAGTCATCTTTCTTTCCTCTGGACAACAATTATATAGATTGGTCCATTCTGCATTATCTTGCATCTGAGAAAGAGTATGACAAGCATTGACATGAAGGGAGAGATGATGATGCCGCTTGCTGAGAATACAACCTGACTTCAACCTCTTGAGATTAATTTTAAATGTTAGCTGGAAAAGCCCAAATGCTCATGAACTGATAGACAAAGAAGATGTGGTACATATATATGCAATGGAATATTACTTGGCACTCAAAAAGAATGAAATCTTGCCATTTGCAGCAACATGGATGGACTACAATGTATTATGATAAGCAAAATAAGTCAGAGAAAGACAAATCACATACGATTTCTCTCATATGTGGAATTTAAGAAACAAAACAGATGAACATAGGGGAAAGGAAGGAAAACTAAAATAAGATAAAAACAGAGAGGAAGGCAAACCATAAGAGACTCTTAACACTAGAGAATAAACTGAGGGCTGCTGGAAGGAGATGGGCAGGGATGGGCTAGATGGGTGATGGGTATTAGGAGCGCACTTGTGATGAGCACTGGGTGTCGTATGTAAGTGATGAATCACTAAATTGTATTCCCGAAACTAATATTACTCTGTATGTTAACTAACTAGAATTTAAATAAAAACTTGGAGGAAAAAAATGTTAGCTGAAAACTAAGTGATATTATTTAAAGGCTCCTAGCCCAAGATTTCTCTCTACCTAAAGTTCTACTATTTAAAATTATATTTTATTGGAGGAAAAAAATTTTGAGGGGAATGTAGCTAAGTAAATTGTCATTCACATCTCATTTTAAAATTAGTTCAATAAGTGTACTTCCTTAACATATAGCTTACTCACAGAAGAAAGGAAGGAAGGAAGGAAGGAAAGAAAGAAAGACAAAAGAGAGAGACAAAAAATAGAGGAAGGAAGAGAGGGGAAGGAAGGAAGGAAGGAAGGAAGGAAGGAAGGAAGGAAGGAAAGAAAGACAAAAGAGAGAGACAAAAAATAGAGGAAGGAAGACAGGGGGAGGAAGGAAGGAAGGAAGGAAGGAAAGAAAGAAAGAAAGAAAGAAAGAAAGAAAGAAAGAAAGAAAGAAAGAAAGAAAGACAAAAGAGAGAGAAAAAATAGAGAGAGGAAGGAAGAGAGGGGAAGGAAGGAAGAGAAGGAAGGAAGGAAGGGAGGGAGGGAGGAAGAAAGATAGAAAAGAGTGGAAGAAAGAGAGGAAGGAAAGCAGGAAGTGAGGGAGAGAGAGAAAGAGGAAGGAACTTCAGGTTAAAGATAATGGATTCTCAAGATAAAATAGAAGCAGTAAAAATTGTGTGAGGGGGTTTGGATAGAGGAATAAGGAGGTGGTATACAGTATGTTGCAAAGCAATAAAGAAGAGGGAATTGAGAGCCAGTACATAAAAGCTGATATAACTACACATAAAAGCTGATATAACTACACAGATATACTGGAAATATGTTCCAACTCAGTTCAGTGTGTGGGACTCCTCTCAGTCAATTAAGAGCCTCAATAGAATGAGAACAAAATTTATATTTTATACTTACTTTACAATTCTTTTTAATAGTTTAAGCACATGACAGATGCTTTGAAAATACCTGCTCAGTTATAGTAGTAAGAATCACCCCCCCAAATAATAATCACCCAAATCCATGTACTCTGATGGAAGCTGTATCCAAGTTTCTGTATATACTTTTTTTCCGGTGTAGCTTTCACAAATAATGCAATGGCCTTAAAAAATATGATGTTTGCTTTTTATCCCACATTTTCAACACATTTGAAGTCATATTTTTAAAGTATGCATTTCATTTTGATTTTCAAGATAAACTTCAAAGGACACAATGCTACTTAGCCCTAAAATGTAATTACTTGACTTATTTTCATTTCACCTGTTGATAAACCACTTAAAAATGAGAAAATATTTGCACAAAGAGCTTGAACTACAATTTCTAAGTCTTTCTCAGCTTTATTTTTTAATGTTTATTTCTTTATTTTGAGAGAGAGAGAGAGAACACACATGCATGAGTGGGAGAGGGGCAGAGAGAGGGAGAGAGAATCTTAAATAGGCTCCATGCTCAGTGCAGAGCCTGATGTGGGGCTCCATCTCACAACTGTGAGATGGTGACCTGAGCCCAAATCAGGAGTTGGACGCTTAACAGACAGAGCAACCCAGGTGCCCCCACTCCTTCTCCAACTTTAAATACTATAACAGATTGTTTGTTAACTTTCCTTTTATCAAGTCTATATTATATTTCCTGTAGTTTTTTTCCCTCAAGGAAATTAGTGGCATATTTAGAAATCTGAGCTTTAGGAAATCAGAGAGGAAGTGAATTCTATAACTGTCATCAATTTAACCTTCCATCAACCCTAAATGTGTCAACTGAAATTGGCATCGGAATGAACATTTCTGAAAACTTATCATGCTCTATATTCTGCTGAAAATCTTGTCATTAGGAAAAAATTTTTATCAGAGCTAACCACTAAAATTGTTTTAATAATGCCTTTATCAGGCTTTAATAGCATAGGGCTAAAAAATGGAAGGTACAAATGGAGGGAGGAAGTTTTAAGATACGAGATAATGGTCCTGAAATTGGAACCATCCTGGAAAATCCATCAGGTGTGATATCCAAATCAACAGGATCTGTGGTGATGATTTTTTCCATGAAAATTCTGAGTACTAGGTTTTAAGCTTCTTAAACTCTCAGAATTGCTCTTTCCTAGTAGCTCTCCTGAGAGCCAGACACTTCTAGACAAGATGCCAAACAAGAATCTTAGGCTTAAGATAAACTTGAAAAAATAGTAATGGGTAATATTAACAGTAACAGAAGTGAAGAGTGAGAAAGTTTATACTCAGAAAATTATAAGGTTGATAAATCAACCAAAAGGTCATTTCTAAGAATTAAAATCAATAAGCTAAATTCTCTGTAAAAGTCCTTGAAATCTCCAGCTCCTACTATTTGATTTTGACTTTTCTTAGCATTTATATTTCTTGTTGAATTTACCTTAGTTTGCACATACAAGTATTAAGATCCTTCTCTTTTAGAGAAGAATATGGTACCCATAGCTCCCTGTCCTAATACCAATGCCCTGAGGTCCCAACTAAATAAAGGTGGGTAGTTGTTTATTCTACCTGTGGTTATAGTGAACCACCCCAAGATAATCTAGACTCTGGAATAAGTCTGGGTGGTATAGATTTGAACTGATCTAGAGTCACAAAGATCTACAAAGATATTATTATGTTCTATAGGTTGGAGGGATGATCCTACCAATAAAAACTTCAGGAGACTTTTGAGAGTCAATTACTCCCAGTGGCTACCAGATATTTGAAGTCTGTCTTGCTCAACTCAGGCTACGATAAAAAAAATATCATATACTGGAGGACCTATAAACACGAGAAGCTTATATCTCACCGTTTTGGAGGCTAGGAGTCCAAGATCAGGGCATCAGCCTGGCCAGGTTCTAGTAAGGACACTCTCTGGTTTAAAGACTGCCCACTTTCACCGCAACCTCACATGGCAGAAAGAGAGCTAGTTCTCTGGACTCTTCTTATAAGAGCACTAACCCCATTCATTAGGGCTCTACCCTCATGACCTAATTACATTCCAAAGGCCCCACCTCTGAATACGTTCATACTGGGTATTAGATTCATATATGAACAGGGGGCATAAACATCATTCCATAACAAAGTCAGTTTAGGGTAAGTCTGTATGCTGAATCTGGTGCTTTGAACTCTTCCAGGAGCATACAGAATTCAAGGCTGTTGGCTACTTCTCTGAGGTTGTTTTGTGCCCATCGGTTTATATAAACATACTAGTTATCAGTTACTCATTTGATAGAAATGGTGGTTCAAACATGTAAACCCCACAAAAGGTACTGTTATGGTACCATCAGGAAAAATTTCCTTATACATGTTACATTCTCTCCAGTAGAGAAAAGTAATTTAAATTGTTTTAGATTGACTAGACAGTTCAAGCTCAAAATATGTTTTAGCAATATTTTACCTTTTGAGTTAACTTTCTGAAATGTAAAAGTTGCTTTCTAGTCAGTAAAAAGTGTCTCTTAGAAGCAAGATTACACAACATGAGTATTTGTTTTCAATGTTTCAATGCTAACCATGATTATAAGACTGAGACACTGAATTTGTATGATATTTGATTCCACTGCTATTCAGGTCATGGGTTTTCAAACTTGAGTTATTGCTTCTTTCAAGCCAAGGAAAAACAAATAAAAGTGAGAGAAGTGAAACAATCAAGGTCATCACAGAATAGGACCAAGAGGAGCAAAAGCAGTGTCATCGTCAGTAACATCCACTGAGAGTTTAATGCTTTAGTGTTGAGAGATACAAAGAAGATGCTTGCCTCAAGTTTTCAGTCTGCTTCCATAGACAGCCCATTACCTTTTTAATTTTAAATGTTTGTTTTTCTTTGGATAGCTAAACTTTTCAAAGAAGTGACAAAGTCAGAACTTTGACATCCCAGAAAATGAGAGACAAGAATGGAAGAGGTGGCCTGAGCGAGGTCCTGATGGAAGAGGTAACCTGGAGAAGGAGAGGGGACAGAGAAGATTAAGGGTGTGGCATGTGTCACCAGGTGTACAGCAAATTCAGAAAATAATAAATAGGTTGGATTTCCTGTAATGTAGCTTCAAATGAGGAGGAGGGTAACTTTGAAGAAATAAGTTCTGGAATGTGGAAAAGTGTTGACGCTCAGGGACTCTTGATCCTGATGCAGTATTTTCTTAATGTTTTCCAAATATGCATAATAGAAATGAAGTCACATTAATACTGTTGAAAGTGTCAAAACTCTACTGAGCCCTTCCCATGACCTTAAGCCAGTATGAAGCACTTTTAATGATTTAGCTAGTATGATCTTCATAACATCCTTGAGATAAACATTCTGTCCTAAAATTTTCCAGAGGCTGGACCCTGGGACTGGTGAGGTTAAAACTAGCCCAGATTTATATAGCTGGCAAAGGGGAGGTAAAGTCCCCCAATATGGAAGACCTCTAAAATGTTTTGCCGCAACAAACATAATTCTAGAAACCCAAATTATTTCCATTATCAAAATTATAGTTTCTGAGTCTGTACTGTGGCCTTCAAAGAAACCACCAATGGCAAAACTGTGTTGTACTTCTGTCAGAAGAGCCTCATGGAGTAATTCACCTGAATACTTCTGCCTTCCAGAAAACATGTCTTAGTTGAGGGTAGATAATTGTGTCCCTTCCTAGAGTCCCAAGGCATCTTTTTTTAGGCATCATAAATATAATCATTAATCCTTCTGCCTGGTCTACAGTTAAATATGCATTAGGACCAACCCACTATCCCATCTCTGTGTTTAAATCATTATTAAATAAGAAAACATTCAAAGGGCCATTTGTGGCATTAAAGTAAAATTCTTTGAGGTGCCTGGGTGGCTCAGTAAGTTGAGCATCTGGCTCTTGATTTCAGCCCAGGTCATGACCTCATGGTTTGGGAGTTCCAGCCCGACACTGGGTTCTGTGCTGATGGTGCCGACCCTGCTTGGGATTCTGTCTCTCTCCCTCTCTCTCTCTCTGCCCCTACCCCTCTTGCTCTCTCCCTCTCTCTCTCTCTGAAATAAACTTAAAAAAATAAGTAAAATGAATAAAGTAAAATTCTTCACAAACCTCTTTGGGCATACAACGTAGAAATGAAATAATATAGGATTATTAAAAATTCATAATGCTTTCAGTGGAACAAAGAGTGATGCCAGAAATGACTCATTAGGCCCAGAACATATTGTCAGCAGAAAAAAGAAGGTGATGATTCACTTTGGGGTAAGAAGATGGTGTAACAATGTTTTGGCATTTAATGGATATGCTTTGAACACCCATGACATGTGGGTTTTAAAGATTTTTGCAGTGTACAAGCTAACTTTTCCTGAGATGTGATTTCAGGGTGAATTTCCCTCTCTGCCCCCTCAGTGCTCTTTCCGAATTGCAAACAGGTGCAGAGAACTACAGCCTGCAGTGCTTCTGTTGTGTTCTTTTATACAAATTTAATCACCAAAGTTTTTTTTTTTAATCTAGTTCTTTCACAATACTTAAGAAACTCACCATCAAGCATGTATGTGATAAGGGTTAGGCTCCAAATATATTCACCAAGCAACTTAGGCACATCGTCACCATGCCCTTGGAAAAGACGGAATCAAAAATCTTACTTCTAATCCTTTCCTTGGGCTGCAAAACACACACCTAGGTGCCTGAGGAGATGCTAAATTTTCCTCTGAAGTAATGCAGCTGTGACTTGTTTTGATGTTGGCCTCTCTACATCTTCTGAACAGACAACTAACTAAATCTCAAGATGATATTAAAAAGGTATTGATACTCAGTGTTGAGTTCTCTTTACTCCTATTTTAGGGTCTACCATCCTGGTTCATCTAGCTCCCTACTTCCGTCTCCTCGCTCACTCACCTTTGAAGGTGGTAGGTGGTAGGATCAGCCTCACACCAGCTTTGAGGACGACCTAACCTCAGGCAAGAGGGTTCAGGAAACCATGCAACGTGCCATCAAATTACCCTTGTTGATGATCCAGTCTTTCCTTGAATTCAGTTCTAACTATTAGTAACTGGGTTTCTGGCTTGTTCCCTGCCCCTTTTATCTACCATGTGCCCCAGTCGCCAGGATTTAGGGGGTGTCTACAGTCCGGCTATCTGCCTGTTCAGCATCCGGACATTTCCCACCTGCCCCTGAAGAACGTGACAGTGTGAGCATCCCTGTTACCATACTTGCCACAGATGAAGACAAGAAGGTCCTTAACCTCGGTGGTTTCTACTGCTCACTGGCTGCACAACACCGTCCACACCTTGGGCCTCAACAGGTTATTTTTTGCCCTACTATTTAGATATTCTTTTGCCTGTTGAACTCTACCTTGTCCTGGTCCTGCCCCTCAGTGTGCTGGCCCTAGCAGCAGCCCCAGCCTGTGGATGGATGACAGAATTCTAGGTGCTGCCTTCTAGAATGTAGTATTGCCCCACTGCAGTTATCAGATCATATGTAGCTGATATAGTTTATCCTGGGCTTAATTCTCACTCCTTTTTCCTCACATGCTATGTCGTATTAAGCAAGTTACTTTGTCTTTCAATTTTCTAAACTATAAAGCAGGGATAATAAGATCTAGCCTTTGGTGTATATGACTATTGTTTTATGAAGCATATAAACAACCCAATACAGTTTTTGACAAATAATATATACCCTCAAATGTTATTTTTCTATTTACCTTGCGATATGACATGATATGTTATGGAAGCTAACTTTATAGAACACCCCCCCCAAAATAAAACAGAAAATAAAACTCTACCTAGCAATTTTTTCCTCCTACTTCAGATAGGCATCTTAAATTCCACCATGTACAAACAAAACCAAACAAAACAAAAAAAAACAAAACAGAAAAAGGTTGGGGGGGGTCAAAAATACTCAGCAGCTCTGAGTGGAACTGAAGTTTACTTGTATCTACAAAAGAAACAAAAAATACTTAGTAGTTTGGGTTAAATCAAACAAATTATTCTAATTATTGACACTGCTCCAAATCATAATATGATAGCTTAATTTACACAGAACTCTGTGAAGCTTGTGCTGTATTTAAAGATTATTTTTTCCTTTTTATAGATCTAAACATTACTCGCTCTGTCTCTGCTAAATGCCTGGCTAAAATGTTATTTTCTAGATGGCCAGGAAGAATGGTAATCACAATAAATAAGGCTGAGGACTCTTAGAAGAGGTTGGACATGTGGGCTTTCCATGTCCCTTTCCACTTTTGCTTTAGTCAAGATGGAAATACTCGATCTTTGTGAAATGTACTGTTGAGGGTGAATCCCAGGACAAGGCCAAGCTTGTAAGCTATAAGGACTTTCCAAGATGGAGGGGGTGCATAGTGTAAATCTCCTTGTAGAGATTTAAGGAAGTAGATACTCTGTCAGAGATGGTAGGCAGATCTCAGGAGAGGATCGTATACTATAGTTTCTGAGTGAGCAACTTTCTTCTTTTTTTTAATTTTTTAAAAACATTTATTTATTATTGAGAGACAGAGACAGAGCATGAGGAGAAGAGGGGCAGAGAGAGGGGGAAACACAGAATCTGAAGCAGGCTCCAGGCTCTGAGCTGTCAGCACAGAGCCTGATGTGGGGCTCGAACTCACAAACCACGAGATCATGACCTGAGCCGAAGACGGAAGCTTAACTGACTGAGCCACCCAGGCACCCCAAGAAACTTTCTTCTGAACTCAGGACATCATCTGAAGCACACCACTTTTAAGTTCTCATATCCTCCATGGTAATTCTTTTGGGTTGGCCCCACCTCCTCCAACAAGGTAAGAAAGATAGAGGGACCTTGTAGAGCCATGGATGGTAGTTTTACAGGGAATGAAGGAAAGTGTGTTTGAACCCAAATTGGCACCTCTTGTACACCTCCTTGGAGTTCTGTGCAGGTACACGAAATGAAATGAAGGGGGATGGAGATCTGGCAGAAAGTGCCAGCCAAAAGAAGTCCCAAGTGAAGAAGGCAGTAGCAGATATGAGACGCACCCCTGCTCCCCAAGAGTACTACCAGAAGGTTACTTTGAAAGTGGGGAAGCTGTGTTCAGTTCACATTTTTTCCATCTGGCTTCCTGATTAGAACCAAAACATATTTGGAGAAGGCATAGAAATACTGATTACAGATTAATATAGGCTGAATTGTGACCCCTCTAAATTCATAGGTTGAAGTTCTGGGGCACCTGGCTGACTCAATCGGTTAAGTGGCTGACTCTTGATTTCAGCTCAGGTCATGATCTCATGGTTCATGAGTTTGAGCCCCACATCGGGTTCTGTGCTGACAGTGCAGAGCCTGCTTGGGATCCTCTCCCTCTCTCTCTGCCCCTCTCCCCTCCTCTCTGAAAATAAATAAATAAACATTAAAAAATATTTAAATAAATTCATATGTCGAAGTCCTAACCCCCAACTACCTCAAAATGTGACCATATTGGACATAGGGTCTTCAAGGAGGTGATTACGTTAAATGAGGTCATTGGAGTGGGTCCTAATCAGATACAACTGCTATCTATATGAAGAAATTAGAACAGAGGGGCACCTGGGTGGCTCAGTTGGTTAAGTGTCTGACTTTGGCTCAGGTCATGATCTCACCATTCCTGAGTTCGAGCCCCACGTTGGGCTCTGTGCTGACAGCTCAGAGCTTGGAGCCTGCTTCAGATTCTGTGTGTCCCTCTCTCTCTGTCCATCCCCTGCTCATGCTCTGTCCCTCTTTCTCTCAAAAATAAATAAACTCTAAAAAGTTAAAAAAAAAAAAAGAAATTAGAACACAGATACATGCAGAGGAAAAACCTTTTGAAGACATAGGTTAGAGAAGGCATACCTGCAGCCTCAACAACAGTGAGAGAATGACTTTCTGTGGTTTAAAACCCCTTTCTGGGGTACTTTGTTACGGCAGCCTGAGCTGACTGATACATAGGGCAGCATAAGAAAGAATCCTCTCACATTCAAAACAAAACAAAAGAATTTTGGGTTTCCTTTCAGAAAATGTAGACCTCCCTGTCTCAATGTAGGAAAGGACTACAGAAGCAGTTGGCAGAAATGACAGAAAATGGCCTCAAGTAACAGATGAGTGGTTTGACCCATTGGAAATTAATCTTGAGGTTTCAACAAAATTCAGTGAATATGTTTCTCTTTAAACATACTTCATTACCACATTTGATTGCGTGAATTCAGTAGTTAAGAGAATCCAGGTTTGAATCCAAGGTGCGTGATCTTGGACAGACAGACTCCCCAGTAAAAGTGTCACTCGGATCATGTCACTTCCATTCTTAAAACCCTATATGATGGCCCATCCTATCCTGGAATAAAATCCAAATCCTCCTGACCCCCTACCAACCTTTCAAGCTCAGGTCCCTGTTCCTGCTGGGTCCTGTTTCCTGGCCTCATTGGACTTCCTCTCCACCCTGTCTGTGCTGTTTCCCCAGCAACAAGCTACTCTCCCCTCAGGCTCTTTCACCTGCTCTTTCCTTTTAGAAAAATAATCGTCCCCAAAGGCCCATAAGTTTTATTCCTTTATTACGTAAAACTAACCTATCACATTTTCTAAAATTCTGTCCCATCCAGTCATTTGTCCTCCTATGGTTTCTCTTCTATGCCACTTATCAGCACCTAATATCAGTGCAAGATTCCGTTTTAAGTGCATGTTGTTTGCCTTCTCCACAGGACACAGGCTCAGAGAGAGCAGGGTCTAGGCTCTTCTGCCCATGGCTATACCCCCAAGGACCTAGGACAGTGCCTAGAAATGGGCATTTGGTTCACATTTGTTGAAGGAATGATCAATAGGGATATAAGTTGAATATCCTTCATAGCATTATTTTTCAGACTATTTTTGTATAGAATTATTTGTGCAAAGTCCTTCCTAAGAAAAAGAAATGTTTTTAGATATTATTTTATAGAAGAGGTAGAAAGGTACATAAAATTCATGAGAGGCAAGCATGATATGAGTTTCATGCTAACACTTCAGCTCCGGGGAACAACTGTGAGCCAAAACCAGTTTGTTCATCCCCACACGCAGGCATGTGTGGATTTAAGAGACAGTGAGCTAGAAGGGAGAAAAACATGGCTTAGCGATGCCTTGGAATCAAAATGAGTGAAATGCGATGTTCTCCAAAACTATCATTTCCAATATTTGGGGTGGAAAACAGGATAAAGGTTGAGAAGGTAAACTCTTCTCCAAAAATGCTTTTTGCCAGTAAAGGTGAATAGAATATTTTGCTTGAAGAGTCACGAGTTCCAGAAAAATCTGACTTATCCATATCACTATGAACAAAAATGTCCATTAAAAGCCAAAAATAAATTATTTTTTGGATTACCCACATCACTGCTTCCCTCTACTGGCATAAATGATTAAGAACCGACTACATGGCTCAAATTCAGTTTAAACAGGCCAGAAAAGAATATTAGAAGTTAAGGACATACCCCTCTCCACCTGTATACACTGTTTCTGTCTCTAACTTTCAACTCAATAAAGTTCTGCTTCTGGGCAATGCTATAGCCCCACAGTATGAGTATGGTGCCTTGACTTCAAGATAGAACACTGATAAAGTTACATTCCACGTGACGGGTACCTAATGTCCTCCTTCTTGCCTGGTAAGTTTCCTCCCTTTAATATCTTTACTTTTCTAGCTCCTAAATCCTCTTGCCTGAAGTTTTCTCTTTTCCCCTCAAAGTCTTCTTTTTATGTTCATTTATTTATTTAGAAAGAGAGAGAGAGAATCCCAAGCAGAGCCAGACGTAGGTCTCCATCCCAAGAACCGTTGAGACCATGACCTGAGCCAAAATCAGGAGTCAGCTGCTCAACTGACTGAGCCAGCCAGGTGCCACCCCCGCAAAGTCTTAAAAGAAGTAATAATATTCATATTAAAGATGAATAGGGAAAACATTTTCCAGATTTCTAACTGGAAACGAGATAGTCCCACATATTCTTAATTATCATAGCCATGAAGTAAAAGAAACAAATGTCCTACAGATCAAACATAGGCAATTCTGCTAGCTACCCTAGACAAATGGTCTCCGCAGATCTTCTGGATATATAAATTTTTAGACTATTTGTTTTTATAAAAGGCATCATTGTGTAAGTTTCCTACTGGAAAAGTTTACATGAGACAATTCTGAGATTAAATGCTCACGTGTGACTGAAGTCACATAAAAAGTGAGATCTGTGGGCTGCCTGGGTGGCTCAGTTGATTTCTTGATCAAGCTGACTCTTGATTTTGGCTCAGGTCTTGATCCAAGGTCATGGGATTGAAACCCGCATAGGACTCTGTGCTGAGCATGGAGCCTGGTTGAGATTCTCTCTCTCTCTCTCTCTCTCTCTCTCTCTCCCTCTCCCTCTCCCTCTCCCTCTCCCTCTGCCCTTCTCCCCCACTCACACACTCTCTCTCTCTAATATAAAAATAATAATAAATAAATAAAAGCGAGATCTGTGACAATTAGATCCTACAGAATAAAACAGACATAGTAGTCAAAGGATCTCACCTAAAAACCAGAGCTGTGCTCTTTAAACCTTCTGCAAGTGAAACAGTGGGAAGACATTTTTGCTTTTATGTACTGAGTCTGACAACTTTTTAATTAAAGTCAGACCAAAATGTATGAGTAGAATTAGAGAACTATGGACAGTTAGAGAAAAACAGAAGAGGTGAGTAAATAATGAAATGCTATACTTTTTTTAAAAAAGAGGCTTGACACTAGGAGACACTTTTAAAAAATTATATCAAACCTGAAGAGTGACCCCTAAATAAAGACAAAGTTGGTCTTATAAACTGCACATACGAGATAAAAGCATATATCATCATTGGCTAATAACATCATTTCAACTATGCATTCTAACAGAAAAAAGGCATTCAGTGATAAAAAAATAAAATCCCACTAAAGAAAGATAACATTGATTTGAAGGGAACATCTCCTTTAGGAAATGGGTAATTGGTTGCATTTATTTTTCCAAAAAAATACCATTTTAAAAATGGGGAAATTTGCAATATTTCCCACAGATTCATTCACGTCTACAAGAAAGACATCTTGTTCCTTTAATCTATGAAGGCGGAGATCAATTCTCATATACCTACCTCTTAACATTTAATTTTTGTTCATGTAAAGCTTTTTCTGGATTTATAAATATTTCTCTATACTCACAACCTGATATTTACCAGTACTATCAACCCCAGGAAACCAGTTCCCCCAAACTCAAACAGGTTCATGTTTATGCTCCCACAGTTGGCCATTCTGGAAAAAGCTGGAGTTGTAGTTAATCATGTCCTACTCCTACTTAAGGACTTATGAAGACTAATTAATTTTTCTGTTGGAACATACCAGATGACTCATCATTATCTGCCAGCCTGTCATTCATATATTTGTACTCAGAACCAGGTAGATATATCAATTAGAGTCTCTTGTGGATTCAAAGTGTCTAATGAGTACCAATAGTGTTTTCCAGATAAACAGAATTCATGATCAAAATTGCAAGAAGAGTTAAGAAGAGAGCAGGTTAACCAGAAAAGTCATTTTGTTACAGTGAGTAAGAATAATCACTTCATCTCAGATGCAGCATTAACTTCCTGAAGAAAAAATTATTAGACACTCAAAGTGCTTCTAACCTCAAAATCCCAAGATTCTATGAATAATCAGAAAGCAATCAACTAGAGTATTTTTGCTCTTCATGTATTCAATCAAGACTTTATAGCTCAGGGTGTTTGGCTCAGTCAGTAGTCAGAAAGTCTTCTCAACACTCCTTGCAATTTTCATCATGAATTCTGTTTACCTGGAAAACACTATCGGTACTCATTTCACACATTGAATCCACAAGAGGCTCTAATTGATAATCTACCCCGTTCTGAGTATGCATATACAAAGCTTCTCTTGATCTCTGAGTCACGAGTTCAAGCCCTCCATTGGGGACAGAACTTACTTTTTTAAAAGAAAAGTGTTTATAGCTCAATCTGAGTCCTGAATTTATATTGTTTATTTGTATTATTCCACTGATGTTGGATAGAATAAACTTCAGATTTTAAAGAGTAACGGCAGCACATGATGATGAAAATTAATGGTTGAAAAGCCATAAGAGTAAAAGCTAATTTTCTTGATAAGTTCCCTCTTTACACAGACGGAGGTTTTAATGAGATTTGTCCAATTTTGGGTCAATTATTTCTGAGTATGTAGTGTTCTGTGACTGTTTCCTCCTTAGCCTTTGTGTTATCAGTTGCAGAGCTGAGTAAGGACAACTCAGATTCAAAATGCTGCTTTCATCTGAGAGAGAAAAGGGAAACGAGAATTATCTCTGCCAGCTAGAGAATTTGACAAGCACACAGCAAAAACAATTACTACTTTCTTCCACTGCATTTTTCAAACGGAAAGAATGACACACCATTGAGTTAGAAATTGTAAATGAACCTATTTCTTTCCATATCTGTTACCGACTCATTTGTCAATGAATAAGAAAAAAAAAAAAAAAGTTTCCATTCCTTTAGAAGGAAGAGGACTTTTCCAGTCTGAATCTTCACCACCACCCATTATAGGGGCTTATGTCAACACAAAGGTCACTTCTCTGCTGGGCAACTCTCTTGCTCTCCCTCTTCCACTCTGTCTTCTCCCAGTTTCTTCTTCAATAAACATTGCTTCTCTACTCTTTTTTTCCTCTGCATCCCCTTTTCTATGTCCAAGCCTCAGAACCACCAGCAGGTTAATCTCACTGATGACCGAAAAAATTTTCATTCTCTGGAAGGACTAACTCAAGGAGGTCCCTCAAACCTAGTTTGAAGAAAACAGAGAGTACGAGGTGCCCAAGAAAGGCTCTCCTCTCCAAGTTTGGAACGAAGTTTTCAATCAAACTGCTGCAGTTGGAAATCTCTTTGTCCACAACTTCCCACTGAGGGCCCCTTCTCATTATTCAGGTCGCAAGTCAAATGTCATGTCCTTAGACAGACTATCCTGAACACTAACGATTTTCTAAAATAAGAAGGATCAAGCTTGAGAGTGGAGCTGGGAACTGATCGTAGGGTAGCAAGCACACATAAAACTGAAAGACAAGTGGGCAGGCACCAGGGTGCTGCAGTCACCGGCCCCAAGCTGCTAGGCATCCAAGATCACCTGGAGTGAGCCTTCTCACCCATGATTTCTCAATAGAGTCATTTACATGTATGGACTATCCATGAAGTGGAAGACCCCCAGGAGGGAGTAGGAGTCAATATAACACAATATATTAATAGAATGAAGGGAAAAATACATGATCCTCTCAACTAATGGAGAAACTGCATTTGACAAAATCCAACAGCTTTCATGATACAATCACGGAACAAGGCAGAAATAAAAAAAGAAGTTCCTCAACTAGATAAAAGGCATCTATAAAACACTGAGTCACTAAGCAGAACCCAGAACTTTCATGAGCAGGGATGCATAGTCCATACATGTAAACGACTCGATTGAGAAATCATGCTGTGATGTACGGAGGAAAAAAGCAGCCATATGCAGGCAGGTGGGGGCAAGGCAAGTATGCTTATAGATATTCCTTTTGTTTGAGCAGGAGAGATATTTTTTTTACTTTACTTTACTTTTATTCTAATTCCAGTATAATTATATGTATTCCAGTACACAGTGTTATATTAGTTTTGGGTATACAACACTGTGGTTCAGCACTTCTGTACACTACCCAGTATTAAGCAGGAAAGATTTTAGAGTGTTTGCATGCTAATAAGAATAATTCGATCCAGCATGTGAAACTGATGATGTCAGGGAAAAGAGGGAGAGGATTACAGAAACCAAAAGACTTGAGACGATGAGGACAGATGGGTTCCAGAACATATAGTTAGAAACTGGCCTTTGAAAGCTAGAGGGTCACTTCCTCGGCTCTATCAGGAGATAAGAAAGAAAAGATAGGTGCAAATATGAGTCATTTTGAAGCTGTTAGAAAAATAGAGGAGATTTTATATAATGGTTTATTACTTTTTAATTAATGTATGAATTAAACCATAAGTCTTGAGTATGACAGTGAAAATAAAGATGGCATAAATACGAGGTTAAGGAGAATAGAGAGTGTCTGCAATACTTGGCTTGGAAAGTGAGGAAATTCGGCTGATAAGAGACAGAGTATTGAATTATCTGGCAGTGCTGACAGCGCAACCAATACATTGTATCAAACACTTGCAATTAAACCAGTGAGTCCCACTGTATATTTTATTTCTCACTGTGTTCACCTATGTAAGTACAAGCATGATGAGGTCACGTGGCTGAGTTCATCTAGGATTGGGTGTCTCAAGGCAGATATAACCCTCGGAATGTGGGAGGAGTGAGTTGAGTTGAGACTTTTTTCAAGGGAAGAATTACAGTGATAAACCAACATACTGAGAAATACCCTCCCCTCCAAAAAAAAAAAGTGCAAAACTATAGAAACCTATAGAAAAAAAAAAAAGGTTTGGAGTCAATGGATTGTAGGTAAAGAGGGACTCGACTAACTGATGTTGTGTGTAGTGTGAATACAGGCAAGTGAACCAAAGGGGTAAAATTTCAGGGTTGAAGAGAAATAGAAAGTTTGCATTGAGATTTGAGAGATGGGGATTTTTTTATTAAAGAAAAATTAAGTGCATGGCCATGACAATGGGTAGTTAACATAATATGGAAGGAAAACTGGCTGGAGTTGAGATCAGGAAACCAGACGGAGAAAATGTAGAATGGGCATCATTGTGGATGCTGACAGAAATGGGTTGGAGGAATAAACAGAGAGCCAGCATCCAACATCTGCAATGAATGAATGAATGAATGAATGTCCACAGAGTCATAGGATGATAACAGTGAGAAAACGGACTTGGGGATATATCTGGATGGTGTGACATCTGAATATGTGAGCAAGGGTTTCTGAAACCGCAATGGCCTGGAAGTGATGATGGATGATGATGAACAGGGAAGAAAGATAGGCATCCAGTCCCTGGCCCCAAGGAACATAGTGTATGAGAAAAAGAAGCTATCTACTTGACATGTCTGGAAAGGAAGCAGTGAATTTAGAGACCAGAGTTTATAAAGGTGAAGAGGTTAAGAGATTCAAGAGACAGAAATTAGCTGTTCACATATCAGGGTTCCCAGAGCCACAGCACAAGGATCTGAAAAGAAGACAGGACTGGAGGATAAGTTACATTAAGAAATGAAAGGGGCGCCTGGGGGACTCAGTCAGTCAAGCATCTGACTCTTGATTTTAGCTCAGGTCCTGAACCCAGGGTCATGAGATCGAGCCCTGCATAGGGCTCCATGCTTAAGGTCCTCTCTCTCTTTCTCCCTCTTCTCTGCTCCTCTCCCCTACTCATGCGCTCTTTATCTTTCTCAAAAAAATAAAAAAAGGAAGTTATCCTCTTGTTTTCAAAGGCCAGTTTCTCACATGTGGCTAGCCTAGTTCAGATAAACCTCCTCTGTTCTGTAGCATCCTGCCCATGCCACGATCATACTATTTCACTGACCTATAACAGCTTAGGGTAAAAATATAAGTTTAAAAAAATATATGTTTACAATATTGTAGAACAAATATCTTCTCCTTTTAAAGTTTAATCCTTCTGTTCCTACGGCTATAATGACTGGTTCTATTTGGTTTTTGCCTCACTCTTTCTTTACAGCAGAAAGCTAAATTGTAGAAATAAGATCCCAGGAAGAAAGTTTATTTCAGCTACCTAAAGGATTCATGACTCAAGTATCATGGGAACCAGTAATTCTTTGTCGGTCATACAGTCACATAAGATGAATCACTTGTGTGAAAATCTAATCCCAGGGGAAAAAATATGTGTGAGAAACTGGAACAAATGTATCCTTGCTGTCTGTGCATTAAATGAGGGCACTATCATTTAATGACCCTGTTAACATTTCACAGAGAAAAACAACCACAAATTACACACCTAAGTACTGTGCAATCTCACATGTCATTGCTCACAGGGCAGATGGGGTGAGAGGAGAGATGGGTCAAGGCAAACTCTGTCATCTATGATGAAACACTATTTAGAGTTCATGAGGTAGTAAGAAATCTTTGGCAATCTTTCTATATCCCAAATAAAGCTCACAGCCAGAGCCTTACAGTATATTTGAACTAACATTTATAAAAGCACGGAAGCAACATGGTTTCATTCTGAATTTAGTGCAGCAGACGTTAGAGGTGACAATAACGTGGGACGGGGTGATTGAGTAGGGTCCATTCCCCTGGATCTTGTCTGTAAATACAAAAACTCTTCTGTCACTGACGGCAGTTTTCTTCACTCCTACTTTCTTCCACAGAGGATATCTGAACATATACCAGAATATATAAAATAATTTAGGGGGGCGCCTGGGTGGCTCAGTCAGTTAAGCATCCAGCTTTGGCTCAGGTCATGACCTTATGGCTCGTGGGTTTGAGCCCCATGTCAGGGCTCTGTGCTGACAACTCAGAGCCTAGAGTCTGCTTTGGATTCTGTGTCTTCCTCTCTCTGCCCCTTCCTCGCTCTCTCTCTCTCTCTCAAAAATAAACATTAAAAAATTTTTAAATAATTTTGTACATGAATATCTATGATAGTTTATACTTATTGAATATTTAGCTATGTGCCAAGTTCTATGCCAAGTGCTTTGTCTCATATAATACTTCCAACAACATTAACACATATGAGCTCTTTACTACCCCTACTTTACCATTACAGAAAATAAATAAATAAATAAATAAATAAATAAATGGATAAATAAATAAAATCAGGTTACAGGAACATAAAAAATGAAATCTCTCAGTTATGGCACTGAGTCAGAAGAAAACATGTCAGTCCCTGGTGACAAGCTAATGTTTTTGTGTACTTTCTCATGTTGCCTTTCACAAAGACAGTGGTCAATAATCAGCAATACCCCCAGTGTTAATTCATCAGCAGTTTCTGTGAAGCCATGTCCTGTAGGATTCTTCAACAGAAGCTTTTGAGTGAAATACAAAAACCCAGTTGAAGGCAGTTCTGTGAGGTGAAGGCAGAAACTCCTTGGGACTCAAGCTCCCCTCAGTGGAAGTCATCTGATGAATGAAATATAACACACCAACTGCTGAATCCAATGATCCTATATCCATCCTCAGTTCATTGGACCCTCTATAACATTGGTCACTTTTTACCACTCCCTTCCTCTTTAATCTTAAATTCTCTATAACTATAGCTTCTGTATTTGGCTTTATAGCCCCTTAAATGTTTGCACTCTCCAGGGTCCTAGATTTGGTCCTTTTCATTTCTCATTTCACACACTCTCCTTGAGTATCTCTACCTAGGCCATTTTGTTCACTACCAACTATAAGCTAATAACATCCAATTCTATCTATACCTGTACCCCTCCAGGCACTTCCACTATCTCTCTCTCTTTCCCCCCCAATACACACACACACACACACACACGATATGTTCACATATATTACATATATATCTATGTCTTTTACTTCCTCCTTCCTTCCTTCCTTAAATACATAATTGCTGACCACTAAGCACTATGTGCCAGTCATTGTTCTAGGTACTGGGAATACAGCAGAGAACAAGATGCGCAAGACTTTCTCAGATAAAGAAAAACTGGGGGAACACAGCACCAACAGACCTGCACTGTAAGAAATGTTCAACGATTTTTCTCAGGCAGAAGGCAAATGATAGCGGTCAGAAACATGGATCTACATAGAGAAAGGGAAAATGTCAGAGAAGGAATAAAGGAGATAAAATATTTTCTTTTTCTTATTTTAATTGATCTAAAAGATAACTGTTTTTATAATAATAGTGGTAAAAATGTATTGGGTAATTATAGCATATTGATAAGTGAAAAATTACATGAATGTTACAAGGAATAAGAGGGAGGTATTGGGAATTCTCTGTTATAAGGCACCCTCTCTATGCATGAAGCAAATAAGTGTTATTTGAAGGTAGACACAGAGTAATTAAAAATGTATATTGTAACTATAGGGAAACTACTAAAAAAATTAAAAGAAGTATAACTGATATGCTAATAGAGGAGATATAATGGAATCATAAAAAGGTTAAAAAGGATAAAAATAATTTTAAAAAATGTTCAGCTAAAACCAGAGAAAGCAGAATAAGAAGCCTCCGGCAACGAACAGAAAAGGTTATAAACATGGTTGTTATTAATCCCAATATATCAATAGTCACTTTAAATGGGATGATTTAAATACATGAATTCAAAGACAAAGATTGTCAGAGAGGATAAAAAAAAAACTCAGTTATATAGGTCTTTAAAAATAAAGACTTTGATAGGTTACAAGTTAAAGGATGGAGAAAGATATACCCTGCTAATACTAATCAAAAGAAAGCTGGGATATCTATATTAATTTCAGACAAGACAGACCACAAGACAAGGGAAATGATCAAGCATAATGAGGGGCATACGTAATTATAAAGGGGTCAATTCTCCAAGAAGACATAACATAACACCAAACAGCAGAGTGTCAAAATAAGTGACACAAAAGCTGATAGAACTAAAAGGAAAAGAAGACAAATCCACCATGATAATTGGAGACTTCAATACCACCTTGTCAGTAACTGATAAATCAGGTATGTAGGAAGTCAGGAAGGATATATTTGACCCGAATAGCACTATCAATCAACTTGATTGGGTTGACACTTATAGAATACTACCTCTAACAACTTGCAGAATACACATCTGTCTCAAGCTCACAGGGAACATTCATCAAGATAGACCACATTCCTGGCCATAAAATACATTTTAATATATTTAAAAGAACAGTCACCATAGAAAGATTATTCTTGGATCACAGTGGGCTTAAACTGGAAATCAGGAACAGAAAGACAGCATCCCAAATATTTGGATATTAAACAACATCCTTTAAAGTATTATCTAAAATATTTAAATATCTAAAAATATTAGAAAATATTTTAAAGGAAATTAAAATTATAATACAGTTTGTTAAAAATTTGTGGGATACAGCAAAAATTTGTGCTTAGTAAGAAATTTATAGCATTAAGTGTATTTATTAGAAGAGAAAAAAATGATTAAAATCAATAGTCTAAGCTTCCATCTCAGGAAACTAGAAAAAGAATAACTTAAGCCAAAGGCAACTAGAAGTAAACACTAATAATTTGAGATAAAATTGAAAATAGGAAAACAGCAGAAAAAGTAAACAAAATCAAAAGCTGACACTTCAAAAAGATAAATAAAACTGATAAATCTCTAGTCAGCCAACCAAGAACAAATAATGAAGACACTATTTGCCAGTGTGAGAAATGAAAAAGGAGTCATTATTACTGATCCAATGACCATTAAAAGAGTAATAAACAAATGCACAAATAATTCTATACCCACAACTGTAATAACTTTGGTGAAATGGGCCAATTCTTTGAACAACAGAAACTACCAAAACTCACACAAACAGAAAAAGATAACTCTAGCATGGGAACCTGCATGGCTCAGTCGGTTAAACATCCCACTCTTGATCTCAGCTCAGGTCTTGATCTCAGGGTCATGAGTTCAAGCCCTGTGTTGGGCTCCATGCTGGATGTGAAGCCTACTTAAAAAAAAAAAAAAAAAGAGATAACCCTATTAGGCCGATATCTATTAAAGAAATTTAAGTAAGAACTTATGACCTTCCCAAAAAGTCCAAATAGTTTCACTGATGAATTCCACCAAATACTAAAGGAAAGAATAAAATCACATCTCCACAATTCTTCCAGAAAATAGAAGCTGAGAAAATACTTCCAAATTTACTCTATAAAGCTAACATGACTCTAATGCCAAAACAAGGTAAAGGCATAATAATATCTCTCATGAACATTAACACAAAAATCCTCAGGAAAATATTAGAAAATCAAATTAAACAATGTATAAAAAGAATTATCTTTTTAATTTAATCTGAGTGCAAAAGCCTGGTCAATGCTCTAAAATCAGTCAATGTAATTTACACATTAACAGGCAAAAGAAGATTGATACTGGGTATGGGAAATGATACAGGATATGAAGTTATTAACAAAAGTGAGTTGCTTTGTTACATATAGAAATGAACAATTAAGTTTTGGGTTTTTTTTTAATGCTCTATTTTTTGAAAGAGAGAGTATGAGCAGGGGAGGGGTAGAGAGAGAGAGGGGACAGAGGATCTGAAGCAGACTCTGTGCTTACAGGCTCACAGCAGTGAGCTCTGTGCAGGGCTTGAACTAACAAATCATGAGATCATGACCTGAGTCAAAGTCAGACGTTCAACAGACTGAGCCACCCAGTCACTTCCAATTAAGTCTTAATTTTGAAAAAACAATATCATGTAGAATAACACCCAGACAATGAAATTCTTAGGTATAAATCTAACAAAACATATACAGGACATTTATGCTAAAAAAAAAAAAAAACCCTGATTTTAAAATATCAAAGATGATCTAAATAAATGGAGTTCTAAGTTCATGGGTTGAAAGACTCAATATTGCTCACATGTCAATTTTTCCTAACTTAGTCTACAGATTCAATGCAATACCAATTAAAATCCCACTTTGTGATGTTGTAGATTTTAACAAACTAATTCTAAACTTTACAGGGAACAGCAGGAGAGCTAGAATAGACAAAAAATACTAATGAAGAATGAGACTCACCCTATCCAATTTCAAGACTTACTATAAAGCTACAGTAATCAAGAAAGTTTGATGTTGATTAAAGAATAGACAAATAGAACAATGGAGCCAAATAGAGCCCAGAAGTCTGCCCACACAAATGCAGTCAACTAATCTTTGTCTACGTAGCAAAGGCAGTCTGGTGGAGATAAAAACAGTTTTTCAGGAAATGGTAGAGGACATTCAAAATGCAAAAAAAAAAAAAAAAAAAAAAAAAAAGACCCTATTTCCCTATTTACAGACCTTACACCTTAAGTAAAAATTAACTTAAAACTGATCATAGGCCTAAATGTAACATGCAAATGATAAAACTTTTGAAGAACACATGAGAGAAAATTTGTATGACCTTGGGCTTGTAATTTGCTTTTAAATAGAATACCAAAAGCACAATCCACGATAGAAAAAATGGACAACTTGAACTTTATTAAAATTAAAAACTTTTGCTCTGCAAAAGACACTATTAAAGAGAATTAAAAGACCACTCATAAACTGGGAAGAAGTATCTGCAAAACACATATCTGATAAAGGACTTGTGCCCAAAATATACCAACAAAACCTGTTAACACTGAACAATAAGAAAACAACCAATCAGACACCTCAGCAAAGAGGATATACAAATGGCAAATAAGCATACGAAAAGATGATCAATATCACTTGGCATTGGGGAATTGGAAATTAAAATGAGACACCACTACACACCGATTAGAATGGCTAAAATCCCCAAAACCTGACAATACCAACTGCTAAAGGTGAAGCAAAACAACAAAAACTTTCATTCGGTGCTGAGGAAAATGCATTTTGGAAGACAGTTGGGCAGTTTCTTTAAAGCTAAACATGGGTTTACCATATAATCCAGCTATGTTCTCTAGCTCCTTCTTCCCAGCCTCAGGACTATTCCCATCCCTGGTTTTCCCAGTATTCACACTCTCACTGGTGCCGAGAAACTTTTAGATTCGTTCTCTGTCCTAGGCTGAGTGAGTGGGAACCCACACTGTGTTCTTGTCCACCACTGTAGGTAGACTGCCCCCCAACTATTCCACTTCCAGGTCACAATGGATAGTGGATCAAACATGGAGCTGTATGAAATATGAGACTTTTCTAAGAAGGATACCCAGAGAAATGGATCAACAATACCAATATTCTTATATTTCTTCTAACCTACCTGATTTTTCCCCCTTTCTCTCCTAGAAATTCTGGTTCTTGGATAGGAATTAGTGTATCCCTATGTGACTTATTATCCCTTGCTTGTCCTATTTAACTTCCAGGCTATTACTTCCAAGATAGAAAAGACTTTCCCATCCTGTGTAGCAAAACTTCCTTTGTGTCATATCCTCATCTTATCTGTTCAATAGTTTTCTCTATGGTTGATCCTTCAAGCTTTGAGTTGCTACATGAAAACTAAGAATTCTGAGAAAATGGGTTTTTCTCTCATAAAATTCAGACTCTCAAGATCATTTCCCCACTGCAGACTTATACCAGTCTGCTTATAAACTCAATGCTGAGCAATTATGTCCACGTCCCAGACAGTTTGTGCTGTTTCTTTCCCGAGGCCATAAATTTGGACTTCACGGCGAAGGGCTGCAAGTGATGGAGAAAAACAATTCTCTACCCCCGAAGGATCTTAAATGCCTATCAGGACAATTTGTTGACAGCCTCAGACCTACTAAAACTACTACATCTACAAGAATGAATGAACTACTTTTCCTTCAATCCAAAGCTTCTTACATAGAATTATTTTCAACTCTTTTTCTAAGAGTTTGGCAGCAAGCAATTTAGGGTTATATTTTGAATAAATTATTTGCCATGTCTTCAGTATAATAAAATTAATAAAAATAACACTGCTTAAATGATTTTCACTACTTTTCTCAAATATTCATTGGAAAGAAAAATTCTGTAATACTGTCAGATTCTTAGAAATAGATAAATCTTAAAAATATATAAATGTCTGATTCCATGGCATGAAAGAATTGTATTAGGAGAGCTAGAAGTTTTAAAAAAATAAAAAGAAGTGAAAAAGGAAAGAAGGAAGATAAGGTCAGACCTTTGAGTGGGAAGAGGGACAATGGAACAGTTCTATTTAAACGTATTGTTACAAACCAACTGGTTAGCCTTTGTATTTTCCATAGGAGACCAATTTTTCAAACTAGAAAAGATGGCACAAATCATCAGCAGAAAAGGATATGCTAGAAGAAATATAAAGCAGTAAGACATTGATTAGAGGATATTCACTGTCACTAATAGAGGATGAATACTGTTCATAACAAAGAGGTAAATAAGAACAACCTTTCTAGAAGCAGTATGAAAACATATACATAAAAGCATTCTCATTGCTGCACTTTTTCTAGAAGGGAAGATTGCAAAGAGCCTAAATGTGTAATAATAGAGGGTGGGTGATATAAACATACCTACACAGCATGGAATATTATGATTTATGTAATTTTTTCAATATTTTAATAATGTATATTGAGTAAAGTATTTGTTATCCTATCCAACTCTCAGCATACACATTGTTTTTTGTAATTTAACATTGATGAAATCGAGAAACAGTTTATAGCCACCACCAGGCAGAGCCAGCCATGTGCACGTATGTATGTAATGTAATGATATAGTTATCGCCCGCGCATGCCTATCAGAAGTCACAGAACAAATGTCAGAGACTTGCAGAAAGGTTGCATCAACAATGTTCTTAACTGTACAGAAAATGATATTGTATAGGAAAAATCAAAAAATCTATTTAAAAGTTGGGACTAAGCATTTGAAGAAATGTGGAGAACATTTTACCAAATTTATTTCACTTATGTTTTCCCTATTGTGTATACACAAGAATGAATTTTCATAAAATTATGATAAAATCATACCTGTGTTTAACTAGCTCTTTCAATAAAAATATAAAAGAAAAGTGATTTAAAAAGCACTGTAATATAGTTCAAAGGCAGCACTTTGGTTGCTATGGTTCGGGCTTGAATAAAAGCTTAAAACTATTAAATTAACTGGGACATGGCCACACATATGACCCTTTCTTTTTCTGTCTGTCTTTCGTTTTTTTTTTTTCTTTAACAAATAATGGATTCCAATTTATTTTGTTAATGTGGCACATAAGAAAACCCAATATGATTTAGGAACTTTCAAGTTGAAACCATGTCACCTCAATTCCTTTGTCTTTATAGCAATGAAGTCATCTTTGACTAGGGATTTTATCATTAAAAAAACAAAAGAAATAAGATTTAATTGAACGGTAGCAGCCTTTAAATAAATGTTTTAAATATCTTCAGATTTATACCTGCAATGAAAATCAAGTATTATTACCCAAAATATTCTTACTGTGCTCAAAAGCTTATACTTGTTTGCCAGTCTACTCATACATAAAGGCACCTTTGCTGAAATAAATGGTAACTTTTCGTTAGTATTTGTAATGCAGAATGTAGAGCTCTCAGCAAGAAGATAATCTTTTTTTTCTTTTTTTGCCAATAGCATGTGCCAGTTGAGCCAAATCATTGTTAAACTCCACCTTAAAATGGTTCTGAGTGGGCTCTATTTTTCTCTTTAAAAAAACAAAAAAAATCCCCTCTGGAACCTAGAAAAAGTATTTTTTCTAGGAAGGCCAGAAACACTTGGGTATAAGAATTAAAAAGTTTGATATTTTGCTTCCGTGCCTTCACAAAACTTCTCAAACATGGGCAGTTCATGACAGTGCGGGAAGAAGAAAATCCTAAGACTGGGGACCCTTTTCTTTTAGAAAGTCGAAAAACCAAGTGTGTTCTCAATCTATTAAATTACCATCAATTTTTCACCATCACAGAGTAATCTGTGTGCTTGCATTAGTTGTCTGTGGCTGTGTAACCAAGTATGGAAGGCTTAGCCTTAGAACAGCAGGCATTTACTGTCTCAAAGTTTTGCTGATCAGGAGTCTGAGACCAGCTTAGCTGGATGGTTCTGGCTCAGGGTCTCGGGAAGTCACAGTCAAGATGTAAGCCAAAGTTGTAGTCACTGTAACACTGGACTGGAGCTGAAGGGCCCACTTGCAATGGCTCATTCGCAAGGCTGTTGGCAAGAGTGTTCAGTTTCTTGCTAACTGTGGACTAGAGGCGTCGGTGTCTCATCACGTGAGTCTTTCATAAGGCTACACGGGCGACCTGGCAGCTAGCTTCTCCCAAAGCAAGTGATGTGAAAAAGATCAAGAAGAAAGTCCTTATGACCGACCTTTCATGACCTAGCCTCAGAAGTCATGCACTATCTCTTCTGTTTTATTTTATTTCTTAGACGCACGTCACTAATTCCAGTGACAGGAGCAAAGGAGTTAGGCCCTTCTTGTGGGAGGAGTAGCAATCAATTTATGAACATAATGTAAAACATCACAGGCTTTGCGGTTTTCCCAAGGGCACTAAGATCATGAAATCTTTGAGTATGACAGTCTGTAAGCAAGACATGAAAACCAAGAGTAAATTGCAGTGAAATATCTATGACATTATCCTCCCACTTGCTGTTGAGAAACTAAATAGCCTAATTCTTCTGAGATGATCTTAAATGTTTCATAGGAAATATCTGAAAGAAATTCTAGAGCAGATAGAATTATTTGATGTTGACATTGCTATGGCTTTCTTCTTCTGTTCCATGGCTCTGCATTTTTATTTGAATTCATTCATTATCAATTGAAGAACTGAAGACAATCAACGTCAAATGAAATCTAAGAAACTAAGGGTGCCTGGGTGGTTCAGCCAGTTGAACGTCTGACTCTTGATTTCAGCTCAGGTCATGATCTCACAGTTTGTGGGATCAAGCCCTGCATTGGGCTCTGCTGTGTCAGCACAGAGACTGCTTGGGATCCTCTCTCTCCCTCTCTCTCTGCCCCTCCCCCATGCTCTCTTGCACTCTCTCTCTCAAAAATAAATAAACATTAAAAAAAAAAGAAATCTAAGAAACTGGAAGGGCATCCCAGAGGTGTTTTAGCTTCTGTACCCACCATAGGCTACTTCTTTAGAGTCTTATGTCTAATTTCTACATAATTCTTTTCCCTGTTTTTCTAAAAATATCACTGCCCATTATGCACCACCATCAGTCACACAATTATCTATATCTTAGCCAACTTTAGCTCATAATGCTATATTCTGACTCAAATAAGCACACTATAACTTAATCAATCTCTAATGCTAGCATTGAATTAGCCATTCTAATGGAGGTGAATATTATACATATAACTATTTCAAAATAGAAACGGGTTTCTAATTTACTTTGATATACGGAGGAACACTTTTTGCAGAAGACTTACCTTCCCAGGTGTGATTTCAGATTTTAAACTGAATGCCTCCAACCACAATTCGATATAAAGAAAGGCATTAGGAAGCACCTTGGGAAAAGATGTGAAATGCTGACTTAATGTTTGCCATAGATATTTTATATATGAAATATGGGGGTATCTGTGTAAATTATACTCTATTATTAATGTTTTTATCAGTTAGTGACAGAAGTACGTTTGTTTTATTTGAAAACATCAGCTTTGTAACTGGCCTTTTGTTTCTCTATTTGTGTAGGCTGGGCAAAATACATATCAGTACAGATTTAGATGAGGGCCCTAAAAAATTACCAAAATTTTTTTTTGAATCATGAATTTAATATTGGATATAAGTTTGCTTCTAAACAAAGTAGGTTCCCAGGCACAGTGAAATTCATTTTACTTGAACAGAAAAGGGAGGAGGTATGGCTGATAATACATAAAACCTAACATGGACTGGGTATGTCACTTCTGAGTACTAGCCAGTGCTATTCGTGAAGGCTCCATAGACAAGGATTAAGAGAAACCCTGAAGTAATAGCACATGTAAGAGCTGTCAATCACACTTGGTTATCAGAAGGTACTGAATTGCCCAAGGCTTTAGTGTCAAGTGGACCAAAAAGTCTTAAATGGAATTGAAAGTTCCTATATAGTGGTATGCTTCAATACTTGCCTAGGCAGAAATAAGAATCCTATAGGGGTTCTCAAATAGTACCTACTAACTTACTACAAGGCTTCTAATTATTCATATGCAAGTAAAATGAATACAGAATCCCTCTTCAGAAAATGACCATTTCACTCAGTGATCAGTGAATAATCAGTAGAGTAATTGTTTAAGAGGAAGTGAGTCCCATTGAAGCTGCTCATTGCTATTTAAAAGCAAATTTCCCCTAATAGAACACTATACTGGAATTAAAATAAAAAAAACTTAATAAAAAATAAAAAGTGAGATTTATTCCACAAAGAAATAAATAAAAATAAAAGCAAACCTATGTACTCAGTCACATGATGAGTTAAGTAGTCAATTCAATAGGGTCGAACAGTCAACGGGTTTGCCACTGACTCCTACTCCATGGCATTGCCTCCCTTGAAGCTTATCCCCAAGACACTCATCTCTGAAAACTGCTGTCATCAGCGATCATCCAAAGGTAAGTGCTTATAAGCACCTGCAAGTAACTCAAGTGAGAAAATTTGTAAATAAGACAGAAGGGTGGGAATTGTGGCACAATGGTGATCTTAAGTCCTATCAAAAGAAGCTATGGATATACAACTCCGGTCCCAACCAATTCTTAGCAAGTGGAAACGTGTACCCAAGGTTGCCAGGTCTTATAATTTTTTATTTTCAAAAGACGCTTGAATCTGAATTATGTAAAATTATCCAATTTTTAAATGTTGGCAACGATGTTTTCAAACCTGTGCAAGATAAGACACCTCTGCATGGGCCCCTAGGCTGCCATTTTGCGATCTGTTTCAGGCTGTTTCCTCTTCTTTGCACATGTTACCACAATTTCATCAGTCAGGATAATTAGTGATAATAAAAAAAAATAAAAGGTTTCAGGTGGTTTTGGCACCCCAAATTTTTTCCTATCTCATAAAATTGTACTAATTGAGAAGAACAGGTGGGTCTTCAGAAGGAAACATGGGAAGCCAACTGAAGTATTTTCTGTCTGGAATAAATTCTCCTTGCCTGTAGATCCTTACTACTATCAACCACTGTTCAGTTTTGTAGAAATTTCCTATTTCTCGAACCCTTCCCCAGAAGTGGGTAGGAACATTCATTTGCTGATTTTTATTGTGCTATCATTAGAATATCTGGATGACTCTAAATCAAGGCAAATAACTGAGTTGAAATTTAAGGACATTTTCAGCAATCATCGGGAGAAAAAATATTAATAGGTCCCCAAATCCATTTATTCAACAAATATTTATTGAGTGCTACTGTATACCAAGCCTATGCTATATACTGAGAAGACAATGGTGAAGCAAGACAAAGATGTTGCGTTTGCTCATGAAGCTGACAGAAAGTAGAGGAGTCTGATGATTGAAAAGCAAGTAAGATGGGCACCCCGGTGCAGTGATACAGTGCAAGAAGTGCAAACAATGAGACAGCTGCTCAGATACAATGAGGGGCATGCTACCGGTGGTGGGGAGTATGTTCAGGAGACAGCTGTCCCTGCCCTAGGAATCAGCAACTTCAGGATCTGCCTCAGCTGCTGAGAGCTGCCCCTCCTACAGTCACCTGTGTCCTGCGGCAGCCTGTAACCAGTGAGGGAACAAACTGAAAGGAAGAAGCCTGGGCCATTTCAGCCCAAAGTAGACAATTGGCAATATTCATTCCAGAGCATCCTGCCAGACTGGCTGAGGCTTCGTCAAGCCTACATTGTCCCTCCTTTGCTCAATCCTGCTCCCTGTTCCTTCCCTGTCACTGGAGTCGATCCCTAATAAACAACTCACCCCCAATCTCCATTTCAACATTTGCTTCTAGAAACCTAATCTGCAAGCCAGTGAAGAGCAGAAACAATTAACACAGTCGGAGGGGAGCAACCAGGAAAAGCTTACCAGAAGACATAGCATGAAAGCTAAAATCTAAACATGGATAGAATTCACCCAATCATTTTGCAAATTCAAGGAGAACAGAAAACGAGAAGGCCAAGATCCAAAGCTCTAGTAAAAGAAAGGTGTGTCAATAAAGGGACATGTTTTGCACAGGGTAAGAAGCAGGAGATGAGAGATGGTTAGGAGTCACACCTAAAAGCACCTCACAAGCCAACCGAAGGTCTGACTTTATGATGGAACAATGAAACACCACAGGACGATCTAAGCAGGAGAGTAACCCTGCTGTCTGCAGCAGAGGATCATATATGGAGGATGATGCTTGAGGTCTGGCACTCAGCACGTGATGTCAGAGAGATGGGTAAGAGATTATGGTGAAAACAACTAGGGAGTCAGATCAGATGGACAGAAATGAATGAGTACAGGAAACACTGAGGTAGTAGAATAAATCAATCTGTTATGCATGACATGGTAAGGGAGAGGAAAAAATCAAGTATGCTCACTTGTTTTCTAGTTGAGGAAACTGGATGGCTACTGGTTTCCACTGAGATAGGAAACATAAGAAAAGAAGGTTTGTGTATCAATCAGGGTTGTCCAAAGAAACAGAACCAATAGGATATACAGGTAGATAGATATATGAGGAGATTTATTATAGGAATTGGATCATGTGTTTACGGAGGCTGGGAAGTCCCACAATGTGCTGTATACAAACCAGTGAGTCCAAAGGGCTAAGAACCAGGAGCCACTAGTGTAAGTTCTGGAGTGTGAAGGCTGAGGACCAGGAGCTCTGATGTCTACCAGAAGATGGACATCCCAGCTCAAGGACAGAAAATGTGCTCTTCCTTTGGTCCCCCAATGAACTTGATGGTACCCACCCACATTGGTAAGAGTGGAACTTCTTTACTCCATCCACTGAATCAAGTGCTAATCTCTCCCAGAAACACCCACCACAGTTTGGTAAGGATGATTTCAGCTTTAGACATAACACGATTGATACAGAAATCTATTGTTCAGGAGGGAATCATCAGCAGTATCAGCATACTATCATATCATCAGCATGGTGTTAGCAGATCAGTACCCAATTGTATCATTATCAACATATAGATGCTCATTAAATCTAAATGTGGGATGGGAGAATACCCTGGGACGGCACTCCAGTGAGAAAAGAGGAGGGGCTTGGGCAACATGATGAGAAACACCAACACTGAAGAGATGGGCAGAGGAAACGCAGTTTGCTTGCAGTGAGAGGCCACGTGAGAAAAGGAATGACATTATCTACACAACTTAGCAGCACATTACCTACACAGAGTGAGCAGACAGAAGGCAGGATACAAGGAGGTCTGGAGAGAATGAGGCAGTCCAAGCAGCTACTGTAGAAACTTCTCAAACCTCTTGGGAAATACAGTGTTAAAGGAAAGAGAACCAGAGAGAGTTCTCCATGCTACTTGTGGTGATAGTGATGCTTTGTAGATGCTGAGATGCTTTTGTGATGCTTTGTTGCCATGGTTGATTTCGTTTCTGTTTAAGTTCATAGGAAGGGACCAGTAATAGAGGACACAAGATTGAAAATATAAGAGAGGGAGCAATCAAATTATCCTGAGTAGGCAGCAGAATATGGGATCCAGAGGACAGGTAGAGGGATTACCATTAGAGTGAGGAATAGATACTTTTGTTGTGTACCCAGGTCTTAATGTACAAAGGTGACTGAGGGACGACATGCAAGGTCAATGCTACTGAAAGTAAAGTTTCATGTTACAGTTCCCCTAAAATCAGGAAGCAAAACGCAGGCAGGGCCACCAGAAGGACACCAGGTTTTAGTCAGGAGGCAGATGACAGGAGTGTGGGTAGCACTTAGGCCACGGCCTCTAATGGTGTTACTGTAAGGAAAGGCAAGGTAGGGCAGAGTAAGTACTTCATTAGGATTGACTACTCTGTATAATACCAGTGGGCTTTGGGCTATAAGGGTGCTGTCCAGTTGCTTCGTGCCGTGCGCTGGGATGACTGAGGCAGAGGAATACTGTCTCAAGTATTCAGAACAAGTAGCAGAAATATGGCTCTGGGTTGGTTACTTTGAATAAGACCTCTCCCAGCTGAGTCCTTTGCTACCTCCAAAAATTGGCTCCCAGAGGGGCAGTCTCTCTCCAGCCAGAAAGGTTCTTTTAGATTGTCAAAACATCATAATAAACAGAAAATTTTAAAAACATGATTAATACACTTTTGAATTGTATCGTGAGCGAGAAGAGGGAAAGAATGGGTGGGGAGGTCAAGTTCCAATGTCTAGAAGGACATTTGAGTAGCTCCCTTTTTGGAACTCTTTAGTCTCTGTAAAACAGGAAAGCAAGTCAATTGCTGAGAAAACCTGATTAGGAGGCAAGGAGATGTGACAATAGAGAAAATGGTTTTCAAAAGGAGCTTTGGACATGACATTCGGGAAAAGAGCTGATGGTAAGACAAACATTGTAGGGTTGCTATGCAATCGATAGACTTCCTGCTTCCACTGACTATTTACTTTCTTCCAATAGCATGCATAGCAGGGAGTTTTTATGCAGCACCACAAGTATTTTCAGCTTGTTTGTATGGGCATATGCTCCCCACCCCTCACTCCATGGTTATTTTAGTAAATGAACATAGAACAACACACCAGGGCAAATCTGCCTCGTATTATCTGAAAGGAAAGTTAAATTCAAAAAACTGGTTTACAATGTTGCTAAAGAACAGCATTCACAGACTCATAGATGCAGAATTGCAAGAGACCAGTCAAGTTGTCCAGTCCAATTGTCCTTCTATTGCCATCCTGGAGAGACGATCAATGCCTCTTAAAGTGCATCCAAGTGATTGAATTTCTGAAGCACGAAATATCTTACTAAGGGAGATTCCAAATAGAAGACATCTGCTGGCAGGAAACCTCAGGAGGGGTCCCTCGTGAAGGTGCAAGCTGTCCTTAGTAAATCAGCACAGAGTCTAGGAGATCGTATAATTCAAAACTTCTCAACCATAGTTTTCGCTGAGATGATGCTATGCACCAGTAGAGCCATAAAGAAATTAATCCTGGACTTCAAATAGCTATAGCTTTTGCATAATCATCATGGAAAAATCAGAACTTATAAATTAAGTGAGTTAGAAGATTGTTATTTATACTCTAAAATGATGGCTTGCCCTTTGACAGATTTCCCATAAGAGTATATTCTTACAGTAAAAATATTGATCTAATAGAATGAGCTAATAGATCTAAAAAAATGTCTTTGATCTAATAGATCTATTAGATATTTGATCTAATAAAATGTCTTAAGGGAATTTTATCCTCAATCAATACATCTCTTTTACATTCTACCTCTCTTGCTTTTCCTCCTATCCGGCTCTGTTCCCATCTATAAAAAAATACACTACAATACAATAAAAACAAACAAAACAGTTCAATTATTATCCATACTGAAATAAAACAAAAAATGACTTGTATATAGATGAACAGATGGGTAAGTCATAAGACTGATTTCTTTTTTTTCTTCTAATGTTTATTTATTTATTTTGAGAGAGCGCACGTGCAGGAGCAGAGGAGGAACAAAGAGAGAGAATCCCAAGCAGGCTCCACACAGTGTGGAGCATCACTAGGGGCTCGATCTCATGACGGTGAGACCATGACCTGAACTGAAATCAAGAGTCAGATGCTCCACTGACTGAGCCACCCTGGTGCCCTGATAGATATATTTTTTATATAGGCTTTCATTTAAGTACAGATAACTTTAAAATATTTTTAAATTTTTTAGAGAGAAAGAGAGAGAGGGTGCATGAGCAGGGGATGGGTGGAGAAAGAGAGAGTGAGAGAGCGAGAGAGCAAGAGAGCAAGCGAAAGAGACAGAGAGAGAGAGAGAGAGAGAGAGAGAATCCCAAGCAGGTTTCACACTCAGCACAGAGCCCAACATGGGGCTCAATCCCATGACCCTGAGATCATGACCTGAGCTAAAATCAAGTCAGTCACTTAACCAACTGACCCAACCAGGCCCCCCTTTTTAAATTTATTTTAAGTAGGTTCCACACCCAGTGTGGGGCTTGAACTCAAGACCCTAAGATTGAGAGTGGCATGCGCTACAGACTGAGCCAGCCAGGCGATCTTCTACCAATTTCTTACTGCCGGCTGAATTTCCTCTCTCTAGATATTACTGCTGGCCTCTAGATTGTCATAGCTAATGGATGCTTTTCCATCCTTACCTGCATCTGACAAGGTTTATCATCCTTTCGACAGCCTGTCCCTTTTTTTTAGGAATCAGGAAACCATATGCTTAATGATTGCCTCAGCAATCAGTCCCCTTGGCAGTGAGTTTAGGCAAGGGTATTTGAAGAAACTCCGGCCAATGAGGTGTGTATTAGTTTTCTATGGCTGCTTTAGCATATTATCACAGATTTCATGGCTTAATACAGCACAGACATTATCTTCAGAGTCTGGGAGGTCAAAGTCCAAAATGTGTCTCACCGGGCTAAGATCAAAGTGTTATCAGGGCTCCCTACATTCTTGCCCGAGGCGCTAAAGGAGAATTGACTTCGTTGCCTTTCCCACCATTTAAAGGCTGCCTGAATTCCTGGGTTCAAGCCCCCCCCACTCCTCCATCTCCAAAGCCAGCAGCATTGGCCTGTGTGTCCTCTAACATGCCCTGTGTCCTTGCTCCTTCAACCATCCCCCCACCCTGCCCCAACATACACAGGCTGCCTCTACTACCAAGAATGTCTTTTCCTTTTTCCTCATTGTCCTCATTGGTAAAACAACCTTCTACAAGCAACAGTTTTTTCTGCCTTGCAGTATTCCATGGCCTTCCAACAACTGGGTTACAAGTTTCCCTCTTCGATGCTCCTGGAACATCCTATACTTACCCATTAAAAATAATAACAGCTCCTACTTCTTATCGGCTTTGCTACGAGACAAACGTAACACAGTGCTTTATGTACATAAACTTACTTAATTCCCACAGAAAGCTATTAAGATGTTTCAGTTTGCAGATGGAAAAAAAATGCCCAAGGTTATATAACACTCCAGACACTTTGTTCAACAGTTTGTTTGCTATGGACTGAACGTTTATGCCCCCCACCCCAAATTCGTATGTTGAAACATATCCAATGTGATGGTATTTAAAGGTGGGGCCTTTCCGGGGTGATTAAATCTTGAGGCCAGAGTCCTGATGAATGGCATCAGCGCCTTTTCAGAAGAGGCCCCAGAGGGCTCCCTTCCTCCTTCTGCCGTGTGAGGACACAGACAAGACCCCTTCTGTGAACCAGGAAGCAGGCTTTCACCAGACACCAAACCTGTCAATGCCCTGACTTTGGCCTTCCAGCCTTCAGAACTGTGAGAAATAAATTTCTGTTATTTATAAACCACCCCAATCTAGAATATTTTTTATAGCATCCCAAATGGACTGGGGTAATGCACTACTTTCTTTTCTCCTTTGGAGCATTTTGAGAGCAGGGACCGTGCCTTGTATGATTGTGGATACCCAGGATTTGGACAGAAACAAGCTTCTTTCAGTTATTTGATAACTGAATGGGCCGCCTATTAAGAGATCTGTGATAGTACAGGTGTGTATGAATATAATAAATATGGTTTTGCTCTCTTTGGCTCAAATATATATTTGACAAAATATAATAAATATGTTTATGCTCTCTTTTGGAAAACACAGAGCATGGAAAGTTGACACAATGACATGTTCATTTCTGTGTTCCCCTCCCCCACTTCCCTGCGAGCTTGCTAGTGCCATGACCATGGCTTTTTCACCCTGGATTCCATGTGCCCTAGGAAAGGTGTTCAACAAACAAACCAACTGTTAAATTAATCATCAGGAGCTAATGTTGGTTTTCTCTCTCCACTTTATTATGTGCCACATAAACCACTCAAGCCCGTAGGAAATCTTTATTAAATCTCTAGTCCCACCCAAGCAGAAACTGGAATTGCTACCTAGCTAATTTTATTACAGTCTACTGCCCTCCACCACAATCCATTGGCTTTTTAAGAGGCCAGCCAGGTGAACTGGATCGGGATATGATGCAAACACCACTCAATTATTCCAAGGCAAACAGAAGAACAATATCAGCATCTTGGCCACAGCGTGGAAAAGCAAGAGAAGATTCCACTTTAAGAAATATATCTCCCATAATGTTACATTTTGTAGCATGTATCTCTTTTTCCTTATACTGGCATGCTATTCTACTTTTTTGTGAATCTATATCATACCTCGCCAAATACATTATAAACTCTTTGATGGCGATTACATTTCATTATGAACAGTGCACATTTATGAAGGCTGTAATTGTTACAGTGTCTTGGGGTGCCTGGGCAGCTCAGTTGGTTAAGTGTCTGACTCTTGGTTTTGGCTCAGGTCATGACTTCACGGTTTCATGGGTTCAATCCCTGCATCAGGCTCTGCACTGTCAGCCTGGAGCCTGCTTGGGATTCTCTCTCTCTCTCTCTCTCTCTCTCTCTCTCTGCTCCTCCCCAACTTGCACTGTCTCTCTCTCAAATATATAAATAAACTTAAAAAAAATTTTAACTGTTACAGTATCCCTCCAATACTCTAAATGTATATTGGAAAATGGGATTGTCTCTTCAAGCAGAATCTCTAAAAGGCATCAAAGCTTGAGACGTTCTGGCCATTACAAAGACAATGAATGTTAATCGGGTACCTGGATATTGTGTACTAGGCAACTTTTAAGAATCTCTGAAAGTGGCAAGGGTGGGAAGCAGAACTAACAGCACTGAAGAAATAAGAACAAAAATGTTTACTCCTGAGAAAAGAGCTACGGGTTATTGAGTCACAGTTAGCTAAATTTTTGATTTACTTCAATGGCAACAAAATGGGTAACAAAGACAGAGAAGGACTTTGGTCCCCAGTGTATGCTGGTGAAACCATATGACAGATAATGTAATTAGACCTGAAGCCCAGCAATAGAAAGGCTGGAAGCTTTGACACTGAGGGAGCCTTGTGTATTGTCACACTGCCAGCACAAAGCTGCAAAGGAGCAAGTTCAAAGCTAGTTCAGCAGAGAAAAATGGCTGAGACCTTGAAGTGTGCACACTGGCCCTAGAAAATATCTATGGATCACAGCTGAAACAGCTGACGCTGGGAAAAGCAGGTTGGATTGATGCATGATGGCTGTTTCTCTAGTCTTTCCTTCTGAGGACCTGTCCTTTCTTTTCCTTCTGGTCTCTGCTCTTTTCCAACAATTCCATATTCTTCTCTGCTTCTCTCCTGCTTCGCTCTCTCTCTTTCCTTTCTTTCTAACTCGTCATCCTTTTCCCCATCTGCATTCTCTTCTGTGAACTGTCACTAGGTACAGCTTCAAAGATTTCAAAATAAAATAACTTTATAACAAAATACGTAAGTTGTAATATATAAATATCAACAAAACAGACTGACAGTAAGTCAAAGATTTGTAGATAACCAAAGTTGCATTCATGCAATAGCTTTTACTCTTCATTTAAAAAGCAGATAAAATTAATGTATATTTTTCTACTACTCTGAGATATCTACAGCAATTTGCAAGTAAAAACAATTCCTTCCTACTTTAATTTAGACATGAAAGCTCTTTTTTTGACAGATTTGTCTGAGAAAATTGATTTTTCTGCCCCTAGACCTTCAAAAGAAATTATACTGAATTATCTCGTGTTTTAGTATATGTTATATAACAAAGCTGATCATTAATCAACACTGATTGCTTTCATTGTCCTTTATGTCCAACCTGGTTGTCCTATTTCCTAGTTTGCATTTTCTTCTTCTATACAGGGAGCTAAGTCCTGAGTTATCAAGGAATATTTTAAATCTATTTAAAATGTACTAAGATGAGTTCTTAACGAGGTAATTCAAAGTCAACTTATAGATAGGCATTGATTAAATTTGAAGAGTTACTTAAAAATGACATAAAATATATGTATAGTTGGCTTACAATTTTTCATGGAATAAGAGGTAAAGACCTAATTATAAGAGAGAGAGAGCATGCTTGTGAGAGTAGGGGAGAGAAGCAGAAGGAGAGGGAAAATCTTAAGCAGGCGCCATGCCCAGTGCAGATCCTGGCACAGGGCTTGATCTTATGACCCTGAGATTGTGAGATGAGCTGAAATCAAAAGTTGGGTACATAACTGCTGAGCTACCCAGGCTACTTCTTAAGTTTCTCACAGTATTTTTTTCTTAGACTTAAAGAATCTTTTAAGAAATAAAGTCTTGTGGTGCCTGGGAGGCTCAGTGGATTAAACATCTGACTCTTGATTTCGGCTCAGGTCATCATCTCACTGTGAGACTGAGCCCCAAGTCAGCCTCTGTACTGACAGTGTGGAGCCTGCTTGTAATTCTCTCTCTCCCTCTCCCTCTGCCCTTCCCGGCTCACACACACACCCTCTCTCCAAAAAAAAAAAAAAAAAGAAGAAGAAGAAGAAGAAAGAAAAAGAAAGAAAGAAAGAAAGAAAGGAAGTCTTATGATTAAAAATGCTTCTTAAATGCAGTAATTTCTTCAATTTTTACATATGCCATTTTATGGTGTTAAATTCAGGTAAAAAGAGACATAACATTTTATTTAAGAGCAGTATTTTTGATACAGTACCATATTTATGCAAACATATCTATCTGCCCATCTATCTCTGCATCCATTTCTCTGCATAAATGTCCTGCACACACACAGCCAAGTAATGTGTGAAGGCCACATGAAAGGTTATCAAGTGCAAGGATTAAGGTGATGTTTAATCTATGCATCATCGTAAAATAATCACTGCAGGAGTTTTACTAACTGACTAAGAATGAAGCAAACAAATGGGGGTGGGGGTAAATGAAAATGTGAAGATCTCAAAAAATATCTAAAAGAAGAATACATTTGTATTTATTTTTACAGACCTTAAAACAATCATGACCCTATGACCATGCATTGTATTTATAAATATCAAGAATTTGGTGGTAGAAAGATGAGAGAAGTGAGGAGAAAATGCATATGAGACATTTTATCTTCAATAAATACATATAGCTATAAATATACAGAAAATGGTTCAGAGATTCATCTTGATTTTACAGCTAAAGAAAATGATATGAAATAAAGTTTTGAAAGTTTTTATTTATCTCTAATAGAATTTAAACTGGCATGAAAATGTAAGTTGAGAGTCTATCCAGAATTATCCATGCAACTGAATTATACTCAAAGGTTTTTTTAAAGTGATTCTTCATTTTTTTAAAATTTTTAATGTTTATTTACTTTTTGAGAGAGAGAGAAACAGAGTGTGAGCAGGGGATGGACAAAGAAAGAGAGGGAGACACAGAATCCGACGCAGGCTCCAGGCTCCGAGCTGTCAGCACAGAGCCCGAAGCGGGCTCGAACCCACGAACCGTGAGATCATGACCTGAGCCGAAGTCAGACGCTTAACCGAATGAGCTACCCAGGCGCCCCTGATTCTTCATTTTTTAATCATGCTGTTATTACTATTATTAAAGATGCTTTGCTCTGCAGGGTGACAAAGTGGGGATGATGTGGCCTTGATCCAACATGCTGTGAACCAAAAGGTAATGTCAACAGCAACCTGATTCATGAGAAATGCAGGGTTGAAAGTAGGGATGGATCTTTCAGCAGCATTTAAAATTCTCATAAAACCCATGTTACAAACATTACTTCTAAGTAGAACGTATTTCAGATGTACAGTTCAGAAATCGAAATTTGAAAGAAAACGTCACTGCACACATAAGCATAAAATACCAGTGGATCTTTAGGAATGAGATATTATGTCATCTACTTCATTTTCTAAAGATGTTGTTATAAAAACTCTTTTGACAAATGATTTTGCAACAACCCTATCTGTAGAAAAAACAGAATTATTGGTTTAAAAAAAGGACAATACATTAATATTAATGAAAAAATTTTCCCATTTTAAAAGAACCCAGGAGGCATTTTAATTTGCAATTTGTGTTGAAAAAAAATAGTAAGTTATATCTATTGCCTGATATGTAATTATTTTCCATTTCATGTAAATTCTGATATTTTTAGTTGACACACAAGGGGGACATATCCATATTCTTTAATTGATACCTGTGATAAGTGTGATGATTTGGTTGAATAAGCATGATCATGGAATAAATGATAAGGCAATGTTATTTTCATCTCTCACAATCTCTTAAAACTTAATTTCATGTGGGTAGATTATTTTCCTGCTAACTAGGTGAAATTCAAGCCAAGATCCATAACATTTCTCATTATTTTTAGGTAATGAAAAGTGATACATTTACTTCTATTCACAAAAGAGTTCAATAATTTAAATGTTCAATATAGTGCAATACTCAAAATATTCAAAATACATTTGAGTGATGGCATCTCTCCTCTGCCTTAGGCCTGCCACGGCCAGCTCCAGCAACAGGTAAGAGTGTTTGGTCGGGTTTTCTTTTCTTCCTTCCTTTCCCTTGTGCTTTTATTCTCCTTCTCTTTTTTTTTTTTCTAATTTTTTTTATTATTTATTTTTGAGAGAGAGAGAGAGAGAGAGAGAGACAGCACGAGCAGGAGAGGGTCAGAAAGAGAGGGAGACACAGAATCTGAAGACAGGCTCCAGGCTCTGAGCTAGCTGTCAGCACAGAGCCCGACACGGGGCTCGAACCCATGAACCGTGAGATCATGACCTGAGCCGAAGTTGGATGCTTAACCGACTGAGCCACCCAGGCGCCCCATCTACTTCTCCATTTGCTCCTGCCTTTTCTTCTACCTGCAGGATCAGACATGGTAAAAGAAGGAAAAGAAGCAAAAAAGTTCTTACAGATACAGCTGTGCATTGAAACAAGTCCATTCTGGTCTTTGGTAGTGGGTAAAACCATAGAGCACTACTGTAGGTTTGTTTTGTTTCTTCTTCTCCTTTCTGTTTCTTTCCTCTTTCTCCTTCTTCCTTCTCCTCCTCCTCCTTCTTTCTTCTCCTTCTCCTCCTCCTCTTCCTCCTCCTTCCTCTTCTTTTTTTTCCCTGCTTTGTTATCTTTTTTCTCAAGTTTCCTCAATGTAGGCAAATGCACCTTTCCGGCTGATCAGTTTTGCCTTTTTCACGAATCATGTTAACATTTCACTGGCACAGATAAAACTTCTAAATGGAGAAAAATACTTTCTGGGCTTTCTAGGCAGTGGTGTTGAAAAATGTGTACTTTATTTTGGCAACATCTACTTTTCTAATGTAGTAGAATCATCAAGCATAATCATGATGTTATTTCAGTTTTCGTCCCATTTACAGTCTTAAGAAAATAATGTTGAATTGTCTATGATTTAGAGTCTAAATAAAAGTGATGGGAAAAAAACCACTTACAACAAGCCATTCCTGCAAAACTGACTTGTCACATTTACTTCGCAAAAAACGGTACTCTTCTTGGAAGTCCCCCGAGAAAATGGAGACACCAAACTCTTAGGCTTGTGCTCAAGTTGGCTTCAAGCACTGTTCTGTTACTAGCTTCTAGTTTTTAAAGTCATATTATGATGAAAACTTACATATTCTAAGAGACAAAAGGAAACCTCCATCTATTTATTCCAGCTTCTGAGTAACAAGGCAGAGTAACAAGATCTTATCATTGATAATAGCGTTGTTATTCATTGTAGAGAGTAAATGCGTTGGAGTTTGGTCTTGATGGGTATAAGTTATAAATATATCCTCATAATATTGATAAAATTAATCAATTAAACTCTTGAAAGTCAACAATAAGAAAACCTGATTTAAAAAAAATGAGTCAAGGACCTTAACAGACACCTTACCAAAGAAGATATACAAGTGGCAAACAAGCATATGAAAAGATGTTCCACATCGAATGTCATTAGGAATTGCAAATTAAAACAATAATGTATTATTACACACCTATTAGAATGATGAAAATCCAGAACACTGATAACACCAAACGTGGAAGGATGTGGGGCAACAGGAACTCTCATACGTTGCCGGTCGGAATGCAAAATGGTCCAGTCGCTTTGGAAGACAGCTATTTCTTACAAAACTAAACACACTCTTACCAAATAATCCAACAGCCTCACTCCTTGGTATTTACCCACAGGAGTTGAAAACTTATGCCTACACAAAAACCTTAACATGGATATTTATAGCAGCTTTATTCATAATTGCTCCAACTTGAAAGCAACCAAGATATAACCAGTAGGTGAATGGACAAATAAACTGTGATACCTCCAGACAATGGAATAATACCCAATGTCAAAAAGAAATGAGCTATCAAGTCATGAAAAGACATAGAGGAAACTTAAATGCATATTACCAAGTGAAAGGAGCAATCTGAAAAGGCTACTTGCTGTATGATTCCAACTATATGACATTCTGGAAAAGAAAAACCTATGGAAACATTTAAAGAAATCAACACTGTATGATACCATAATGATGGATACATGTCATTATAGATTTTCCCACACTCACAGCATGTACAACACCAAGAACAAATCCTAAGATAAACTATAAACTTTGGGTGAATATGATATGTTTATAAAGGTTTATCAATTATAATAAATGTACCACACTGGTGGGGGATGTTGGTAATGGGAGAGGCTGGGGGTATATAGGAAATCTCTGTACCTTCCTCTCAATTTTGTTGTAAGCCTAAAGCTGCTCTAAAAAAATAAGTTCTTTAAAAATAAAAACTAACCAATCATAGTTGCCACACAAAAATCAAGATGATAATAACTTCAGAGTTAACGGCGGCAGACACCTTTGATTAAGCTTATTTATAGGGACACCTGGGTGGCTCAGTCAGTTAAGCATCTGACTCTTGATCTTGGCTCAGGTCATGATCTCACAGTTGGTGAGATCGAACCCCATGTGGGGCTCTGTGCTGACAGCACAGAGTTGGCTTGGGATTCTCTCTCCTCTCTCTCTCTCTCTGCCTTTTCCTGCTTTCTCTCTCAAAAATGAATAAATAAACTTAAAATAAGTTTACTTGTAAGCTGAGTATCATTAGAATAAAGAATGATCTTGATTGTGCCTATCTTTATTGTGATATCAAAATTCAAAATGACAACTTTATTTTTGTTAATAAGCACAAACTTATGAAGCTTTACTTGACTTATGTAGGTAGATTCATTTATTTATGGAAACATTTAGGCAAAAACTTTAGATGACATAATGTACGTAATAATGTAGCTGATATTGTCTGGCTCTGGAAACCTGCCATCTGTAAATAAAACCATGGATCAAGTTGGCCTTGAAAGTGGCAAGATTTACACCTATAGCAAGATATTCATCCTATTAGTCACTCAAACATGATCTTAAAATTAACAAAACAAACTGTGAGGAATACTTGTATTTTAGTAAAAATCTGTTTTGTATCATTTTCTATTACTTTTATCAGTAACATATTTACCACATCATTTCATCTTATTTTATTTCATTTTTTAAAGATTTTATTTGTAAGTAATCTCTACACCCAACATGGGGCTTGAACTTATAACCCCAAGATCAAGAGTCACATGCCCTTCTGATGGAGCCAGCCAGGGGCCCTGACCACCACATTTTAAAACTGAGGTTAAGTAAACAAAACACACTGGGCCAAAAATTTAAAAAAAAGTGAGGTCTCCAGTCTGCCTAGTATCTTTATGGGAAGATCCATTAGGCTATATGAAAGAAAGAGAGAGAGAGGGAGGGAGAAAGAAAGAGAAAGGAAGGAAGAAGGGAGGAAGGGAGGAAGGAAGGAAGGAAGGAAGGAAGAAAGGAAGGAGAGAAGGGAAGGGAGGAGAAGGGAAGAGAGGGAAGGAGGGAGGAAGGAAGGGAAGAAGGAGAATGTGATAAGCCCTAGCAGTAAATAGACATTCCCTATCACAAAGAACAAGGAAAGGCAGACATGACCTGAAGGCCCCCATCACTTTTTTGTCTTGGGAAAACTCACTCATCAATTTCTTAATTTAGAGAATATCTCAACAACTGAAATCTTATTAAAAAATACATTAATCTAGAAATTCACAAAGGGAAAAATAAACCACAAATAACTTTAGAGCTGTCTCAGACAGGAGACCCTTTCCAATTTCACCATCTTTCTGTACAAATTTCTGCTCCTTTTCCTCACTAGGGCGAAAACGACTTAGAAAAGGCCTGGGTGGGGGACGCCTGAGTGGCTGAGTCGGTTAAGCATCTGACTTCGGCTCAGGTCATGATCTCATGGTTCATGAGTTCAAGCCCCACGTCAGACTCTGTGCTGACAGTTCAGAGCCTGGCGCTTGCTTCAGCTTCTGTGTCTCTGTCTCTCTCTGCCCCTCCCCCACTCGCACTCTGTCTCTCTCTCTCTCTCTGTCTCTGTCTCTCTCTCTCAAAAATAAATAAACATTTAAAAAATGGGGGGTCCTGGGTGGCACAGTCCGTTAAGCGTCTGACTCGATCTCAGCTCAGGTCATGATTTCACGGTTCGTGAGTTCGAGACCCACACCAGGCTCTGTGCTGATGGCACGGAGCCTTGCTTGGGATTCTGTCTCTACCTCTCTCTCTCTACCCCTCCATCTCTTGTGCTCTTTCTTTCTCTCTCTCCAAATAAACAAATTAACTTTAAAAAAATAAAAATAAATAAATAAATAAATTCTATCATAAGAAAGAAAGAAAGAAAGAAAGAAAGAAAGAAAGAAAGAAAGAAAGAAAGAAAGAGAAGGCCTGGGTGGCTCAGTAGGTTAAGCAACTGACTCCTGATTTTGATTTTGGCTCCCGTCATGATCTCAACATCATGAGTTTGAGCCCTGCAACAGGCTCCACACTGACATCTCAGAGCCTGCTTGGGATTCTCTCTCTCCTTCTCTCTCTGCCTCTCTCTCTCTCTCTCTGTCTCTCTCCCCCCCCCCCACCACCTCAAACAAAAAAATAATAAACTTAAAAAAATTTTAGGGGTGCATGGATGGCTCAGTGGGCTGAGCATCTGACTCTTGATTTCAACTCAGGTCATGATCTCATGGTTCATGTGTTCAAGTCCTGTGCTGACAGCAGGGAACCTAATTGAGATTCTCTCTCTGCCCCTCCCCTGCTCACTCATACACTCTCTCTCTCAAATTAAATAAACTTAAAAAGAACTACTTTAAAAAGAATAAAAAGAAAGAGAAAAGAAAAAAGGGGGGAAGTAAGTGGGAGCTAAATCAGGGAGGTAGAGGGAGAACTTGAGGAGAGAAAGATAGAAAAGAAGGAAAAAAGAAAGAAGAAAGGAATGAAGGAAGGATTCCCCAACAAGAAATGAAAGGACACCATTTCAGTTTATCCTTTATAACTTAGAATTTAAACACTTGGTGAATTGCAAACTATCTTATATTTACAGCCTGGTGTCTGAACAAAACATGGGTTTTTGGTTTGCTGGCTGCATCTGAGCCTTTATTGGAATCTGATCTATGAAAGTCAAATTCCATGCACTGATTCTAAATACCCAACATTTCTTATTAAAGAGTACCTGAGTAATCTCAGTTTGGACAATAATTGAAAGAAGAAAAGACAGACTGATGGACGTAAGGAAGGAAGGAAGGAAGCAAGAAAGCAAGGAAGGAAGGGAGAAAGGGAGGAAGGAAACACTAAAGAATCTCTTTATCTAGCAAATTGAGTGTTATAGAGAATTTAAAATGTAACAAAAACTTTATGAAGTATTTGAAAGGCCTCAGATTAAAACTAAAGTAGTAATATATATTTAAGTGTGAGTTCTACTATTTGTTCAGTTTCTAGGACTTGCTGTAAAATCAATCTGTAAATAAATTGATTTAAGTGATAAAATATAGTAAAAGAGAGGTGAAATATTTAGAAATGTTTTAAAAGATTTTTTAATGGTGGGGTGCCTGGGTGGTTCAGTCAGTTAAGTGTCCTACGCTGGATTTCTGCTCAGGTCATGATCTCATGGTTTGTGGGATCAAGCCCTGCATTGGGCTCTGCATTGATAGCATGGAGCCTGCTTGGGATTCTCTCTCCCTCTCTCTGCCCCTCCTCTGCTCATTCTTTCTCTCTCTCTCTCAAAAGAAATAAACGTTTTTTAAAAAAGATTTTTAATGGCACTGATGGAAAATATTAGTAAACTAAATTTGTAAGTCTAACCCTAATACCACTAAATAATTTATTTACCAATTGAACAAATTGTTAAACTCCTACCCTGAAATGTGCTAAGAGGTTTAAGAAAAAAGACTCTTAATATATTGGTTACTTTATTTTTCATCTTTACTTTTTGCCAACAAGTATATCTTGCTCTCTTTCTCTTCCATAAATTTGTAAATGCCTGTTAATTAGACAAGGATTGATTATGGAAGCCCTCGATTTAAGTCTATAGATATAAAAAATAGAATCTTTATGTAAATATTTAAAGGTTAACTTTATCCATCATTTTTGGTATGATATATATATATATATATATATATATATATATATATGACATTGTCTTATCAGAACATCAAAACAGTAAAGTTTCTAATAACTGCTATAATAATTGTGTACATGTTTGATTTTTATTAGCTAATGGCATACTGGCTATAGAAACAAAAATTTTTTCCTAAGAGCTCTAGAATAAAGTAAAATTGAACTGCTTTTAAAATTTACCTTAAATCATGCTTTATAGAAAACCCAATCACAATAATTTATTTAGGATCCATCTTCTAAGATGCTTCATAAAAAGAGATGAACCCAATCACAATAATTTATTTAGGATCCATCTTCTAAGATGCTTCATAAAAAGAGATGAAGTAGAGTTATAATTACATTCTAGAGCAACAGGTATGTTCCCAAGAGCAATTTCTATTGATTTAACTTCTGATTTATAACTCTTAAAGTTCCCCTGTGCTGCCCTTTTATTTTAGTTTTATTTATTGTCTTATTGCTATCTGCCACATAGCTCACAATATACCCAAAATTGAATGTTTTCTCTTCTGGGTATACGTTACCAATAAATCCACAGACTTTGCTTTCTCATTAATAAGTACTCACTTTTCGTTATTTAAACTAATAGTCTCACTTATTATTTTCTCTGACGGTTTTCTGTTAATATAAGTATCCAGATATCTCTATAAACAATTTTCATATTATCTTCATTGTCAACATCTCAGTTCACTCACAGAAAATTCTCCGGAATCAGAAGTATTCAGCAGGGAATTGAAAAAACAACAAGCTAAAGTAATAACCAGAGAAGTAGAGAAAAACTCATAAAATTTTGGTCAATGCAGTGTGCTTCTTAGACACCCAAAGGCCTTTCACTTAAGATCTCATTGAATATAAACAGCACACTGTATTTACTCATATAAATCAATCTCTAGCATTGACTCAATAATCTAGTTGATAAGAGGATAACTACTTTTCCCCCCAACTCTCACTCCAATTGAAAAAAACAGAGTAACACAATTTCAGTGGAATATAATGAGGTTTCAAATGTAATAAATGGGCATACTTCCTCAAATTAGAAATCCAGCCAGAGAAAAAGTAATCCCACATTGAATGTTCAGAATGTAAAAACAAATGGAGAAAGAGAGAGAGAGAAGAATATATGGGTAGGTTTAGAATAATATTAACTATATAAAACAATCATAGTAACTCTTGGGAATTTTTGAAACATAATCAAATTATAGCACAAAATAACAGTAACACATAAAAAGAGAAGATAAATAGAATTTATGTCAAGTCTCATCATCTGTCAAAAACAATGAAATGTAACAATTAACTTAGGCCATGATAATTGAAGTAAATCTTTAGGGTCAAATAATAAGAAAAATATAGTTAACTTCCAAACTAATGGGGGAGAAAATAAAAGTTTTAATACTACTTGATAAACCCAAGAAAACTTCAGAAAGGAGGGAAAATGGGATACAGTGCAGATGGAACAAATAGAAAATATTAAATACACTTAATATTAAAATGGTAGATTGAAACCCCTATCTAGCCATTATTACAATTAAATGTGGATACACTTTACTGTTGCAATTAAAAGATAAAAATTTTCTGACTAAAATATACACAGACATACATGCATGTGCACTTTATAAGACACATCTGGAACAATATGATACAGCAAAGATAAAAGAAGCAGCAAGAAAAAGATACTGCACGTGAACATGAAATAAAACACCTGAAAAAAATAATGATGAAGCCTAATAAATCAAAATTACTTTAAGGCAAACAGCATTACTGGAGATAAACACTTCAAAATGAGACAAGCTCAATTTACCAGGAAAAGATATAAATTCTAAATTTGTATGTACCTAATAACATGACTTGAAAATATATAAAGCAAAATTTCAGAACTACAAGGAACAATAGAAAAAAGTAAAAATAGGGGTGCCTGAGTGGCTCAGTCAATTAAGTGTCCAACTCCTAATTTCAGCTCAGGTCATGATCTCACAGTTCATGAATTTGAGCCTCATATTGGGCTCTGCACTGACAGTGCATAGCTGCTGGCAATTCTCTCTCTCTCTCTCTCTCTCTCTCTCTCTCTCTCTCTGCCTCTATCATGCTCGCTCTCTCTCTCTCAAAATAAATAAGCTTAAAAAAAGAAAGAAAAAAGTATAATTTTATTGTGAGATTTTAATATACACTTCTCAGTTGCTAGGAAACAAAACAGACAAAATGCTTTAAGGATGTAGAAAATCTAAACAACAAACTTGATCTAATAATCATGTATAGAACACTACACCTAACAACTTCAAAGAACCCAACTCTTTTCAGGATATATAAAACATTTAGAAAAAAGTGATTATGTGCTAGGTGGTAAAGAAAGCCAGAGGGGTTGGGGTGGGGGGATGGGCAAAATAAGTGAAGGGGTACAAACCTGCAGTTATAAAATAAATAAGTCGCAGGGATGAATACTACAGCATAGAGAATATAGTCAACAATATTGTAATAACACTGTATTGTGACAGATGGTAACCATATTTATTGTGGTGAGCACTGAATAATATACAGAACTGTCAAATCACCATGATGTACACCTAAAACTAATATAACATTGTATGTCAACTATACTTCAATAATAAAAAAAAGAAATTTTAAGAAAGGTACATTTTTTTTAAGATTTTTTAAATGTTTTTATTTATTTTTGAGAGAGAAAGAGAGACAGTGTGAACAGGGGAGGGTCAGAGAGAGAGGGAGATGCAGAATCCAAAGACAGGCTCCAGGCTCTGAGCTAGCTGTCAGCACAGAGCCTGATGCAGGGCTCAAACCCACAAACCATGAGATCATGACGTGAGCTGAAGTCGGAAGCTTAACTGACTGAGCCCACCCTGGAGCCCCTAAAGGTAAATTTCTAAAAACCCACAAAAAGAAGTTCAATAAATTTTTTTGAGAGTAAGTCTTATAACTATAATTAATAAAGCTAAAAATCAATAACAAAAAAGCAATAAGAAAATCCCATATATTTAGGAATACAAAATAATTTAAAAGTAAAAGAAAACACAACAGAAATAAAAAAATTTTTGAACTGAACAATTAAAATACTACAAATAAAACCTCATGAGATAAAGGTAAAGAAGGGTTTAAAGATTTACTCTCACAAGTGAATATATTAAAGAATTAAAAATGCAAAATAATCAGATAAGAACTTATCTTCAGAAGACAAAAAGCAAAATAAACCCAAAGAAAAATGAATTCAATAATAAACAGCAGAAATTAATTAAATTTCATATACTATAGAGAGGATTGACAGTAAGTTTGTTTTTTGAAAAAAATCAATAGAATAAAAGTAATATAATAATAGTAATAATAACAATAATAATAGAATAAAAGTAATAGTAATAATAATAGAATAAAAGTAAAAAGTGAATAAACTTACTAGAACAAGAGAAAAGCTAATAACCAATGTCAAGATTGAGAAAGGAGTCATCACTACAGACTATGAAATTATTGACAAGAAAATAAGAGAATATTAGGAAGAATTTTTCCAATGAATTTAAAAATGTATATGAAATGAACAAATTCCTAGGGAAAAAAAACCTTCACAAAAAATAAGAAATTCAATCTATATTTTAAAGCTTTCATTTAAAAGAACTCCTGGCCCCAGATGGCTTTAACAGTGAAATTTGCCAAATATTTAAAGAAGCAAAAATGGCAAACACATAAAATATTCCAAAGATTAAAAAACGGAAAAACATTTTATGTGACCAGTAAAACTTTGTTACCAAACTGATGAGGACAGAGCAAGCGAGACTTTTACTCATGAACATAGTTGGAAAATTCCTAATCAAATGATTAGCAAAATGAATATATGAATATATAAAACAAAGGAAATGATGATAGGCTTATTTTAGGGATGCCATGAATTAACATCAGATAATCATTATAACTTAACACATGAAAGGAAAAATATTATATAACTCTCTTAAAATATTTATAGAAGGAATTTAGTAAAACTCAATCTAAAACAAGGAAACTTGCCAAATCTGCTAAATTATTTGTTTAAAATAATAATAATAACAATAATAGATTCTAGCTAGAACAGACTATATAGACCAATGATGGCAGAATGATGATGTCATAAAATCCAGAATAATCTACAGATAAATAATTAGAATTACTAACTCTGTTTTTTCTAGCAATAATATATAATTCAAAATTGCTCAGGGTAGAAGTCCTCCATTTCTGCCATGGCTACTTGGCACTTTTTCATTTCCCATTTACTTCTGAGTCCATTGTAATCTGGCTTCCAACAATTCATTCTTCCATAAACATGTACTGACCACTTGCTATGTGTCAGGTCTTACAGGCATCAATAACAAAGTCATGAATAACAGAGAGTGCTATTCGTTTATTGGAAAAGATAAATGCCTATGGAGGCAAAATGTTTTGAAAAAAAGTATAACATTTAACATTTCTTTCAAAGTATGTGACTTATCACTTGCCAATTTTTATAAATAGATGGTTCTTTTGAAGTAAGTGAGATTTTAGGATAGAAAAGCAAAATAAAGTTGTCCAAAGTAAAAAAGACAGAGTTTAATACAAAAGGAAAGTAATTACTTGTCACTCTATAACACTAGGGTCAGAGATACGAATCTAACAATAATCAGTCCAAAGCTGTCAAATTCTCTAAATCCTACTGAAAAGATGCAACCCTTGGGTGCTGCCTTTAGCAATCAGACATAGCTTCCAAGAGAAGGAGTGTCACAGTAAGAACACTATCTGGATTCACAGTCCAGGGGGGTCCATCTCAGACTAAGTCTGAGCACTTCAGCACTCTTCATCCAGATCCAGAACTTTCCTTCATCTCATTTACTCTTTGTTCATGATACATTTAATTATTTTAACAACATGTGTCTCAACTGTATCAGAAATAGACTAACTGAGCTCTGATTCCTATCTCCTACCTCTCCTATCCATTCTTGCTTAAAATTTCAACGATGATTCCACAAGGTCACTTCTATCTGGTAACCACGGTCAATTTTGTCATCACAGAATAACTGGTGCTTTGTGTCAGATCACGTGGAAAATTTTCCAACTCATCTGTATGAGTACTGGAATTTTCTCTTATATTTTACTTGTATTGTCTATGATATCCTATGTGTAAGAAATTATAAGACATTTCTCTTAGTCCATCCTAGCTGCTATAACAAAATAGACTAGGTGTTTTATAAACAACAGAAATCTACTTCTCATAATTCTGGAGGCTGGGAAGTTTAAGATGAAGGCACCAACAGATTCAATGTCTGGCGAGAACTTGCTAGTTCGTTCATAGGCAGCAGTCATTTTCTGTGTTCTCGTGTGGCCCCAGAAGTAAAGGAGCTCTCTGGCTTCTCTTCTATAATAAGAACTAGTCCCACTTGGATTAATGGGACTCTCATGACCTTACCTTCCAAAGGCCCCACCGTCAATTTCCATCACATTGGGGATTACCTTTCAACATAGGAGTTTGGGGAAGATGTCTATGCACATTCAGTCTATAGCAGTATTTTAAGCATTCTTCGTGAGAAGGAACACAAAATTTAACTGTGTGTCTACCTTTTCATTTATTTAATTTGAAGAGCACAAATTTTGGAGCCAGAATGCCTGTGTTCAAATCCTATTTCCACCATTTAATAGGATGTGTTACTTTGTGCTTAAATTTCCTCCTTTGTAAATTGGGGATAAAATACAGAGTGTTTTTAGAAGCACTAAATGAGGTCTTATTTATAAAGTGCTTAGATGTGTAAATTCTATACAACTATTCATTAAGGAAAATACTCTCTCTAAACCACAGACTGTTAAGAATCAATACTTCCAGATTTATACCAATCACACCAGTCTGGTGAACATACCAAACAGTTTGGTTAAAATAATAATTGGGAAAATGCTCAGAATATAAAAATAGGCTCCAGAAAAAAACAGCATTACATTATTATTCTCCTGGCCACCATATCATAGAAAGCAAGTATCAAAAATGTATCGTAACCTTAGATTTAATCTCTTTGTAAGCAGAATAGTGCTAAAAAGATCTCCAAAAGTTTCTCAGAATGTTTATGTCTGTTACTGAGTGAATAATAATGTGCATTCTATATAAGTAAGGATTTCACGAATGTTTAAACTTGCTTTAATTACCTCTTTTCACATAAAAATCAAGGATACTTTTTCAAAAGCTCTTTGTGTATCTTATCTTTTATTTAATATAGTGTTTCAATTTAATAGGCTTAAAACTTTCAAAATTGAGAATTCTTACAAGCAGTTCTGATTTTACAGAACTATGATCTTATCGAAATAGTCAATATGTAAGTTAAAACGTATTCATGGTGACAGCACAAAAACCCAGAATTTATTGTTCTCTGTCATGTGATGCTCTCCGCTATACATGCCTATCACACAGTGGACATATAGGTAGTTTGGACAAATGGGAATAAAATATAATATACAGATGTTTAATATCATTTTGAGAATTTGTTAGGATTCAGGAACTAAGAAAGCAAGTTAATTCCCTAGTAGAAAGAAGACAGATGTATTTGATATAAAATCTTTGGTTGCCACTTTCTTCCCTTAAATTTCTTAAAAATACTGCCCCATTCGTATCTTGCCTTAAATGTTGGTTTTGAGAAGTCTGAGGCCACAATAGTTATCTTGCCTGTATAAATCATTTGCTCTTTTAGTATGGAAATGTTAAAAATTATTTTCTTTAAAGTCTAATAGGTTCACTAGGGTATATTTTCTGGTTGGCAGTTCTGAATAAATTTTTAACATGTAACTGCTGGGACCAATCTAAAAAGATTTGGGTCCATTTTTTTTTTGAGAGAGAGAAAGCAAGACATGAGTGAGCACTTGAGTGGGGGAGGGGCAGAGGGAAAAAGAGAGAGAGACAGAATCTTAAACAGCCTCCATGCTCAGCAGAGAGCCCAGCGCAGGGCTAGATCTCATGACCCTGGATCATGACCTGAGCCAAAATCAAGAGTTGGATGCTTAATCAACTGAGCTACTCAGCCGCCCCAAGAATCAGGTCTTTTATTCTAGAAAGTTTTCCTGGATTAATGAATCTAGGAAATACTAATTTAATTAATTAGATTTAAATTAATAATTTAAATCAATAATTCAAATTTAGTAATTTCATTGTTTTATTTTAATGATATAACTATTAATTAATACTTTTTAGTTTAATTAGTCTTAAATATTAATTCTATCCTAGATAATACTCTATATCCTATAGGACAAGTATTCTTAATCTTGATTCATGGGTTGAAAGTATGTGCATATTTTTGTAAGTGTGCCTGTTCTTGTGGCTAAATACATTTTTCTGGCAAGAGAGAATCCAAAGACTCCAGTAGATTTTCAACAACTAACAAATGTAAAAATGGAAACTCTGCTATTTTCAAAATTTACCTTTGTCTCTAGAACTCTGTGCGTTTAAACTAGAAAAATAAGTTGGAAGAGGGGCACCTGGATGGCTCAGTCAGTTAAGCATCCAACTTTGGCTCAGGTCACAATCCCGCGGTCTGTGAGTTCGAGCCCTGTGTGAGGCTCTGTGCTGACAGCTCAGGGCCTGGAGCCTGCTTCAGATTCTGTGTCTCCCTCTCTCTCTGCCCCTCCCTGCTTGTGCTCCATCTCTCTCTCTCTCTTTCAAAACAAATAAACATTAAAAAAATTAAAAATAAGTAAGTTGGGTTATACTCCAATTTAAAGTAAAATACAAAACATTTAAAATGCAATTGCCTGATAAATTCTTTTACAATAATGAGTAATGTCTAATGTAAGCTAATTCATTATTATATTCCATGGCTATACTAGAATAAAGAGGAGATAATGGTTTGCTATTGTCTAAAAATTGCAAATATGTTAATAAATCAAATTTTTATTTTTTTCTTTCACCTAATTACTTATAATTATAAAGATAAATTAAACTAATACATGCCAACAGTATGGTACTGTCTTGTTACTGTATGTTGTACATTAATAACCGCATATTGCTTACTATTTTGGTAAAATTCCAGTGGTGGTATTAGTGACATTTTTAATTAAAATATCTAGTCAACCAAAAAAATAGGTCAAAGTACTGTACATTCCTTTGACAGTGTGATATGGTGAATAATCAATCTTCACTAATTGAAGATGACATAAAATGGGTTAGAATGGTTTCCTTTAGTAATCCACTGAACCCCATGTGTTTGAACTATTTTTTAAGGCATTATCTTCCATTGATTGAGATGATGTGGCAACCAAATAATACAGCTCTAAATGACATCGCTTCAAAAAATAATATAATAAATACCAGCTTATAACAACTGTAGCCAACAAGAATTAGTTACTGTAACTTCAATAACTATTCCATCTTAGAGTCATTCTTGGCCACAGCTTCCCTTAATTTTATTTGATAATTGTAAACCCATTGTGTTAGCTAGTTTTCAGATTGTTCTGGAGGCCTGAGAAGCAATCTTGAGTGTTGTTGTGTGGTTAGCATGATAGAAAACATCTTGTCTGTGCTAGCCACAGAGATTCTGCTTTAAAAACAATGCCTAATGAGATGCATTTAGAAACTACTGGAGACTGGTATATACAGAGAAAAAGTAATTTGGGGAGGAAAGGCAAATACTGGCATGGTTACATGGAGGAGAAAGAATTGCATTTCAAGTAGGTGAAACATAGAGGCAAAGGGAAAAATCAATGAGAAAGCTCTGAAAAAAGCAGTGTTTGGCATCGCTCTGTCCTTCGATTGGGGGGAGCGTTCACAGATGGCAATAAAATGTCATAAGCAGCAGAGGCAGGCTAAATGCCAAGGGGGTCCACTGAATGAGGTACAAGCAATCTGGCATTATTGAGAGCAGAGCAGCAAATAGACATGAATTTTTATGCCATCCATAAAATTTAAAACAGGATGTTTATTTCACACTTTGCTCTGGGATAGGACTTGGGCTGTTCACATTTTCCCATGTTTCTTTGTTTATAAATAGGGATATAAACACCAACATAGTTCAGATTTATTTTAGGAAAAATAAAACACAAATAAATAGACTGAAAAGCATTTTGAAAATAGGAGATAAATCAATGTCTTTTCTTATATTTTCTAAGTAGATTAATAATCAAAATCTTTCCTTCTTCAATTCCCTTAGGTATTTTTTTTTAAGTTTACTTACTTATTTTGAAAGAGGGAGAGAGAGAGATAGCGAACATGCCAGCAGGGGAGGCGCAGAGAAAGAGAGGGAGAGAGAATCCCAAATAGGTTCCACGCCGTCAGTGCAGAGCCAGACATGGGGCTCGAACTCATGAACAGTGAGATCATGACTTGAGCCGAAATCAAGAGTTGGATGCTTAACTGACTGAGCCACCTAGGTGCCCCTCAATTCCCTTAGATATTAATCAGACAACATTGTAGTATACATAATAGGTTTTATGTTACACTTGGTATATTCTAAGCCATCGAAGTAGGGAAGAATCAAAAATGTTCCTCTTTTTTCTTTTTAAGATTTGAAGTGCATGGCAAAGTCCCTTGCACATATTAGTCACTCAATACATATTTGCTGAATCTATTCAGTTTTAGTAGAAAAATATTAAGGAGGATTTATAAGGCATTCTTCTTAAGTAATCAGAGCAAAATCATTTCAAACTGAAAAGCAAACAAGCATTTCATTAATTTTAAAATGTGGAAAGTACTGTAAACTAAAAGAAAGACTCTAAGAATGTTTCTCTCATACTCCAAAGAACCAGACACTAACCAGAGCAAAGCACAACCTTAAGAAGGAAGTTTTTCCCTTAAGACAGAAAAATCTAACTTGATTTTCAACAGCCCAAAAAAAAAAATTTGAAAAATCCAAAATAAACTGGTAGGAAATTTAACTCCACGTTGAAATGGAAATATTTCCCATAAGAAATATTCCACTGATAATTAGAATCCAACTTTCTGTGATTAAACAAATAAAAGTAAATGGGTTTTCATTTGAAAACTGAATATGCTTTAACGTTCAGGAGCTAGGATTCTGCCCTCTTTCACTTGACTTGATAAATTACAGATTAAAAAGTGGTCACCACTGTGGGTCAGAATTAAAGCCCCAGGAGGTGGTGCTCATATTTATTACCAGGGTACTGAGTATATTTTGTTGCACTGAGCTAATTCTATAAACTACATAGAAGCCTACACTAAAAACTAAAGTTCCTGAAACAGTTCAGTTTAAAGAAGTTGACAACATAACTACTTGGGCCGAGATGGGGGCCATGAAGGGAGGCCAAGGCCAGATTAGCCAGGAGAGCAGGAAGAGAATTGTTTGACCAGAAGATTTCGGAGTCAAATCTAGAAAAAAAGCAACTGAGAAAAGCTGGATCTGGAATTTAATTATCTAGGAGGTTCAAATAGTTCCACATCAGCTATTGATGCGTTAATCTACCAAGTGCCTTAAATGGAAGCTAGAGTCTGCAGGGGCTCCATGACCACATCAGGCAGTGCAGTGGTCACTCCTGAGCCAGGAGCTCAGCTGTTTGGTGACAGGGAGGACCCTCCACAGGGGTGGGGTACACTCTTCCAGCTGGCAGTATCTTCTTGGTTCATCAGCCCCGTCAGCCCCAAGGCTACAGGGAGGCCTTGAAAGACCGTGGGAGCTAGAATCTCACCAGAGAAGTGAATCTCTTCTCACACCCCTTCACATTCTAGATCTATCCAGACATCCCCGTTTGCCATCATATTCAGGTTTCTGCCCTCCACAAACTGAGACTATATTCTATCATTGGTGAGAAAGCAAGGGAAGACCACTGACTCATTTTTCAACAAGCCTCTTTTCTATGGAGAGTTTCTTGCACCTGTTGACTAGATTTTTAAAAGAAGGTAATCATCCCTTATTTCAGACCACCCAGATTTCAAACTCAGTATATGATGCTAAACTAAAGACCTATTGATACTTCTCTCTTTGCCTTTGGGCTTGACGCCCCTTTGATCACACCCCCCCTTGTAGTGGTAACAAGAGGGGTTTAGCCTTGCCTTTGTGAGAGACAGGACAGCATGGTGGTTGAGAGCGCGGGCTCTGTACTTAGACTCCCTGTGTTCAAATTCCAGCTTTGTCATTTATTAGGTGTGCAATTTGGGCAACTTCCTTAGCTTTCCTCTGATTCCATTTCCCTCCTCCATCAGCAGATAACCTTATAAGGTTCACAGTTGTGAAGCACTTAAAACAATGCCTGGCATACTCCATAAAATGAGCTAACATTACTCTTCTGGAAAAGGTGCCCTGTTTTCTAGACCTACATCTCTCAGACGTCTCCAACCTAGCTGGAGTTCTAATGTTGTCGCTTCCCCTCTACCAACTCTACCACGTTGCCAAAGATGCCCCCAGGTGACATGTATTCAACTGAGTCCTAATTTTGATGGGACAATCAACAAGGGGATATATTTCCTATCATGCTAAAATCTGATTCAGGAGGTCTCTCATTTACTCAGCAGTGGGGAGAAAGGGTCAGGGGTAAGTTTCACAACATGTATTTAATGTAAGAAAACCGTAGAACGGTATTTCACAACCCCTGGGGTGGCACTTTATCTAAATTATTCTGCTTCTCAGAAGCTTTATCAGCATTTGGTCTTTATGGACAGACACTGTGCACCTGCTATTACATTTCCAGGCGGGGATGAGATTCATAACACCCCTGCATTGTTCTTGCTGAGCATCTGTACAGATGAACAAAACAATTCTGATAAGAAATCAGAGAAAAGCTTGGAAATGTCATAAAGAAACTAAAATCTTTCTGAAGTAAATGTCAGTGGCTCTGATCTCATTTCAAATCTTCAGTTACTCTTCTGCTATTTATGAGAAAATGTAAGACAAAATCAGCAAACCCTTGGATGATCCAGTGGTAGATTTTTTTTCATTATGAGTATCAGCTCAAGAACATTTGTTTAACCCCAGAAAATGTTCAACTGATATCCTCAATAAGTGTCAATATTTTTCATTCTTCTGTGAGGCAATTCCTCTTCAAAATGTCACTCTTTCCAATATAAGACACTTGAACCCTTCCTAGGTATCTGTTATGGGCTGAATGTTACCCCCCTCCCCAAAATTCATATGTTTAAGTCCTAACACTCCCCCCCACCCCAGTACTTGAGAATATGACTGGATTTGGAGATAACACCTTCGAAGAGGTGATTTTGTTAAGACAGGGATGTTAGAGTGGGCCCTAATCCCATCTGACTGGTACCCTCATAAACAGAGGAAATCTAGACTCACAGACACCGGGGGCATGTGTACCCAGAGGGAAGACCATGTGAAGAGGCAGCAAGAAGGTGGCCATCCACAAGGCGAGGAGAGATGCCTCAGAGGAAACCAACTCCGCTGGCACCTTGATCTCTAACTTCTAGCCCCCTTGATCATCTTCCTCTATTTGTGAGAAAATCTATTTCTGTTGGTTGAGTCACCAGTCTGTGGTATTCAGTTATGGCCATCCTAGAAAACTAATACAGAACCCGATCCAAGAAATGGTGAGCTTTTGCACCAGATTCCAATGGTCAGCCAAACTCTATCCTGGCTCATTCTGGAATCAATCAATCTTGACAATTTACCTGAGCAAAGTCTCTAAAACCACAACATCCTACAGCAACATTTTGCCACATCAAGTAAACTTTCCAAAGCCTGCCTCCCATAGTCCACTAATCTCGAAGGATCAGGTGAAGGCTCTGATTCATTTAACTGATTGGTAGCAATCTAAACTACGTATTAATTTAATCAGATTGCAATTATGTTCCCCAATCTTCAACACCTCACTTCCCAACTCTGTTTTTATCTATGGCTCAAATGTCTAAACAGGCATTTGCAAAGCTACAATGATCAGGGGCTTTTAGCCCTGAACTGTTTGCAGAAACCAATGGCATCTGTATTAGTTCGCTAGGGCTGATTTAATAAAGGGCCACATCTGGGTGACTTATAACAACAGAAATTGATTCTCTCACAGTTCTCTCTCAAGGTTAGAAGTCTGAAAATGTCTGCAGGTGCCAGCATGTGCCTTGTCTCTGAAGGCTCTAGGGGAGAATCTGTTCTAAGCATCTCTCCCAGTTTCCAGTGTTGCTGGCAACGCATGGCGTTCCTTCACCTGTGGACCAGCCAGTCTCTGCCTCCATTGTCACATGCTTAGTCTTTCTCTGTGTCACTTCTTTTCTCATAAGGACACAGTCATATTGGATTAAGGATCCTCTCTGCTCTAGAGTGGTCTCATCTTTAAATTTTTTTAATGTCTTTATTTTTATTTTTGAGAGAGAGAGAGAGAGAGAGAGAGAGAGAGAGAGAGAGAGAGGCGGGGGAGGAGCAGAGAGAGAGGGAGACAGAATCTGAAGCAGGCTCCAGGCTCTAAGCTGTCAGCATAGAGCCTGATATGGGGCTTGAACCCACGGACTGTGAGATCATGACCTGAGCCGAAGTCAGACACTTAACCGACTGAGCCACCCAGGCGCCCCTAGAGTGGTCTAGTCTTAACTGATTGTATTTACAACAACCCTATTTCCAAACAAGGCCACATTTTTATGTTCCCAAAAGAACGTGAACACAGTACAGCATCTTAAAAATGCAATATGGGGGTGCCTGGGTGGCTCAGTTGGTTAAGTGTCTGACTTCGGCTCAGGTCATGATCTTGCGGTTCATGAGTTCAAGCCCCAGGTCGGGCTCTGTGCTGAGAGCTCAGAGCCTAGAGCCTTTTTTGGATTCTGTGTCTCCCTCTCTCTTTGCCCCTCCCCTGTTCTCTCTCTCTCTCAAAAATAAAACATTAAAAAAATTTTAATGCAGATATGCATGCCAGATGTTGGCAGATGACTGACAAGATCCAAGATACCTTTTCTTTGCAATATTTGAACAACCAGGGGGCTCATTTCTCTAACATTAGGGTTGGAAAGGACCACAAAATCAAACAATGACCAGAAAGAGAGTGAGGCAGCATTCAGAAAAGAACTTGTTAGGAAATAAATGCAGAAAGCATTCTTTAGTCTCCTCATTTAAAAAAAAAAAAATTGCTTTATACAACAAATTATAAAAAGTTAGCCCTAGCTTAACTGTTAAGACTAATAATAAAGGTCAATCCTGGAGCACAATTATCTGCTAAATCTTATGTCAGTAAGTGGCACAGCAAATGGCCACTGACCTGTGGGTGACTTCTTCCTCAGCATTAGAACCAGGAGCAACTCCGTCCAATTTTCTGAGCCCTAGGGCCTTCCCTGAGACCTGCTAAGCTATCCTTCTCAAACTGAGTTAAACTCAGAGGAAGCTACTAAAAGATTTTTTATTTTGAAAATTTTAAAATGCTATATTCTGCAGTGGAAAAAAACAGGTCACCAACCACTATTCTCTACACTTCTTGTTACCCGAGGATCCATAGCCACTGACTATCTTCTACCACCACCACCACCACACACACACACACTCCACATGGTTCAATCCCATAATGACCCAATTTTCCATTGTCCAAAAAATCCTTTACTTCCGATCTGCTCTGATTTTGTACTTGCTACTTCTTTGTCTTTGGATGCCCACTCCTCCCCATTCAGTCGCTGTTGTGGAAGTTAGTTTATTTACTTTTTTAATGTTTATTTATTTTTGAGACAGAGAGAGACAGAGCTTGAGGTGGGGAGGGGCAGAGAGAGAGAGGGAAACACAGACTCTGAAGCAGGCTCCAGGCTCCAAGCAGTCAGCACAGAGCACGACGTGGGGCTCGAACCCACGAACCATGAGACCATGACCTGAGCTGAAATCAGATGCTTAACCAACTGAGCCACCCAGGCGCCCCTGTGGAAGTTAATTTAAATGGCACTGTCTCCATAAAACTTTTCCCAATCCGAGTAGGCACAGGGAATCAGCTCTTATTTTGACCTCCTATTGCACTTTGTTTTGATCTCTTTCACTGCTTCCCTAAATCGTGTTAAACTTATTCACATGACTTCTTCTCCTGCCCCACCAAAGGATGGGCTAGCAGGTAGCAGGGAAAGCCCTAGTACAGAGATATTAACTCTTGTTTATCTCTTTTTAAGATTCTCATTTCTACTCTGGCATCTGATAAGTGTGCAACGAATTGCCGAATAAGGAGAAATGACAATTATTGCAACATCTGAAATCTAACATCAAGTTCTTTGTTGCATGGTGATATAAAAATCACCATTATTTACAGGGGGAAAAGCCTATAAAGTACATAAGCTGTATATTTAGAATAACAGAAAGATTACAGAAAATTGAATAATATCCAGGACCAAAGTGCTTAGCAAAATAAATAAATAAATAAATAAATAAATAAATAAGAAAGTTAGGAGACACATGACCATAATCTTACTCAGAAGACAGAAAACTTGAAAATGTAAGATTTGGTACTTTCAAGTACCCAATTATCTCTTTTAAAATGATGGTTCAAGGGACTCCTGGGTGGCTCAGTCAGTTGAGAATCCAACTCTTGATTTCAGCTCAGGTCATGATCCCAGGGTCCTGGGATCTAGCCCTGCGTCCAGCTCCACACGGAGTGTGGAGCCTGCTTGAGGTTCTCTCTTTCTTCCCCTCTGTCCCTCTCCCCCACTCATGCTGTCTCTCTAAAATAAAATTTTAAAAAAAGATGGTTCAAGATACACTCTTAAAGATAACAAACTCTAGAACACCTTCCACAAAATCTGGGGCTTGAATTTTTGAATGCTAGAGACAGAAAATAAAAACAGCATAAAACAGTGTGCTTCTGAGGAAGGCAGTAGTGCTGACGTATAGTATGTATGAGGGATGTAAGTCACTATCAGCAGCAGTAACTACAATTTCCCCAAGACCAAGAAAGTAATCATTTCCAGATCATAAGAGAAGGCATTCTAAGGGGCATTCCACACACCTTCGGTGGCATCACTGATCTTTAACTCATCACAAAAAGTCAGTCAATCAATCCCATCATGTAGAAAACCAAATAACTTTTACATCATAAAACTGTAGGAAAAAAATAGGAAGGAAACTGGTTGGGTGGCTGACTTCCAAGTAATGAAAGTCTTCCAGCTCCCAGTATGTAAACTACAATGCATTTTTCAAATATTATACATATTTAATGGAAAAGACTTTGTTTCAAGAGACTTAGCGACCCACCTTCAAAACCTAACGATTTGTTACAGTGCAGGATGTTCACTTTCATATATATTTATTACAGGAAGCAATTAGAAACCAGAAAGCATTAGGATATTTCCAAAATGGCAGCATTTGAAAGCATTCTCTTTTCCTAGGAAACAATACCAATTCAACGTGTTTGTTTAAAAGCAATCAGTTTTGTTGCTAAGAGAGTAGATCTTAAAAGTTCTCCTCACAAGAAAAAATAGTTATTGTGAGGTTATGGATGTTAACTAACCTTAAGGCAATCATTTCTCAATATCTACAAATAACACTGTAAGGTACACCTTTAACTAATGCAATGTTATATGTCAATTATAACTCAATATTTGAAAAGTAAAGATAAAAAAGCAATCAGTTTCATAAAATCACATACTTTTAAACAGAAATAACCTGCCAGTGATAAAATATGAGATACATAAATGTCTTTTAATCCATTCCCAATCTTCTCTTCCTCAACATGGACCAAATGCTTCAGTATACTGACAGTAAAAAAAAAAAAAAAAGAGAGAGAGAGAGAAACCATAAATATGGTATATTATTCTCAGCTGACATCCTCAATGCATTTTTCCAGTGATATCTTTTTTTTTCATGGTATAGATTTGCAATGAATCAGCATCACGCAGAGGCTCTTGTACATAACACAAACTGCATTTGGGGGGACACACCGCATCAATGAGCACTTCATAAACTGAGTGCCTGCTATTCTTGGGATTTCAGTCAATGTACATTAGAAAAACATCTGTAGTTGCTAGCACTTTTACAGCCTCTCAGTGGAAGTTAATGGCACCCAGGAGGGACTCGCTTTACTTTTCTTTTAAGAGAAGACATGAAAACATGTCCACTAAAGCTCATAGACCATGTCTATAGAGCTGATTAGGGACTAGTTTTAAAATGGCTACACCTCCTTGATGGGGCTATCAGGGAATTTACCCAGAAAGATGCTCTCGGTTTCTTTCTTGTTTGGTTTTTCTTTCACATTCCGAGACTCACAAAGAGCAATTCAGTTTGATCCACTGAATTTTAGCCACAGGATTAATTGCTAACAGTCTCACTGGAATGATCAAGACAGCTCTGGCCATGAGCCATTGGTACAACTACTCATATGATCAAATCAAAACCTCCCAAAGGTACACAAACATGACTCTTCAAGACCTGATACATAACACAATCTGCCTTGGTTTTATACAGTGATATATTGGTACTCAGGCCAGATGGGAGACCAGTTCCTACACAGATCACTTAGCACTATAACTCAGAAAGTTCCTCCATGTGCTGCAGACACACTTAAAGGATGACCCAGAGTAGAGTAGATATGATGAATACTTATTTGTATTGTCTAATATCCAATAGTGTTTTAGGCAACTTGGGATTGCTTGGTAAATATTTAGTAAGTATTGGTACAATATTTGAACAAGATCAAGAATGCTAGGATCTGTGACATCTGCTACAAACTTATGTCGTAGCTTCACTGTAATTGATAGGTTTAGTGTTAGACTTGCTGATTCATTCCTATGAAAATTTTGTCTTGGTTTATCCTTAGGCTACTGATGGAAAGGTCAAAGAGTCTATCCATCAGGATATTTTCACCATGCACTGCAATCTTCTCCCTTGGTAAAAATGAGTAGGCACCTAAATTCAGATGCACTTTTAATATTACTGAGTCAACCTCATTAATACATAGACTATCTCAAAGACATATTTTATATCCAAGTGGGATGTAAAACATTAATAGTATTTTATCAGATGTCATGACAAAATAATAAAAATTATTCTCATTAAGATAATGTCAGCTTGTTATATGAGAAATTTGGAAGGTGTTTTTCTTTTCTACCTCTGTGATATAATGGATCTATATCAAAGGTTGGGGGGGGAGAGTTTTACTACATTTCTTTGAGCAATTTGGTTTAATGTTGCTGAAAATATGCACAAACCTCAAATACTCAGAAGTATTTTCACACTAGTTAGAATTCTCAGTTGTCTGACTTCCACTTTTCAAAAGATGGAGTACAAGTATGTTTCCATATTCCTCCCACTAAGTATAACTAAAATCTCTGGCATTTTATAGATATGTATCACACATATAAGACTCTAAAAGGTGGAGAGAAGACGTAAGATTGGCTAGGGGTCTTGGGTCCCAAGAAATGATGCAATGGCTGCCTGCCTGGGGTTTTTTGTCTCATATATTCCAGATTCAGAGCTGGAGGAGCCAGCAACCCAGAAATATCAATGAGCTCAGACATTTTGAAAGCCTCACCAAAAGTCTGCTCTCAAAAGAAAGGGGCAGCCCAGAAAGAAAGAAAACTTTTAGATAACGACCCTTCCCCTACAACCATCAACCAGCAGTAATGAATAATGAGGAGCCCCCCTCCTCCCCACTGCTGGGGTTGTGTCAAGGGAGCCTACTGGAGAGACAAGGCTTTCACCTCCACCCAACACTAATGAAGCCAGTCCCTCTCCAAATCCCCTCCACCCCTACCCGAGTAATAAGGCACTCCTCTCCCCTCTCGGCCAGGGTGATATCTGTTGAGGCCTGGTGAGGAGCCAAAATGCCTACCCTTATCCAGCAGTAATAGACAGTCTCTTCCATTCCCACCCCAACCCTTTAAGTCAATGGAGGCCAAGTGGAGAATTTGGACCACAACCCCCACCTGGCAGTAATGAGGCCTCCCATCCCCTGCTGGATTGCTGTCAAAGGAAGCCAGGTGAAAGAAGACTTAAATAAGATCCTGAGTTCCATAACACAATGCCCCCAAAGCCCAAATTTCAACAGAAATATCACTTGTCATACTGAGAACCAAACAAGTTGCCAACACCAAGGTAAGATAAGGGAGATATTAGAAACATCTGACAAAAATTTTAAAACAACTAAAGAACAAGTACAGTTTGCAACTACATGGATGGAACTGGAGGGTATCATGCTAAGCGAAATTAGTCAGGGAAAGAAAATATATCACTTCACTCATATGAGGACTTTAAGATACAAAACAGATGAACACAAAGGAAGGGGAGCAAAAATAATATGAACATAGGGAAGGGGACAAACACATAAGAGACTCTTAAATATGGAGAACAAAAAGGGTTGCTGGAGAGGTTGTGGGAGGGAGAATGGGCTAAATGGTAAGGGGCATTAAGGAATCTAATCTTGAAATCATTGTTGCACTATATGCTAACTAACTTGGATGTAAAAAAAAAAAGAGCAAATACAAACACAATGTAACAAGTGAAAAAACAGTCTCAGCAAATAAATAAAGAACATAAAGGAGAACCAAATGGAGAATTTGGGAGCTAAAAAATACAATAACTGAAAATTTAAAAACCCGTTAGATGGGCTCAAGAGTAGAATGGAGGGTGAAAGAAAGAATTAGTGAACATGGAGCCATGAGAAATTATCCAATCTGAACAACAAAGAGAAAATATACTGAGAGGATAAAATGAACAGAGCTTCAGATCCTGTGGGACTATATAAACATCTAACATTCCCGTATTCCAAAATACAAGTGGGAAGAAAGAGGATGGGGCTGAAAAATACTCAAAGACATAATGTCTGAAAACTTCCTCAATTAGAATTCTATAAACTCTTTTCTTTTCCCTTATATGACAAATAACTCATTTGACTAGATTTGTTTCCTTTGAAGTTAAGCTCAGCTCGTCTCAACCAGAACATTTTCATGGTGTTCTTTCTCATGCCCACTGCTCATTGATTCAAGATGAGTTTACGAAACACCTGCAGAGAGGTGAGGTAAATCTATTGGGAAACAATAATGCATGAATAGGAATTTAAATGGATTTGAAAGCACACACAAAGCTGAAACAAACAAACAAAACAGAACAGAAGTAATGATTTAGAAATGGCATAACCTCATAGCTAAGGAAAACATAAGTTGAGAATGTGTAATTTCAATGAAACAAGTATGAGATAGTTATTTCTACAATTTCAAATTAACTGTCTTTATATACGTTCACACTTTTGATCATCTGGTTAAATGTTATCTACATAACATATCACTGAAAGAATTTAAGAAGAAAATCATACAAACAAATCAATAACAACAATAATAATGGTAATAAATATTTACTGAGCTTTTCCTATTGTAAGGTACTGTTTTAAGTACCTGTATTGGCCCATTTAGTCCCTGCAACAACCCTATGACATACTGTTGCTATCCTATTTTATAGATGAGTAAAGGGAGGCAGAGGAAGATGAGGATATTTGCCCCTGATGACAAAACTAATAAGTTGCAGAGCTAGTAACACAGGCAGTCTGACTCCAGAGACTGTAAATGTAGTCAATTGAGATATATTGTGCTTGAAAGAATCAAGGAATGTGAACAACAAAGAATATTCTTTAGAGAACTCTTCTCACTGGGGCACCTGGGTGGCTCAGTCAGTTAAGCATCCAACTCTTGACTTTGGCTCAGCTCATAATCTCACAGTCATGAGATCTACCCCCAGACTCAACTCATTCTCTCTCTCTCTCTCTCTCTCTCTCTCTCTCTCTCTCTCTTTCTCTCTCTCTCTCTCTCCCCCCTCCCTTGCTTTCTCTAACAAAAACAAAACAAAAAAAGAAAAAGAGGAACTCTTCTCAGTAGTAAAGACACAAAAAAAGTTTTTAAAAAATATATATATATTAGCTTTAAAGAATAACTAAAATATTAAGTTACCATATGTTCAAACCCAAGTAATTGAGAAACACATTACTGGATCTAGTAGTCCAAAAATATCAGCTATAAAACTATAAAGTATCAAGGAGATAAACAAAGGCTTTCTTCCTTTAGCCCCTCAAGCTCTTACCTACGAGAGCAGATACACTTCCATCCATAGCTTCAGGTCAAACATGCCAGGAATACAGATGATAATAAAGAGACTAACACTGAATGTAGCAGCTCCCAAAATAATTGCCAAAGTGACAGGGAAACTGATAGAGGAACTCTTTTCATAAAAAACATTATTAGTAATTAGAGGATTCACCTTACATGAAAGTTGCAACATTCTGTTATATTAAGAAAAAGTTTATGCAAATTTACCCCAATACTTTTAGTATTCAGGGACATTGCATGTTGAAGAAATAGAATATCACTATAATTTATTATTCTATACAGATGCTCTTGCTATGATATGACAAGAGTATGATTATCTTCAAGAAAATGGTGTTTGTCCAAACCCACCCAAAAGAGTTTAGGATTTTTGTGTTTTCAAAACCCTCCACATGGAACTTGTTGGGTTGCCCCCAGCCTCTAGTTTGTACTAACGTGTACATGACTTTTAGGGGTTGAATGTGTTGCTTCTCTCAGGTCTTTTGACTAGGACAAATTTTGGAAAAGAAAAAACAACACCTTTAGCTAATATGATGAATATTCCAGTATGAAATGTAAGATACCAACCAGGAGGTAAAAGAAACATTTAGGGATATCTCCAGGAGCCCTCTATCACAATGTCAGAGTCTTCCTGGTTTTCAGCATCAGGTTGATATTATGCATACCAGATATATTGAGCTAGAGAAATATTTTCCAAGAAAGATGAGATAAAAATAAGAATGAATACCTAGAAAAAAGGAACTAAAATAAAGTTTACTGATTTAGAAAAGAAGACAGTAATTGTTGAGTTCCTTGCTGTGACTCAGTTATTGGTGTATTTTAGATTGTGCAAATTATTATTTTCTCCATGACTTAATCATAGAAATAAGGATGGTAATAGCAATTTAGCAACAATGGATAATATGGATAAGTCATCCATTTGTTCAGAAAAGATTTATTGAACACTTTCCTACGTGCTAAGAAACTCATGACCAAGAAAAATAAAGCTAAGTAATTTTTTTAATAGAGTGTGATAATCTCTATGAGAAAAAACACAAATGGACGAAGTACCATGGGGATACAAATAAAAGAGAAATGAATTCTGCTGAGTTGTGCAGTCAGAGAAAGCAATCATAAAGATATAACATCTGATGTGTAACTTATGGAAGTCTATTAATTAGACAAATTGCGGAAAGAATTTTTCTAATAGAATAACATGTGGAAAGGCATAAAGGTGTTAAAATCCTTGAAGTATTTTTAGAATTACAAATGACAATCGAATGAGATAAAAACCTAGGAAATTTAAGAGTCGGGAAAAGATTGGAGCTGAGAAAAGGAACATAGGTTGTACACTCATGGAATGAAGGGGCTAGTATGCTATGATGAGCAATTCAAACTTGGTTCTTTCTGCAGTTGTTGAAAAGGTCATGGCAGCATAAAGCAGACAGAAAACTACAGGCTGCCAGTCAAATCTGGCCCACACCAGTTTTTCTGCAATCTGTGAGCTATAAATACCCTATATGTTTTTTTAAAGATTTTTAAATGAAAGTGATAATATTTTGTAACATGTAAATCATATGAAATTAAAATTTCAATGTCTATAATTAAAATTGTATTGGAACATAGCCATACCCATTTGTTTCCATATCATCTGTCTGCTTCATCTGTCTGCTCTCATGTTACAATGACAGATCTGAGTGGTTTCAACAAAAACGGAAGGGCACCAAGCCAGTTATTTACCACCCAGCCTGTAGAAAAGATGATGTGAGACAGAGAAGAAACTGCATTTATGGAGACAGTTGTAAGAAAACTACCAGGATGGTCCGGGTAGCCAGAGCCTGTTCTAGAGTAAGTGACATGGTGGATTGCAGGAAATGCCCATTTCAGAGACTTCGAAGTAATATAATCACCAGGACTTTTTGACAGATTAGTTGAGAGAGATGAAAGAAGATTTAGAATGACAAGAAGACATATGGAAGGAATATAGTCAATGGTGCTGTAAGAGCAATATGTGGTGGCAGATGGTAGCCACGCTTGGGGGGAACATAACATAACATGGAAACTTGTCAAATCACTATGTTGTTACGCTTGAAACTAATATGACATTGTATGTCAACTCTACTTCAGTTAAAAAAAAAAGACATATAGCTAGATATTGTATAGGCAGCAGATGTAAAGAACGCAATGACACTATCCAAATTAAAGACAGCAGGAAGAAGAGTTGATAGAAGACAAATAATGACAGACAATTTTGTACATGTGAAATATGTAATATTTGTGGAGGAATCGTCTTTGCCTTTTATTCTTTGTATGTCAGGTAAATCAGGAATTGTTGGCCAAATTTGTCTATCCTTTCCTATCCTTATCCTCCCTCAATTATAAAATCTTGTCACCTGCAGGTTGGGCTTTGCCAGGCCCGTGTGGTGCCTCTACCCAGAGATCCATTTTTAAAGTGCTCCTTTACAGATGGCGACTCCATTTATCATGTGAGCTTAGTGTATGGAATTGTTGAATCACTGTATTGTACACCTGAAACTATGTAACATCAGATGTCAACTATACTTAAATACAAAACAAAAATATAAAAGAAAGCAAGCATTTGCTTCCTACCAGGAGGCTGTCTAGCACCCCAAATCAACATGCCCATACTCGCAGAAAGCCCCAGCTTCTATTCTGAGCTCTCTCCACTACAGGCCAGCTGCAAGTAACTGTCAACTAAAGTTGGGTCCAACCATGAACGGGTGTGGATTCTGACCATACCCAACTTTAAACACTATTCATAAAAGCACTTCTTCTTCTGAGTTGTGCCACACCTGGCACACTGCTCTTCCCTGGACCCCAATTCTTCTGCCAAATGATAAAAAATACCAAGAAGGCTCAATGTAATCACTCCTTCCTCAGTTGCCAACTTTAAATCTACATCAGAAGGTGACTTTTTTCTTTTTTTTTTAATATAGTTTATTGTCGAGTTGGTTTCCATATAACACCCAGCGCTCATCCCAACAAGTGCCCTCCTCCATGCCCATCACCCATTTTCTCCTCTCCCCCACCCCCCAACAACCCTCAGTTTGTTCTTAGTATTTAAGAGTCTCTTACGGTTTGCCTCCCTCCCTCTCCTTAACTATTTCTTTTTCCCCTTCCCCTCCCCTATGATCCTCTATTAAGTTTCTCCTGTTCCACCTATGAGTGAAAACTTATGGTATCTGTCTCTCTCTCCCTGACTTATTTCACTTAGCATAACAACCTCCAGTTCCATCCACGTTGCTACAAATGGCCAGATTTCATTCTTTCTCATTGCCGTGTAGTATTCCATTGTATATATATAAACCACATCTTCTTGATCCATTCGTCAGTTGATGGACATTTAGGCTGTTTCCATGATTTGGCTATTGTTGAAAGTGCTGCTATGAACATTGGGGTACATGTGCCCCTATGCATCCGCATTCCTGTATCCCTTGGGTAAATTCCTAGCAGTGCTATTGCTGGGTCATAGGGGAGTTCTATTGTTAAATTTTGAGAAACCTCCACACTGTTTTCCCCAGTGGCTGCACCAGTTTGCATTCCCACCAACAGTGTAAGAGGGTGTCAGTTTCTCCACATCCTCACCAGCATCTATAGTCTCCTGATTTGTTCATTTTAGCCACTCTGACCAGCGTGAAATGGTATCGCAGTGTGGTTTTGATTTGTATTTCCCTGATGATGAGTGACATTGAGCATCGTTTCATGTGCCTGTTCGCTGGGTTATTTATTTTTTGGGTGTGGAGTTTGGTGAGTTCCTTATAGATTTTGGATACTAATACTAGCCCTTTATCCGATATGTCATTTACAAATATCTTTTCCCACAGTAGATGACTTTTAATTAAATTTCACCACCTTTTCCCTGTTTTGTTGTAATATTCATACTGAATAAGTATTTTTCCACTCACTATTGCGGCTAATTACATTTTGGCTTCAGTTTGTTCATGTAGCTCAGGAATCACTATTTTAAGAAACCTTCTTGGCCCAGCATCACATCCCCAGGCCAGCCCAGTTCATGCGGGCACACGAGCAGAAGCCCTCTTTCCCCTCACCGTGTTTCCCCTGACTTGTCTGTATCTCCTAGTAGATTGCGCATCTCTGTAGGATAAAAATTAATTCTTCCCTGCCCTCAACACCCACCACATCCTGACAAACAGACACTTCCCATTTTTTCTTGAATTAATAACAACAATCCTCGCTAACATTTACTGAGTGTTTACTATGGACCCAGCCCTATGACAACCTCTTTGCATGTATCCATTCATTCAATTCTAACAACCACATTATGATATAAGTACATTTATTATTTGCATTTTACATCTGGGGAAACTGAGGCCACAGAGCTTGCATCCTTAAGTAATATGCCAAAATGCTTCTCTTGTTATTCCACTCTAAGAAATGGATGGATAGATGGATGGATGGATGAATGGATGGAAGGATGGACAACACACATAACCACCTGGGCACCTAAATCACCAAAACATATATTATAGAAAATGTGGACAGTTATGGCATATGGATGATGTATACAATAATGAAAACATATTTACTCTTCTCAGTGCTCTTACATTACAGCAGGGACACATGGAAGGGACACAAATAACCATAATACGTCTTAGAAAGTGATTTTTAAAAATTAGAAAGGTATATATAAAATGCTATGGTTAATCAAATCAAAGTGAGTCCCTGTCCAACAAAGACCATTAGGAAAGCCTTGATAAACACCATTGATTCCTTATTCATTCAATTATTCATCAACAAACACGCATCCTATGCATAGTATCAACTGGGTTCATGCTGGAGATGAAACGTAGCAAGCTATTCTGCACTCTTGATTATTAACAACAAGACAAAAATCACTATTTTTAAATGCTCAGAAAGCACTTTATTTCCTGTGACTTTTAAGGGCAGAAAAACCAAGTTCCCATTTATCCTCAAGAGACCACTCTGGTGAGTATCTTTGGTTTTACAGCTATGAGTCACCTTTTTCGGCAGTTTTGAGGCAACTGTAAACACCAATAAAATAATCCAAGGCTTCTGATAGATATGCGGATTATTGTGCAAATTGTTGTATTCATTGTGTAAATTGGTTTGGATCCGGATAGCAGCAGATTTCTGAGAGATTAAGTCAACTGATTTTTTTCCTTGTGTGTTTATCAATCTGGTGGGATGGCTCTTGACACCATATTTGCAAGTTAAAGGGCAGGATGGCCCAGTGGGCTGGAAAACCTGGGGACACTGCAGTTCTCACAGATGAATATTAGGCGGCCTCTGCTCCCAGAGGAGTCACTAGCTTGGGCCTTGATGAATGAGAAGAATTCAAACTTGTTTAGGCAGGTGGGAAAGAATGAGCAAAGGCAAGAAAATGGAAAATTCCAGAGGATGCAGAGTTTGTTGTTTGTTTGTTTGTTTGTTTGTTTGTTTTAATTTTCACTGGGAGAACAAAAATTTTCTCTGCTCCAAAACGTTTACTTAAAACGTACTTTTGGAACCTAATCCTAAACTGGGGACTTAAATTAGAAGAACAAAATGTACTAAGTCTTCACAGCATGGCCAGAAAAGATATTTCTACTTGAGAACTGCAAAAATGAACCAACAATTAATCCTGATTCCTAATTTGCAAGCAGTAATGAGGTAGCATATTTTAATTCCATAAAAATCCATATCATCAAGTACCATTTATAATCTTAACCTGGAAGTATATTTTTAAATGTTTCACTACAAATATCTGGTTTAAATGACTCATATGATTGCAGCAAATCTTGCCTTCTTATTAATCTGCCAATTTTCAGAACTCTTCTAATGCTAACATTTGCCTAAAAGTAATGAAAACATAATAGGTATAATAATACAAGTATCTTGTAATTGCACAAATATTGCTTTTAAAACATTTGCATAGATATGGTCCTTATGATGTTCAAAGGTTCTTATTATATTCTCTCAAAATCCTGACACATTAAATTGGGCAAGAGACATCTCTACCTTTCAAAAGAGGAAACTAAGGCACATAGGTTAAAAGACTGGGTCAACACTACAAAACCATTTACTGGTTTAATCTGCCAATCCCACTCCAGAGTTCCTGCTAATATCTCCAAATGTCTCTTGTGTACAATAATCCACAGGTTTACAGAGTCCCCGGGATAAAAGATCCTCCCTAATAACTAATTAGACCACTCATATTAAGAACTGAGTTAACTATTATTAAAACCAAACTTGTCTTTGATAGTGTTCACCTATCAACTCAAGCAATGTCATAATTCTGGGAGACAATCAGAGATTCGGGACAGATACATTCAGTCTGGAAGAACTAATCTGTTAATATCTAACAAACATTTATTTATATTCCAAATTCAGGAGGGTTTGACATGCTTTGTTAGTTACACAGAGAAGAAACTACACATTTTAAAACCCTGCCTTTAGCCAAAGCAAGAGTGTCAACCACAATTTTTTTAGTTATATTGTATCACAGCTGGAATCAATATTTCCAGAGGCTGATAATAAAGAAGTAAGGAAAAATGTGGATTTAAATTGATTTAACAAAGAAAACTAATGTAATTAGGATGATGTGATAAGCCCAAAATTGGGAAAAGTGTGGCAGATGGATTTTCCCGTCAGCACACCAGTTTCATGCTCTAAGCAACATGACCTAAACTAATTGGGGCTACTGTTCCACAGCAAAGAAATATTGACACATTTTTTAAAATAAGGAAATGAGGTTGGATATAGGATGTAAGTGGATATTTAAAAAAAAAGAAAAGCCACAGTTGCTGAGGGTACATGTAAATATGCAGAGGACAATGCATATTTAGAAATAGTGATTTTAAAATTGAGATTATTCTGTATTAGGAAGCGGTGATCTTGAGAAAGAGAATTAACTTGAACACACTATTTTCCTAAACGCGAAAGTCTATTTGACAGTCACACAAGAGTACCAGTCTACAACACAGATGAGATAAGAAATAAAATACAGCAAACTTTCTTACTTACAGACTGCTCACCCCTCACGGGCAAGGCCCATGTCCACCCACCACTGTACTACCAATGGTTGGCATTTAGTGGACACTGGAAAATACTTTTGATGCATAAATAAAGTGTTCTGGTTAACTGAATCTCCTGACTCACAAAGATTTATATTACAAGCTCTACATAGGTTGCCAATTTTCAAGGAATTAGGATACATGAAACTGCACATAGCCCCAAAGCATATCTTATCTTTTTATCACTTGAAATATTCATAAAAATCTTCAGGGTTGCTCAGTGCCTCAGGGCTGCTTTTAGGGACAACATGTACCATGTACATGTACCATGCTGAAAAAAATTGTTTTAATGTTTGGGCTATCTGCAACTTAATAAGTTCTTAGGCTAGATTATTAAGCTATCGATATGTGATACGTTATCTATTAGCCGACTTATACTTGAACAAATTGTTGACTAGAAAGAAGGGTGATTTCTATTTGATATCTGAGTTTACTCATTTTCCTCTCCCCCCAGCAACCTGACTCTGTAGATTTCATTTTCTTACATAAGAAGAAACTACCCAGAGCTGTTTCCTCACTTACGGGATATATTTTTACTGAACTCATTTTATGCACTATAGGTACAGCAGTGAACCAGACAACACCTCCTGCCTCCACTGAGTTTACTTTCTACTTAAGAAAAGACAAACAGTAAATAAATTGTCACAATATGTAGTTTGCCAGAGAGTGACAGAGGCTATGAAGTTAGGGGGACAGGGTGGATGAGGGAAGGAAGTGTAACTTAAAAACTGAGGCAGTGAGAGAAGCCTTCACTGCCACTATCTGAGCTCAGACCCCAAGGAACAGAGGCAGGAGACCATGCAAACAGCAGAGGGAAGCGTGTTCCAGGAGGATGGATCAGAGAGTGCAGGGTCTCTGAGTCATGAACATGCCTGATGTTAAAGGAACAGGAAGGAGGCAATGAGGCTGGACAGACTTGGCAAGAAGGAAAGTGGTCATGAGAAATGGTCTATTTGATGTAGTCACAGAGGTAAAAGTTGGGCAGTCTGTGAGGTCCTGACAGACCACTCTCTTGATTTTGGCTTCAACTCTAGGCAAGGTATCAGAGAGCGTAGAGCAGAGAAGTCAGTTGACCTGAGCTATGTTAAAGGATCTGTTCATGCTACTGTGTTGAGAATAGACAGTAGTGGCAAGAAGGGAAGCTGCAATAACCCAAGCAAGAGATGATTAATCAATTATGAGACTAGGGAGTTATGAATTTGTAGATCAAAACATGAGCATTATTGTTGGTTAAAACTCCATTGGAATCAGTGAAGCCAACAGTGATTTTCTGGATGCTGAATCCCCTCTTTCCCCACCCAGTTGCAGAGAATTAGACCCTAGGTCTAGTGGACCAGAGGACTAAGCTAAACTTGTCGCACAGGCAAGGACAAATCAAAATAGTGTTCTGTACATCAAAAGAAACAATCAACAGAATGTAAAGGCAACTTATAGAATGGAAGAAAATATTTGCAAACCGTATATCTGATAAGGTGTTAAATATCTAAAATATATAAGGAACTTCTACATATATATATATATATATATATATATATATATATTGAGTTGTAGAAATTCCTTAATGACCAGATTAAGAAATGGGCCAAGAAATGGGCCATCAAAGAAGACATACAGATGGCCAACACGTATATGAAAAGATGCTCAACATCACTAATCATCAGGGAAATGCAAATCAAAACCACAGTGAGATATCACCTCATAGCTGCTAGGATGACCATGACCAAAATAACATAAGTTAGCAAGCATTGTCTAGAATGTGGAATAATTGGAACCCTTGTACACACCCTGTCAGTGGAAATGTAAAATGGCACAACCATCATGGAAAACAGTATAGAGTTTTCTCAAAAATTAAAAATAGAACTACCATATGACCCAGCAATCCCAATTCTGGGTATTTATCCAAGGAATTGAAACCTGGATCTCAAAGAAATATCTACACTCCTATGTTCCTTGCAACATTATTCATAATAGCCAAGATATGAAAACAACCTAGTATCTGTCCATGGATGAATGGATAAAGAAAATGTGGTATATACATCCAACGGAACTTTATTTAGTCTTTAAAAAGAAGGAAATCCTGCCATAGGTGACAACATGCATGAGCCTGCAGAACATTATACTAAGCGAAGTAAGCCTGTCACAGAAGGATGAATATCATATGATTCCACTTATAGGAAGTATCTAAAATAATCAAACTCATAGAAGTGGAGAGTAGACAGGTGGTTGCCCAGGATTGGTAGGAGAGAGAAATAGGAAGTTGTTCAATGGGTGTAAAGTTTTAGTTATGCAAGATGAATGAGTTCTAGAGTTCTGTTGTACAACATAATGCCTATAGTTAACAATACTGCATCGTGCACTTAAAATTTTTGTTAGGAGGGTAGATCTCATGCTAACTGTGATCACCACCACCACCACCACCACAACAGTAACAGCAACAAAAGGGCACAAAGAAACTTTGGGAAGTAGTAAATATGTTTATTGCCTTGACCATGGTGATAATTCCATGCATGTATGCATATGTCCAAACTCATCAAATCGTACACATTAAATGTGTGAAACTTTGTTGATCAATTATACTTCAATAAAGCTGATAAAAAAATCGTCAGAGTTTATGACTTCCATATTTAGACTAGCATAAAGTAGTAGAAGGGAAGGAGAAGGTGAATGCAGGTGTATGTAAGTATGTATATCTGATATGAAGAATAAAGGAGTTTCTATCTGATGTCTTTTGTTTTCTAGGAAAAGTAGAGGTAGATAAAACTACTAAGGATTATGGGATTTCATACATTCAAGAGAGTAAATAAAATTTGAACTTGTCATTTTGAAAATCGGAGAATACAATGAATTGCAATTTAGTTGAACTGCCAAGCAATGTGAAGAGCCTGTTGGAAGTCAGTAGAAACTAATATATTGGAAGTAATGTTCTCTTTTATGAGACTGTCTCCAGAAATACTCCAAAAATGACAACTTACTAAGGCATAGGGGGAAAAATGAATAGCTAAATTCACCGAGGATTAGAGTTTTGTCAGATGAGTGGAGAAAAAGACAGAAGGAGTAGGTAGTCATTTAGAGTATGGACAAGACTAATGTTGCAATCCTTGGTCATGATTTCTAACGAAGGTGAAGAGAGAAATGAAGAAAGAATGTAGCACAGGAACCGAGAGGTCAGGTCAATGGTCTGATGGCTCAAAGAGGCGAGAGGATGGACGCAATGTGGTTGTTTGGGCAAGCAAGTCGGACAGAGAGAGGATGGGGTCAGGGAGCAAAATGATGGAATTAGTGATTTCGGAAGTAGAGCAATTACCTTTGATGACAAGATCCAAAGGTGTGACCGTGGGAATGGATGGTTCAAATAAAGGATCAGGTGACTGGAGAAAAGATAAGACATGCAGACAACAAAGGAAAAGTAAACTTTTTCCTATCTTTATGGTTTTACAACAAGGCAAATGGCAAGATTACATTACAAAATAATGGTTCCCAGGTCCCTGAGAAAGACATTCCCTGGCAAGAGTTATACAGTTGAAAGAAGGCAGAGAAAAAATGTATTACTACAAGTTTCCTAAATAAATGCTCCGGTTTAGCCAAATGAAGGGAGTGTTAAGGTAACAATAGACATTTAAAAAAAATACATCTTAGCCAAGGTGAATGCATTCATTCAGGGAGCGCCTGGGTGGCTCAGTCAGTTGAGCATCCCACTTCGGTCAGGCCATGATCTCAAGGTGTGAGTCTGAGCCTCACGTAGACTCCCCGCTGTCAGTGCAGAGCCTGCTTCGGATCTTCTGTCTCCCCCTCTCTCTCTGCCCCTCCCCTACTCGTGTTCTCTCTTTCAAAGATAAAGAAAACATTTAAAAAAATAAATAATAAAACATTAGTGTTTGTTAAAATTTCTTCTTTGAGCCCTCCTGAAAAAAAAAGATCTAATTTTAACATATATACATAGATCACTTTTTAAAGCAATTTGATATCAAACTATAGATCTTATAAAGATTATAAGGGGCGCCTGGGTGGCTCAGTCAGTTGGGCATCCGACTTTGGTTCAGGTCATGATTTCCCCATTCATGAGTTCGAGCCTCGTGTAGGGTTCTGTGCTGACAGCTCAGAGCCTGGAGTCTTCTTCAGATTCTGTGTCTTTCTCTCTCTCTGCCCCTCTCCCACTGGCATTCTGTCTCTCTCTCTCTCTCTTTCTTAAAAATTTTAATTAAAAAATTTTATTAATTAAAAAAAGATTATTAAAAAAGAAAATATAAGAGCAACCAAAGAAAAGTAAGGTTTAGTTTTTGTTCCAAGGTTTTAAAAATGATGCCTAGTATCTTAAGTAAAAATGACTCAGCCTAGAGATATCTAAGGGTTTACATAAATCAACAAAAAGAATTACTTTTTCGAAGAAAGTACAGGCTTTTATGTATAAAGTTACAGTCAAATATATGAACATTACAACACATAAATAAGCCAAAAAAGAGTTCTATATTTCCCAGAAATAATGTTTACCAGCTACCTAAATGCCCGTTAGACTAGTCAACTTGACACATAAAATTAGCTATCACAAAGTAATTTGAAAACAGTTTTTAAAAGCCACTCACAAGAAGAGAAATTGCAAATGACCAACAAAAACAAGTTAAAATGTTTTAAAGTGATTAGCAGTCTGAGAAATGCAAATTAAACTACTAGTTGATCCTACTGTGCACAAAAAAGCGATATAAAAGCATGTTTTGGAGAGGATGTGGAGCTAAGAGATTTTTTTTTTTTTTTAAGATTCTAATTGTAAGTAATCGCTACACCCAATACGGGCTCGAACTCACAACTCCAAGATCAAGAGTCATATGCTCTACCGTCTGAGCCAGCTGGGTGCCCCTCCAAAAGGAATTCTTATACATTGCTGGTCAGTGTTATGTTGATACAATCATATTAGTAAGCAGTCATGCAATGTCTTAAAAAAAATAGAGAGAGAGAGATGTCTCAGAAATCCCACTCATATGTGTACAAGCTAATACAACTCATACATATGTACAAGTATGTCATTGAAAAAAGAATCTGAAGACAACCTAATTATCTATCAACTGAATAATGGCAAACTTATGATAGCAGTGAAAATAAATGAACTAGAGATATAAGTATCAACAGAGATGATAAATAATATTGAACAGGAAAAAAAGAAGCATAGGAGTAAACAAAATGTATTATTTACATAAATATTTAAAACACATAAATCTAGGCTGCATGTGTCACTAAAGAATGCAAACATATGTAATAAAAGCATATTTAAGAAAGAATACATGGCATGATAAACTGCAAATTTTGGACGGAGAAAGAATTAGCCCCAACTAGTTGGTAAGATTTTATTCTTGAGCTGTACAGGATGAACAAAGATATTCACTGCATTGTAATTTAACCTTTTTTTTGTATCTATTGAATTTGTCATAGTATCCTTTTAAAGGTTCTTACCCTCACTCATAATTACAGAAATGCAAATATTCCGAGAGTTTTATTAGCTAGAAATGTATTTATGTGGAAGCTTTCATTCTCCGAGGCATTTCTGGATCCAGCCTGCCGAAGTAAATCAACGTTTGCACTTCACAAAGCTTTTGACATACAGAATCCTAATTTGCAAAGATTAATATGGCATAAATGAAAAAAGTACAATTAATTCTGTTCATGAAGGTAATTATTCAAATACAATGGGACTTACTAGCCCATGGTGAGCACACAGTGAGGCTCTGCACAACTTTGTTCAGGAAATTTACAAATGTACTTTAATGTGATAATGATACATTCAATTGATTCATTAAAACATTTTTAATATATACTACACTAAAATGCTGTAAAATTTTCAGAGACCAGTATTTCAGTGCCTACTCTGCATAGCCTATGTGTTTGCATTCAAATTAAACAGATATCTTTGACCAAGTATTTTTTTAAATAATTCTAATGAAATATTACAAAAACAAAAAGACGTAGGCTAAACTAAGAAAACAAAGTAGGTTTATTCATATAAGTAAATCATTTGCTTTCTAACCTTTACAGGATGCCAAAAGGAAGGTAAGCCAACATTGCTGGCTACAGAGTAGGCATAGAAATAGGTCTTAATTTTCCCACCTTACAAATAAGAAGAGTAAGGATTAGAGAGGCCAGATAATTTATGTAACGCCAAACAGCCAGAAAGTAGCCAAATGAGGATGTAAATTCCATTCTTCTTCATTCTAAATCCATAGCATCCCTGCCTAGAAAACTGCTAGCTAATAAGCAGAAAAGAATGCAAATACTATAGTTACTCTTGCCCACATTTATCATATTTTTCAGACTAAATATTAGAGAAGATTGTTGTGTGTGTGTGTGTGTGTGTGTGTGTGTGTGTGTCTACTTATGACTATACAACTATGAAACTGATCTTTTAAAGCACAGATAATATTCTTCTTAAAAGGTTATTGGTGGACCAGTAAGTATACTCATGACCTTAAAAACAGGCAACTTCCCAGCACACATTTGGAAAAGCATTGGCTTAGTCTGCAGGAGACCCATCCATTCTGGATTCTGTTGCCACTTGGATGGGTGAGAATGAGTTACATAGTCATGACTGAGCCCCAAGTTGTCCCAAGGTCCTCAGGGGGAGGGGAGAGAGAAAGAGAGAAAGAGAGAAAGGGAGGAAGAGAAGAGAAGAACAAAAACTACTCAGAATATTTATGAAAACATGAAAACAGTAGATCATTTATATTGAATTACTTTGTCAGTGCAATCACTATAAATAAAAAATTATGTCCCTTTACATAGTATTTTAGAGTTAACCAAAAATTCTACTACTGTAGATATAACAGACGACTTTCTTTTGAAACTCACGATATTTTGGAGAGCTGCATTAGGATTACATATAGATGCTGAACACATTAACAAATGTATTCATAAGTCATTTACTATTTCTGAATTTCAGTTCTACTTTGTCTTTGGAAATGAGGGCTGTACACAAGAAATATGAAAGTAGATCTCAGGTACTGAAGAGATGTAGGAAGCAGGAATAAAAAGGATAAATCTAGCATGACTTCTAGGGTTGTTTCTCTGCTGAATCAATGAATGGTGCTACCGTTAACCAGATAGGAAGTGGGAAGGATGGAATCTTATGGAAAGATGACAAATTAAGTTTCGGATATGTTGATACACACAAACTGAGGTCCCTCGGATGTCCGTGTGTCTGGACCTCAGTTGGAGATTCGAGGCTGGGCACCAGAAAGCCTCCCTTATTCGTTAATAAGTATCTGTTTAATCTGTCAATCACAGAGCTAGATTCTGGGGACTCCAAGATGACTAAAACAGAGCCCCTGCTTTCATAGGCTAGCATACAAAAGAAGGTGTGATGGTAAATGAAAATACATTGTGATATGTGCCATGATATGGATATGCTGATGGCTATGAAAGCCAAAGGGAAAGCTGAATCTTCCTGGAAACATCAAAGATATTTCACAGAAGCAACAGTTGATCTCCGTCTAAAATGGATGTCGGGGCACCTGGGAGGCTCAGCTCAGGTCATGATCTCATGACCTCAAGCCTCATCTCGGGCTCCACAATGGGTGTGGAACCTGCTTGAGATTCTCTCTTTTTCTCTCTCTCTGCCCCGATCACTCTCACACTCTCTCACTCTCTCTCTAAAAAAATAAAATAAAATAAAAAATGTAGAATAAAATAAAATAATAAAATAAAATAAAATAGATGTTAAACTTTCAAACCACATATTTCCAAGTTTTCTTCGTGGACTTGTAACACCATTTATAAGATTGCTAGATTTCACACACAAAAAATGCTGGACTCCCAGTTCAATTTTAATTTCAGGTACACAACAAATAATGATATGGTATAATTACTTATTGTTAATCTGCAATTAAATTGAATGAATGGACATCTGTATTTTTTCTGGAAACCTTAGTTATCAGTATCATTCAAAAAGTAGGGCAGCGAGAGACAAAAGTAGCTAAACAGCAAATGAAGTAGTTATTGTTAGAAACTAGACTATTAGAAAGAATTTTTTTAATGTTTACTTACTTATTTTGTGTGAGTAAGACAGAGAAAGCATGAGCGGGGGAGGAGCAGAGAGAGGGAGAGAGAGAATCCAAGCAGACTCCATGCTCAGCATGAACCCTCAGTGCAGGGTTCAATCGCACAACCGTGAGATCATGACCTGAGCCAGAATCAAGAGTCTTGGTGTTTAACCAACTGAGCCACCCAGGATCCCCCTCCCCCCAAATTTTAAAAGAATAGACAACAAATACCATAAATATTCTCTTTTCCAAATATGTCTTAGAATATACAATAATTTACTGGTGCTTTCCAAAATATCTCTAAAGTCTTTGAAGGAAAAAACACAAATATAAATTAGGCTTTTGACATTTGCATCAGTGGCACTAGCACGTAAGAATCTCCTTGACCTTCGCAACATTTCCAAACAATACTGCTGTTACACACTTAAATAACGTCAGCAACTTAACAATTACAATAGCTGGTTCTCCAACAACATGATGACAGATGTGACTTCTTAACTAGAAAATGTCATTGCTAATTTCATGTGAGTCATACTGGTGAATCTGCCTGTGAAACTATGTACAGCAACAGAATTGGGGGTAATGCGCAATAGAGGTTTAAAAAAAATCCCGACTTCCACCAAGGTAATTTTTAAAGTCCCATTTTTTACCATAACTTTAACATCTCTCACCTCCAGACATTTCCAGAGTGGCCAACAATTCAATTAATCACCCTGAAACTTTATTAACCTAGTGACGAGAGATAATGGTTGAAATAAATCATCTCTAAACTCTGAAAATCTGTAATTTCATTAATCTTTTTTTAAAATAAAAGCTTGAAGTCATTTAGCAACAAGAATAGTAAATAAAGGAAAAAAAGAATAGTACTCAGAGTAAGAATGAAAGTAAACGTCTTTGTTTTTTAATGTTTATGTATTTTGAGAGAGAGAGAGAGAGAGAGAGAGAACATAAATGGGAGAGGGGCAAAGAGAAAGGGGGACAGAAAATCAAAAGTAGGCTCTACATTGACAGCAGAGGGCCTGGTGAGGGGCCCGAACTCACCAATCATGAGATCAAGACCTGAGCCCAACTAACTGACCCCCATGAAACAATCATGAGATCAAGACCTGAGCCCAACTAACTGACCCCCATGAAAGTAAATTCTATAAAATATTTTCGGTCCAGGTAGTAATTATTATTACTAAGAGACACATCAAAAACATGCCTAGAGATAATGTAGTCAGCAGTTTGTTTTGATATTACCTGCCATCTCATTGAAAAGCCACTAAAATTGCCTCTAATACCTTGAAAGTTTACATCTAATATAATCAATATAAAGTGGATTCTATAGAATCAAATAAAGCAAACATATTTGATTTTAACGAATATTCATATAGTACTTAGTGTGTGCCAGGAACTATTCTTAACAGTCTTTTCTTAACACTAACTCATTCACTCTTCATTTATAACACTGATGAGAAAACACTGGGCCCAAATCAATTCCCTGAGATGGAATAAACTGGAGCCTGGCTCCCAGGAGGCTGGCCCCAGAACAGGGCCCTTGACCACAATGGTGCCCTGGCTCTTCCAAGCAAAAATGCTGACAAGTAGTACTTTACAGCTGTATTCAAATGACTCTAAGGGGACTCTTATGTGCTGACCTAGTACCAGACACTTCACCTAAGTTATCTCAAGTCGTTGTCACATCACTGGGAGGCCCAGAGGTTCAGACTTGAAGAACCCCAGGTGGGAGGGAGGTTTCAACCAAGGTTTTAGTGGCTTCAAAACCCTTTCCGTTCCCCCAAAGTGTGTCCTTAGGGGACTCCAGGCAGTTACTGGAGGATCTTAGGTTCTCAGAAATTCTTTTCCCTGGGATAAATTTGCGGTGAAAAAATGCTATGAGAACTCACAATTGACAACACAAAGAGTCCCACACGCGCCCTTGGGCACAGGCGAGAGAGCACATCTGCACACACTTGGTGCGCGGACACTCCCACAAAGCACCTACAGTTACATCTGCAGGGAGAGGTTCTTCCGCAAAGAATTCCTTGAGAGGAGGAAATGGAGCTGATTTGTCCTTGTGTTTTCAGAGTTTAAGAGCGCTTGGAATAAAGTTGGTGTTCAGCAAAGGCTGGATGAAATAATGAATAAAGGCATCTCCACATTCTTAAACTGAGGAATTTTTATAGAGATAAATTTCAGGAAGGCATGAATAGGAGACATAGAACAGACAGGACTAGAGAACCACTGAGAATGTGGTTACTAAAGGCAAGTTCTGGTCAAAACAAAACAAAACAAAAAAACTACAACCCCTACCACTACCTTCTCCTGACCCCCAAATCAAAGCTGTATCCCTTCAAATCTATCAGTTAATAAATCCATCTTTGAATAGCAATGAACTAAGTTATCATTAAGAAAGCCTGCTCTATTTCACTTACTCTTACTCTGAGCTAAATATCTTATCACTGCTGTAAAGTTTACACCCTTCATGTTGCTGCACATGAAAGAATGGATTTCGCAAAGGAACCCAAGAAAATTCAGGATACAGGTGGTAAAGTAAAAAATCAAAATAATATTTTAATTCAAGTAGAATTAATTACTAAGCACTAACTGAATGTTTTGCTTTGTATCTTTGCCAACATGAATATATAAATGTACATATTTTAGGAATAACATTTTTTCATTTGTAAAAATTGAATGCACACCCACGCATACACTTGTATTTATATTTTTATATAGAATGCAGATTGACCACATTGTGTCATGCTATGCATGTGTGTATGTATGTATGTGGTTTGTTCTGTAAGGTTTTTTTAAGTCAACTTTTGAAATTTGGATTGTATTATTTCTTTGAAATTAAGTTGATATTGTGGGCATGGAAATAAATGATGCGCAGTTTCTGTTCTCAAGAGAGACAGCGATGTATTGTGTTCATATAGTAGGAAAGACAAATACATATATGTAGTATTAACAGGATACAAGAAAGCTTCTTAATGTGCGCTGGGCATAACTCAGAATTCTGCTTTGAACTGGTTACTGGTCTTATAGTTCAATGGATCAATTTCAAACCCTACTGCAGCACTGGGATCAATATCACAGAGTCCTGGCGGAGACTGAAAACAAGAGAGAAGTTCCTGCAGAAGGGCCTCTCAAACCCAGCTGGGAACAACAATGTAGTACGCAGATGATCTCACCAAAATACTGCATTTGCAATGAAGAGCATAGAAAACAATCTTCATAATTAAATAAAACAGAAAACACACAAGTGCTTCATTCGTGGAAATGATTCTTATATCAGTTTAATCTTCCAGGGGCTTCTCTCATCAGGTCTAATCTCACTGTTTGAAGACATTCTCCTTTCCCTTCAAAAAAAAAAAAAAAAAACCCAAAACAAAATAAAAACTGAAGAAACGACAATAAGTTGTAACCTTTCCAAAAGCAAATAATGAAACACTTGAAATCCCTATACCAGCTTACTAAGCACAGCATTGAGTATTTTCTATTCAAACAACATGGTAGATTTGTGATACTCAGTTAACAGAGTAGTCTTCAGCTCCCGTTCAGTTTCCAGAAGCTGCATCGTATTCACGAATTTGAAAGAAACAGGAAGAAAAGATGTTTATGTGTTTTTGTGAGAGCATGTATGTGTGAGTGCAAGGCACGCATGTGATCTTTATGAACAATTAAAGTTGAACTGTCTTTATATTCTGATAGAGATGATTCATTTTCTGTACCTTTCCTTCAAACACCTACCCACAATAATTGGCAACAAGGAAAAACAGTTCATTCTGCTTTCAAGGCTAGTTTTAAAGGATTTCCATTTGTGTGAAGCATTTATTCTATGTCCCAGCAAGCTATATTCAAAATCCCTTTTGTCCATTTGGATCTCTGCCATGATAATATAGAGTATTGTTAATATTAGGACAGCTGGTCATCAATATCATTAACAAAACCAAAGTGTGTTAAACTGTTTTCACACTTGGGGTGTTCTTTGGAGGCTGTGCAGAAGTGAAAAAAATAGGCACAACATCACTTCTTAGTGAGTGATCTAAAATAGGTAACATTGTAATTGGAACTTGTGTGATGAATGAAAGCAATAGAATAGAAATTAAGAAGTTTATATATTTTAATATCTGCTCTGTAACTAAGTCGCTATGAAACCATGGTAAGAAAGTGCCCCTTTCCCTCCACCTCGGTTTCTCTGAGGAAGAGAAGATAGAGCTAAGGGATCCCTATAATCCCTTTTATCACTAACATTCCATGGCTTTCAATGGACATCATATATCATTACACGGAAAAAACATTCCATGGACTTCTGCACCCAGAGCATTAATCATTTGGTTCAATGAATCATACAGGTCCTGCGGACATCTGTGCAAACGCTTAATGTAATTGTTTGGCGGAGAGAGCCATTTTAAAAATTGGCACATCTAATATATCACTCCTTTATGCACTTGGTGTTACAATTAAAGCTACGGAATATGCAGCAAATTGCATCACCTACTATGGAACTTTTCCCTCCCAAATGTCTAACAATCTTTTGAAAGAAATTATCCAGCCCCAAGTGATACCATGATTCCTGTTATTACCCAGCTCCTGACCTAGTTGCACTGCTATTTGCTCCATGTTCTACCTTATGTCCTTGAAAGCTCTGTGCTCAGTTAATTCCTTCTCACCTTGGAGATCTCAGCTCCAGCCTCGCTTTCTCAGGGAAACGTTGCTGGGATCATCTGTCTACATCTGGTACCTACAGTGTAGGCATTAATATCAACATCAACTTAGTAACAGCTGTCACAAATACTGTGTTAAATTACTGTTGAATTTCTCACTGGCCCATCGACGCTATGAAAGTAGAGATCAAGCCTGTTTTTGATTATTATCACCTAGCACAATGGTGGTCAAAGAGTGGACCCCCCTCCCCACACACACCGTAAGTATTTCTAAATGGAAGAATTACTATTTTAATACCATTATAATACCACAATAACAAATTAGATATGATAATATTTTGCATTAATATTATTTATTTCTCCCAACAAGCTCTTCCTAAAGCTTGTAGTGGACTAAAACAAAGTCTCAAACTTCTACTTGTAGGATCTACAAAGATGCGTGGATCACTAAAGCTACAAGTTTTCAAAGTACACTCAATTATTAATTATTTGAGTCTAAAATCTCTACCTCTGAAGTGTTCTTCTTGCCCTTCACTCCTATGGTTAAGATGAAAGAACAAATATCACTGAACTTTGCCAGTTTATACAGATGATCAATTTAAAACTATAGTGCCTAAAGCTGAGTCCGCTTCAAAATACTCTTGAAACCTAAAAGGTCAGCTTAAAGTCTGAAAGATTTTTTTGCAGGGCAATAAATTTTGACAAAGGCAATAATAAGAAAGATTTCCTTTCAACCTAAATTCAAATTCTTCTTATAAATTACCAAAGCCAATCTATAGTTTTATCATCTGTTTTTAGATTACGGACTAAATTGAAATGTCATCCAGCCTTTCCCCACCCCACCGAACACATACCTCAGTGATCTGACTTTTCACCAGCAATGGCCAGCAATGCAGGACAGAGTTGAAAGTAATGTTAACGACACAAAAATGTCCTATGTTCCTGCTCTTTTTATTAGGAAGAATAGCTTTGTTCTGCTTTCCATAAAACTGTTTCCCTTTTTATTTTCTTCTGCATAAGTGTAAAGTGGTAAAGATACTTTAGAGGATTTAACCTAGATTATGAAACATTATTCTCCATTTAAAAACACTTAACATTGTTGTGTGAAAATGAAGTAGAATCACAGTAAGTTGGATAATTTATTTTAACTTATCTTCCCTCATATCTCAACAGTTTGGTTTCAAGTACAACATTTATAATGTAACTTAAATTTTGAGGCTCTGCATTACCTTAGGGTGCTTATTATTAATAATTCCATATAGGGGCGACTGGGTGGCTCAGTTGCTTAAGCATCTGGCTCTTGATTTCAGCCTGGGTCATGGTCTCACAGTGTGTGAGTTCGAGTCCCACATTGGGCTCTGTGCTGATGGCCCAGAGTCTTCTCGGGATCCTCTCTCTCTCCTTCTCTCCTACCCCTCCTCTGTTCATTCTCTCTCTCCCAAAAAATAAATCAACTTAAAATTTTTTAAATAATTCCATGTGAAATGGGAATGATAAAAAAATAATATCATTTCCATACAAAAAAAGAGAGAAAATATATAAATATATAAAATATTATTTGGGGTGCCTGGGTGGCTCAGTCAGTTAAGCATCTGACTTTGGGTCAGGTCATGATCTCACAGTTCTGAGTTTGAGCCCCACATTGGGCTCCGTGCTGACGGCTCTGAGTCTGGAGCCTGCTTTAGATTCTGTGTCTCCCTCTCTTTCTACCCCCCCTCCCCTCCTCATGCTCGCTCTCTCTCTGTCTGTCTCTCTGTCTCTCTCTCTCTCTCTCAAAAATAAACATTAAATAAATAAATAAAATATTATTTAAAAATAATAATATATGTAAACTTTAGAGAATAATTTTGAGGGAACAAGGGAACTTTCTGTAATTGGTATCCTATTATTTTTCAAATAGGATTTTTCACATTCCTGAAGAACATTATTCTATAATCCATATAGTATCAGATGAAGATTGCTAATCACGGCAATCAACTCCTGTGCTATAGAGAACAGATGACTGAAGATGTGCCAATCATAGACTTCCAACCCTGAGCCAGATACCATAACAATAGTAATAAAACTTTTTGGAGTGCTATTATGGGCCAAGCACTAACAGGTATTAACATGTATCAACTCATATTATCCCTAACATTTTGGGGGTCTCAGGCTGGAGGAAAAATAGAGACCACATTTTTACATCTAATTTTAAGGTTATAAATAAAGCCTCAGTCCAAGGTGGAAAGATGCACTCAAACCCAAGTTGCAGACTCAACAGGTCCCCAGGGAACAGAGATGCACAGATTCTCTTCCTTTTTATCTCACATTTCCCATTTGGGATTTCCAGACCATTTTAAGTGTCTCTCACGAACATATAAGTGTGGCAGAAGGGCAGAGAAGGTAGGAATGTCATCTGGGAAACCCAGGCTGCCAAGTCACCTACTTTGGGGCATCCAGTGCTAAGCAAAGCATCCATTCTGTCTGTTCAGGGCAGAGACATGTTCTGTCCTCTGGGCACTGGCACCCCTGTTAAAAGGACACTAATCAGCTGGATTAGGGCCCATTCTAATGGCCTCATTTTAACTTAATCACCTCTTGAAAGACCCTATCTCCAGTCACATTTTGAAAATGGGGTTAGGGCTTCCACACATGAATTTGAAAGGAACATAATTCAGTCCATAACAGCCCTTTTCAATGTGGGACCCAACCAAGAACCTCTGTCATCCAGGTGTATAGGTGGTACTCATCTCATTTTAAAAGCTTTTTATTATTCCCATTTTACAGATAAGGACATTGAGGTGCAGAGTAGTTAAGTAACCTTGCCAAGACCACAGAGGTACCAATCAGGCAATCCAGCTCAAGATCCTGTGCTTTAAGCCCCAGCCCTCTAAGATCGATGGATAAAGTTCACATGACCTCTGCCAAACCAACAGGAATTTCTTCCCAGGAGTCTTTGACCTTAAGCTGGAGATAGTCCTTTCCTCTCTGATTCCAGAGTTGTAAGCTAATGAGCCTGCTCCTCCTTTCCATTGCCATCTGGAAAAAGTTGCTTAAGAGAACCGAATCCTCATGGGAAGATACACAGAAAGGAGATCTGGCAAACCATGATGGTCCTCGAGACACCTGTTCTGGTTGGCCTTGCCCCTTTTGAAGCTTGACCAATTTCCCTTCTGGGAAATCTTTGTGTGCTTATGCTTTTTTAGCTAATCAGGATCTACTGCTTAGAACCAAAATAACTTTGACGAACATCCAGGCAATATAGGGAACCATTACATCAAATTAAAGTGGCTTTGGTGATAACTGCTTTTCATTCTTTAGATCCAACAGGCATACTTAAACCAAATCAACCTAAAAAGTTGCCTCATTTAAACTGCTTTTTTTTTTTTATTCTAAAACCCCTGTTTCTATGATCTCCATGTTAGGGTGTTCAGTTAAAGAAGAGGAAGTCTCTTCCAGTGACTAACATGGAACTATTTTAGAAACCAGCTCTGCTCCCCCTCAGCCTCAAATGTTCACTATTACTGTTATTCTTTTGTTTTTTTAATCATTATTGTGTAGCATGCTGAGACTTTGAGAGATCATTAAGCTGTAATCCATCATTTGTCAAGAAAGAGTGAAAAACATTTTATCAAATTCATCAGTACTGCAAACGACTTGTAAGACATAATGAATGATGCAAAAAACAAACTATAGTTGGTTATTTGTAAGATCCCCATTATCTGTGGGGGAAGGAGACATGATAACAGTAAAAAGCAATAAGCGGTTGGGATTTAAGTCTTGGTGAGACACCATTCAAACTCTAGAAAATAATTCTAAATTAAAACGCCACCAAGTGTGGCTACACATTATTAACTGGAATCAGTCAATTCAGGAAGAACTATCAACCTGGCTGGAGTGAGGAGACAGCCTTAATTAAAATACTTCAATGTGGCTGAAAACTCATTTCCATAGTCATGCTGAACAAATGCCTAGAAAATTAAAAAGGTAATAGATTGATTTCTGGTTTTTTTAGCTCTTTGTTAGAATTAATATATTATTCTATGTTCACTGTATTCCCAATAACTGTGTTCTCCACTGCTAGGGAATATTAATCAATAGAAGATACCTCTGCACTCAAAGAGGAAAGAAAATTATATAGGGAAAAGGCAAGTGGAGAACAATATTTGCAGCTCCCAGCAAAACAGGAAATCTCTCACCCTCCTGAGCATTATGTGTAGCTATACATACATACTAGGTTCTTAATAAATAAATGTTGATTGATGAATAATCATGTGTAAGAATATATATTACAGACCATAGTTTCCTGAAGTAGTAAAAATTTCACTAAGCTACTCCAAACGGAGTTTATGAGACTTGACAAGGGGAAAAGCTTAATTAAAAAAAAACACAAATACTGATTTATAAGACAATATGCATAGCACTCATTAGTATTATCAAATGTAGGAATATATCATCTTAAATGTTACACAGTTAACACAGCCTCTGCATCTATTCTCAACTTCAAACCTAACATCATTCATTCATACATGACATGATCTCCCAAACCACTTACTGGGTTTGAGGGTGTGGTAGGGAGTGAGCCTTGCCATTTCTTAAGGGCATGTGGACAATCAGAGTGCTCTAAAATGATGAAGAAAACTAATTTTTAAAATAAATTTTAGAAGAAAATATATCTGTAGTCATGATTTTTTTTCCCAGCAAATCCCCATGAACACTTCATAGAACCAGTGGCACAGAGCATGGGCTCTACAGAGATTCAGTTCATTCCTGGCTCTGTTATCTAGGGTTGGACAAGTGAGGTAATACTCTTTGGCCTAAATAGCTTCAGAAAGTAATAATAATGGTAATACATGATAATAATGACAATACTGATATCTACCTCATGGGGTTCTTTGAGAAATTAGTGTTGGAACAATGGGAGAAGAAGGTAAAAGTTTGACAAATGCAACCTGTTTTGAGAATCATGGTGTAAACAGTAAGGACCATAATATAATTGAGGAGGTGGAGCCATAATCATGATTTGGGATGGGTACTGAAGCTAAGCCTTGAAGGAGATGTATGGGTCCTACCGTGTGACTTCAGCATGTATTTAAACTGTACTTGGGGCACCTGGCTGGCTTAGTTGGTAGAGCATGCCCCTTTTGACCTCGAGGTCATGTCCTAGGGTCATGAGTTCAAGCACCATATTTGATGTTGAGCTTATTTTAAAAAAATATAAATAAAACTGTATTTAATGTGGCTAGCATACAGTAGACATTCAACAAATGTGGAAATAACAGCAAGGAAATTACCTGACCATACCTGGAGTACTAAAATGGCCTCAAAACAGAAGATTGCCAAAGTTTTGAGATTCTAGGCCAGTAGGCAAATTGCCTACTAGCAGCAGACCAATGCTTTCTTGTTCTCTCAATATCAATCATGACAAAAAGATGGATTATCAAGAAGGCTCCAATTGCCCTATGTTGTGATCTGCTAGACCGAATCCCTGATTTATTCCCCCTTTATATTATTTGATTCTGCTCTTTCTACAGCAAATCCAGCCTATTTGGCCCTTGAATATCCACAACCTCCCTGCCATCCAGTGACTCCTGGCATCACACACAGGCAGAGGCAGAGTTGCGTTTATCTTTCTGAAAGCCATTCCTTTAAGTGGAGCCATGGTATTGCTTCCATTACCATATTGTTTTGTTTATTTGAAGCATCTAGGTAAGGTTTATATCCCTACTTCTAATGAGGTTTGTCTATTTCTATTGTTTTAACGCATCTAGCTTCTTTCTGAAACACAGACCAGAAGAAATAATCCAGGGTTCCTAACCAATCTGGAGCTTTCTGATAGGCAGTTAGTACCACAACTGCCTATCAGAAAGTTGCCTTATAGAAGCCACAAATTCCCATAACATGTGTCTTCTCTAAGACATTCCCAAGGACAACTAGAGATTCATAGATTAAAGGCTATTTCGAAAGATGACCAAATGATTTCATCCACTCTAAGGTACAAATGGCTAACAAAGCCCATTTTATCACCAGGCTCACAAACTGTCAGATGCTTGACAGACATCAAGGAAGGGGAATGTTGGAGTTGCATGTAGATGCAGGGGCTGGAGAGAGCAGGAGAATCATTCTTATGGCAATTAGAAACAAAATTAGTGATACCTGCACAGGCTAACCTTAAAGCTAGAGATGCTAATATTAATCCAAATATTCAATAATCTCTGTCTAAGGACCATGCAGACAAGTCCTTCCTAACCAAAATGTCAAGATATGCCAGACTATTAAAACTAGCTGCTCCTGATTTGACTTTTCCCTATAGTGTGGGCTTTAATAATTCACCTTTCTATGCTGGCACTATGACAATTTCTTCCCATGTTCTCTGTCCTTTAACATTTCCTACCTCTTTCATTAGTTATGCATGCCCAGCCTCACCTCATTTGAACTTATAAGAGGATCGTCCTGCTGCAACATAATTTTGTACTACTTTGGCTGCCAAATAAAAACAAATTAAATAGCTAATATGCAAAATTTACATCACCTCTCTTGGCAATTAAAATGATGGATAATTTATGGTCTCTATCTGCAAGAAAACACACTGATAGAGTGATGGTTAGCAACACAAATGAAAACACCCCAAAGATTCCATTCTTTCCAAAGGTCAGATGCTCAAATGAATAATGAAGGATGCTTATTAGCAGAAATGCTTACAGAAGTTCTTAAAATATGGAAAGTAGGGCTGTTGGGTAGACTAACACATTATTACAATGATCATATTCTTTTTTTTTTAATTTTTTAAAATTTTTTTAATGTTTTACTTATTTTTGAGAGAGAGAGAGAGACATTATGAGCAGGGGAAGGTCAGAGAGAGAGGGAGACACAGAATCCGAAGACAGGCTCCAGGCTCTGAGCTAGCTGTCAGCACAGAGACTGACACGGGGCTGCGAGATCATGACCTGAGCCGAAGTCAGACGTTCAACCGACTGAGCCACGCAGGCGCCCCAACAATGATCATATTCTATCCTCTGCAAAAAGTGATTGTACTTCTAATCTACATTAAGAGTGGTACAAGGGTCAAGTCAAGGGGCCTAACAGAATCACTTTATGCTGCACCAAAACACATGGAGTATTTTTGGTTGTTGTTTCATGTTTGTTTCACATGTATTTCAAATTTTAGAAAAAACTGGCAAAGTAGACCATAGGATGCTAGAAGGAATTTGGCATTATATTGACAATTCTTTGTCACATTTATTACAACTGAAAATCTGTGAATATTTGACCTTAAAAAGATTAGGAGCCATTATGGGAGCCATTACACCTGACTTCTGGTAGAAATAGGCAGCCCATGCTACAAGTGAAAGCCCAGAAACTGCACTTCCATCTCTAAGACATTTGTGGAGAAGATTTATGCTTTGAATAGGAGTTAGATTATATAAATTCTAAGTACCTTTAAACTTCAAGATTTCATGTGTTTCTGGAATCCAGTAAGAACAGAGCTGGAGATTAATACCTAGGAAATCCAAAATGGAGGGGACTTGAACCAAATAAAGTGGTAGAACGCTACACAATGGAAACGCACAAAGTGTACAACTATGAATCCAGCTGAGCCATCATTATCCTCTTGTCTTGCCCTCCTCTGTGTTACTATGGAGCTATTATTCATCTGAGCACTGCCCTGTCTATGTGTTCAATGTACTATACTTACTGTAGATGAGACCCTCTAGGTCACAAATGTTTAAATGTGCCTCTACTTAGAAAAAAATTATATATTAAAGATGCTATTTGCACAAAGGCAGCCCAAATAGCTATCTTTTCCTGCCATTATGTATATACCAGGGCCTCCAAAATGGCGGCATGCATGTTCACAGCAGGATTTGCCAAGATGCTCCACTGGGGTGCAGGGAAAACTAGTTATTAGTATACTTATGTAAAGTTAAGAACGAATGTACAATTTACTTGATCACAAAGGTAGTTTACCAAGATGAGGCTTATCCACACTCCAGATGTGCTGGCCTATGCAATTTCTCCAAATGTGGTAAACTGGACTGCTTAATTTGTGGTAATGGGGGAACTGCATTCCTGCTCTCCTCTGACAGTTAGTACCTAAAAACAGACACGGTGCTCTCACTCCTTTGTTCTAACTCCTGCCTGTTACTTTTTGAGAGAATATACAGAATTCTGATGTCTATTATGAGTGCAGCACTACAGTATATCAACCTTACTAAAAAATACTTCTCTAAAAAGGAGGAAGGAAGGAAGGAAGGAAGGAAGGAAGGAAGGAAGGAAGGAAGGAAGGATGAAAGAGAGAGAAAGAGAGAAAATAACATTTACTATATGGATTGTCATGTCATATAGTCAAACATCAAAGACAGAGAAATCTAAGGGCAGTGACTACCAGAAGGAGGCCCTGAAAGTAATAATACTCATCAGAGTATTACAGAATATATTATTTCAACAATTTTAATTCAAATAACCCTCACAATATGGAAATGTAGCTTTAAAATATACCTAAAGGAAATCATAGGTGACCTATAATATTTATAATTAAAGTACACGAGAACAACAAAAAAATGTCAGAACGGAATCTTCTTGCAACTCAAACAATTTCTCTATTACTTCCATTTGAGAATAAAAATAATAGTCATCTAATGAGATCAGAAAAGATCTTCACACTGAAATTATCAAGAAGACTACTTAAAATATGAATTTGTATCCATCAAAGCTAATGACAAGCCTCACACTGAGTCTATATTCTGCCTTCAGCTAATAGCCCATGGTAGTCAAGGTTATCACTTGGAGCAAAACATTTAAAAGGCAAGTCCCTGGAACACCACTAATAAAATTTTTGTGGTAGAAAAATGATGTTACACCATAAATGACTAAAAAAGCAGTTAAATATTAGGGTTTTTATTTTTATCTTCTTTTTTAAAATCTATATTTGTATATGTTTTAAAAGACTTATTAGTATAGTAGAACATATATACAATTTATATATATATACATATAATATGTGAATACATTTTATATATACATACCAAAGATGGAGATGGATATGCCAGGGGTTTAAAACATCAACTGATTAAAAATACATATATCATAGGCATACGTTTAAAATATATATTTGTGTGTGTATGTGTGTGTAATAGCCATTTTATTTAGAAACTTGTGGTTTACGTAGAAATGCTTGGTATTACAGGACTCTGAAAGATTAGTTAGCTTCTGGAACAGTTAGGGTCTTTTTTTCCTATTTATTTTGCATTGTTCACCTGTTTTTTCAGGTTACCATCTCTTCAAATCCCATGAACATACTGCCCACATTTTATAAAATAGTAAAAAGCATTTTTCCACAAGCTTACTTTTCAAATACCTTTTTCTATAATAGTGGATATTTACAAATATTTGCAAAGTAAACCAGATGATCTGTATTCTAAACTCTCAATAATTATGCTTCTATCGGTCAAGATTCTGAAGTCTGAGACTTTAATTTCATGCTGATGCAGTTCCAATGGCTATTTCTACCAAATGAATACCTCCAGGCCAAAGCTACAATTTCATCTGTATTCATTATTGTCCTAAATTACAGATATTAAAGATACATAAACCATGAAGCCACGTGGTGATATTTCTATGTTAACACTTCCCAACTGACTCAAATAGGTTGTGTTTATACATCTGATTAGAGAATTGAAAAACAAAACAAACCAGCACCTGATACTAATAAAGAGATGATACAATTATATTTTTATGTATCATGATTTATTCATATGTCACGCTCACACAGGTATAAATCGGGCAAATTTGAAAATAGTAGTTGTCAGTATCTTTGGTACTGATAAAATAATCAATGAAACCATTTTTACATTTGTTAATTCCCACACAGGTTAATTTAAAGCACTTTCCAAATAATTAGGTAGCAAATTAAAGTTCTGTATTAGTTGGATTTTGTGTTTTTGTATATTCTTTTCTTTTCTTCTACTTCTTTTTTTTTTTTTTTTTTTTGGAAGAGAAAGAGCACAAGTGCTGTCAGTGCGGAGCCTGAAGCAAGGGTAGATCTCACAAACTGAACTGTGAGATCATGACCTGAGCCAGAATTAAGAGTCTGACGCTTAACCGACTGAACCACCCAGGCACTCCATGTTTTTGTGTATTATATTCATTTAATTTTTCAGAATATCACATTCTTTATCTATACCAGTAAATTTTATTTTTTAATAGACTATTTTTTAGGGCGGTTTTTGGTTCACAACAAAATTGAACACGGGGTGAGATTTCCCATACACCGCTCACCTCCACACATGAATAATCCCCCCATTATCAACATCCCCCATCAGAGTGGCACATCTGATACAACTGATAAACCTACATTGACAAATCACAATCATCCAAAGTCCATAGTTCACATCATGGTCACCTGTTGTGTTGTATATTTTATGAAAGTACATGATTCCCTTTATGCGGACAAATTTATCCTGGCACATATCCGCCATTAATAGTATCATAAAGATTGGTTTCACTGCCCTAAGTTTCTTCTGTGCTCTGCCCATTCACCTCTCCCTCCCTTCTAACCTCTGGAGACCACTAATCTTTTTATTGTCTCCATGGTTTTGCCTTTCTGGGAATGTCATGTAGTTGGAATCATACAGGATGTAGCCTTTCCAGATTGGCTTCTTTCACTTAGTAATAAGTATTTCAGTCTCCGCCATGTCTTTTCATGGCTTGATAGCTCAATTCTTTTCTGCACTGTAAATAATCCACTGTCTGGATGTACCACAGTTTATTCATCCATTCACCTACTGGAGGACATCTTGGTTGCTCCCAAGTTTTGTCAACTATGATGAAGGTGCTGTAAACATTCATGTGCGTGTTTTTGTGTGGACGTAAGTTTTCAACTCTTTGGGGAAATACAAAGGGACACAATTGCCAGGCCGTATGGTACAAGTGCATTTAGTTTTGTGAGAAATAGCCAAACTGTCTTCCAAAGTGACTGTACCATTTTGCATTTGCACCAGCCACGAATGAGAGGTCCCATTGCTTCACATTCTCTCCAGCATTTGGTGTCATCAGGGTTCCAGATATGACCATTCTAGTAGGTGTGTGGTGCTGTCTCGTTGGTTCAGCTTGCATTCCCCTGATGGCCTATGATGTGGAGCATCTTTTCATATGCTTACTTGCCATCTCTATGTTTCCTTTGGTGAAGCTTTCATTTTGGGGGGAAAAAAACACCAGAAAATTCTATTCGTTTGGGTTAAAAATGTTAAAAAGAAGTATTTAAAATCCACAGAGAAATGATAGGATGTATCAGGGAGCTTTCTGTCCCCAAGTTGCACAGGAAATCCCACTATAAAATGGATTAGCTGGTTTTCCATTCAGCTCAGCCTTAATATTCAGACTTTAGTGAACGCTTACCAGAACTCAGCAGAGGCAGCCCCTCCCCTCATACGGATATCAATTTGCTTGTTTCCCATCTATCCTTGCTTCACTTTAGCACACTTCCTTTTTTCTCGATATTAATTATAATGGCTCAATAAAAAATAGCTTGAATTAGGAGTAATCAGTTTAATTAAATTCTGATGATATTGAAGACCTGTCCTTGAATTGTCTATGTAGTTCCCAGAAGAAAAAACTCAAATTAATTAACACTTTTCAAATAAAGATGTAAAATCCCTTGTACTACCAAGTATTTCGTCTAAATTTAGACACTCACTAAAGTACTGTTCAGAGTAAAATGTCAAGTAAAATGAGATATTATGAAAACCCACATCTGAAAGAAAATACATACAAATTTCTCACCGTCGTGAACAAATGGGTGCTTATCATTTTCTTCTTAGAAGACAAAGAAAAAAAAAGATCGTGGGTTTTAAAAAGGAGAGAGAAAAAAGATCTGTTTTCAGATGCTGACTTTCCCATTCACTGGCTGTGTTACATGGTAGGTTATCTAATTTCAATTTCTTCATATGTAATTGGGGGAAATGGGATAAAGTCATGTCATCCCTGTGAAAATTCAGTGAAATGATGCTTCTAAAACACTCAGCACAGTGCCTGTCACAAATTAGGAACTTCTTAAGTGAGAGGTTCTACTTGTTCATCATTTATCAAAAAAGAGCATGGGGTTAAAAAAGGGGGGGGGAAGGAAGGGAGGGGAAAAGGAAAGAAATTTTTTTAAAGAAAATTTAAAGAAAGAAAAAAACATGCACAAATGAAAGGAAGTAAAATGCCATTGCAGTGAGAGGCTCTTCAATTCTACGTTAAACGTAAACAAAAATTTCAATTTCCTATAAAATGTAGTCATTTCAAACTAAACGACATTCTAAGGACATAAGCCTGTCACAGAAACACAGGTAGTGCATAAGTCCACTCACGTGTGGTATCCAAAATAGTCAAATTCACAGCATCAAAGAGAGGAATGGTGGTTGGCAAGGGCTGGGGTTGATGAAAGGGGGAGTTGCTAGCACATGGGCATAAAGTTTCAGTTATGCAAAATGAATAAATTCAAGAGATGTGCTGTATGACATGGTATCTATATATGGTCAGCAATACCATATCATTGCCTTCAGATTTTGTGAAAAAAGATGTTAGAGGGTAGATCTCCTGTGAAGTGTTCTTTCCATAATAAAAGAAATTAATAAGGAAAAATAAATAAATAAATCAGTACCACATCTAGCCCTTTCTCACAACCCACTATAGTTTTGTAACAAATGAGATGCATTTGCCTTTAAAAACAACAAGTAAACATAATTAAACAGCCCCCAAATCAAATCGCTCAAATACCCTTAATCCCATTCTCAGAAAAATATCAGAAAATAGGAGCCATCAGCTCTGATTCCCTGGGTTCAAGCCACAAGCTCCCATGTAAGCTGAAGAAGGATCAAACTAAGTGAAGTGCTGCGGCCCAAAGCACGGTGCCTAAAATCCCGTGAGCCTGAATGGTATTCCTTTCCATGCTTTATGTTCTAAACCTCAAATCGCTCTGGAGCATTGATCAATATGATCTCATCCACAAAGCATTTCCTCTAAACGTTGTTAGAACTCCAGATACTAATGTATATTTTTCTAACGACAACCACTAAACAGTGGCATTTGAGTAACCCAATACTAGGCAGTTGGTCTTTTCTTCAGGACACGACATCCAGAGGCGTTTGCTAAAGTCCGTTAATGTTGTGTTTTCTGAAAAACTGAACTCTTTCTTAAGATGCCAGCATAAACTTTAACCAATATTTAGGCTATCGAAAAGGAAACGAGATGATAAATAGTTGTTGAATTGAAATAAAACAAATAGCATTTTCTATTAGCAAGACTGTATCATAAAAGATATGAGAGTAGAAACAGCTTGAAACAGCTCCAACCTTATCAGGGGAATGAATAAGGGTAAGAGAAATATACAAATATCTACACTGCATGGAAGGATGGAAAAAGGAGAAGAAGAAGAGAAGCACTTCAGAAAGCCATTGGGGAGTTCGGTATAAGAAGTAAGAAGGTATTTCTGGCTGGGATCTGCATTAAAGAAAGTGAAGGATAAGTGGACTCTGGTCATGAGGGAAGAGACTTCAGGCATAAAGAAAAGGGCATGTTTTCACAAAAGCAGAAAAGCACTGGGGACTGTCAGTGAAGAGCCGCAGGATTCAGTAGTTTCCATAATACTAAAGGAAGTGTTGGGTTATGAAATGTGAAACTCCCATCAGTCACCATTATGTTTGCCTACAAGTAACAGAAAACTTCAATATATTGGTTTCAAGAAACAAAAGTTGATTTTCTTTTTTTATATCAAGAAATCAGAAGTAGGTAGTTGTCTGCATTGGTTCAGTCGTCAAGGATTTCGTGGTCAATATCTCCATATTGAGTGTTTCCCTGTGGTTTCCAGATATCATAAACTTCTATGTGTATCTCATTGGCAAGAGCCATTATCAAAGGACACTCATAACTGCAAAAAAGACTGGAAAGGCAAGAGTTGACAACCTTAACAGTAGACACAAGTGAGGGAGGAGGAAGAGGAGATGAAGGGTTCGATGGACCACAAAGTCACCTATAAGTGCAGAAAGGCTTGTCATGTGGAAGAGAACTTTTGGGGAATTAAAAACCAACCAGTGAGCAGGACTTCCACAAGAGTAATAATAGCATCCACCCAAGGGCTAGCTAACAAAAGAACAGGTTAGATCAAACCCTAGTGAAGGACAATCACAGAAATGTTCAAATGCAAGGTGAACGGCTATCTTGGGAGAAGTAGCACATAAGCGATTCCTGGATTGAAAAGGAGACTGAATTGAAGTGAAAGGAAAGCGCACATCACAGACTGCAAGAGTCTTCGTTAGTGCTTTCCCTTCCTCTGCAATGGGCACTTCCTTATGCCAGTGACTTCTGGACCTTGGTGCTGTCCCGACCCCTCCTCCTCCCTGTCCCAAGACTTTTGACTTCTAGCTCGGTTTCTCTCTCTTTTGAATCCTTCGAGCTGAATGGCAGGTCTGAAAAGGTCTATGTGGCATTGAGGTGTCCACCACCTCCTGTCAATGTCAAATTCCCTAGAAGATGAGAACACTAGAACTCATAGAGCAAGGATTTTCTAACTCCCCCAACTTCTGTGGTTCCAAACCAAGTCACACTTACTCCTAAACAGTTCATATCTTACATCCCTCAGTTGCTGCCTTCTTTATTAAACCTGAAGAGCTGCTTAGAGATCTGCAACAGAAGCTTTGGAGAACGCAGTTAGCCGCACCATGTTCTCTACTGCCTTCTGGTGAAGTTCCCCGCCCCACTCATAGATGTTGCATCTGAAAAGCAAGAGTAACTGCAGTTTTGGTTTATCCCCAACCCTCTTTCCCTACTGACAGAGCCACTTTTGAAAAGTGTTTCTTTTTCTGATTATAAGAACATACAAAATGTGTGGAATACAAAGAGGGAAACCTATGATAAACATTAAAATCCTTAAAGATAACCCCCGTTGAAGTTTAGTGCATGTCCTTTCTGGTTTTGTCTACAGAAAAATACACAAGAATAAAGAGATGTACATGCATATTGGTATGTGTGGGGAGGGAGGGAGTTTTCCTCTGGAATCATACGGTGTATTCTATTTTATGTCCCCGATTTATTGTCATGTAACAAAGTCACTAGAAGCTACTTTTTAAATATTCTTAAAACAGTGAAGCAGCAGTTCTAAGACAGACACAATCATAGAACCTTCCTTAGAAAGTATATTAAATTACTAAAGTATATTTTTTCTGTTAAAATGGTCCCACTTGGTGGGTAAAACTAGCCTCCAGGAGAGGAGAAGTTGGCCTGAACCTCAGAAAAGCGAAGTAGGCCTTGAGTATTAGCTTTCCTTATTTAGCCTATTGCCTGGCGCTGTTTTATCAGTCTTGACCGCCCACTGGAGCTTCTGAGAAGGCTTCACTCCTTCTTGGATCACTGACAACTGAATTGGCAGACATTTCAAGACACCCAATCATCTTGGGGAAGAGATTTTTGTAAGCAGAAAGCTTTAGGGGGCCCCAGATAAAGGAAGACCAGACAGCTTTCGGGACACAAGTCATATGTGGCTCCCAGCTACTTTCAGTGATCTAAGCCCTACCAGTTCCTGGCCCTGGTACTCTTCTAGTAGAACCTCCAAGGAGGTGTTAGAATGGCAAACAAATGCAAAAACTTCAGTAAAGACCTTAAGGGAACAAAGGAAATGCAAAAACTAACTATCAAGCTAGGAAACAGCCTAACCACATAAGAGACAATAAATCAGCAGTAAAATTCCCAGTGCTGCTTCAAAAGTCAAGATTGACCTACCGCACATTCTGGAGTTGTTCTTGCAGGACTGAAATAGTGCCCCGTTGGGTTAATGAGGTTAAAACTAGCAGAAAACACACAGCTTATTTTTTCAGAGAACTGTTCCCTAATCAGCTATTGTTTCTTTTCAAACCGCACCAGCCAACACACTAGCTGTCTCCGCAGAAGACTGGATTCAAGGTTAACTAATTTGGTTCCAGCCTAGGAACAAGCATGGTCTTGTATGCCCTACCCAAGATAAGGAGTCCAAGACCCCATCTAATCTCTGCTTCATTATAATATTCAAGTCTCCACCCTTAGGAGGATCACAGCTTCATTAACATAACAAGGCAAGTATAGTCTTGTTTTCTAAGGACACCTGCACAGTATAATGCCCGCCTTTACATGTGATAACAAAGCTCCCCTTTCTGAATATTCATCCTAAACCCTAAATAAAAGAATTTGCCCACCCCTGCTCAGGAATCTCTGCTTTGGAAATTATTCCCCACAATCTTTTTATTTGCTGCAAATGAAGATTACTTTGACAACTCCCCCTGGTTTAGTCTCCGTCTGTAACTTACCAAGGGGCAAACTCCTTAGTTGGGTTACAAATTGATAATTATCAACTTCCAGCCTCTTGGGGGTGATGTTAGAGGGAAGAGGATTATTTAAATTACCTAATTTTGAATGAGGTCACTCTGTGGATATTGTGACAAGCATCCCCTTTTATTTCAGATCTCTTGAAGAGACGAGGGATTTCTGGGGAGGACCTACCATCGTCTCCCCACTCTTTTCTCCTCCCTCCACACAAAGAATCCACTAAATCTCTGTGGCAAGCCTGATAATGAAACACCTTTCTACAGTGATTGTAAATTGACGGGGGTTTCTCACATCTGGCAAATTGGCCAGGTTCTTCATAGCAACTAATAAACACATACTTAGTAAGCATTTACTCAAAGCCCTGTCCAGTGTAACTGGGGCAGGGTGAATGGAGGAGAATAAGATGCAATTATTGAGCATCAGAGCAGTGATTGTTTAGTTCTGGGTGCCAGACAATGAACCAAAGACAACAAAATGCAACAGTATATGACAAAGTTAAACAATAGGATCCTGGCCACAAGTACTATAAGTATTCAAAGAATGAGGTCAATGAGTGTTAGAACAGAGAAGACATCAAGGAAAGGACATAACATGAGCTGGAACTTAGAATATTTATGCTCAAGGAGAGAAGCTGCATAAATTTGGAAAACTGCTGAAAGATAGCTGGGGACCCTTTGGGTTACTCTGTGCCCACTAGCACAACATCTGTTCATCCAAGTGCTTAACAAACATTTATTGAACAATTCTTTGTCTCAAGCCCTATGCTCGGCTTCAGAAATGCATAGCCGAACAGGAGGAACAAAGTCCCTTTATCAATGAGCCTGCACTGTATTTTACACATTGTGTTATAATTAATGATCAGTCAGTGCAGCTCACCTATTTCCCTGGATACTGAGATTTTTGTTCCTCCTCCAGGACATTCAATCAATAGCTTTAGGTTCAATAACTCATGCTGAAGGTAACTTCTGACAGCTGAAAAAAAATCATACAAATATCATTTTTAAATCAAGATGTTTTTCCTCTACATGATTCCCTCTGGTCAATATGTAATTAACAAAGCTTTGGTTTTGTTCATTTAAAAAATATATATTTGCGATTGCTCATCTTTCTCAGGTTATTTTATCTAGTTCTGGTCACCACAAACTAGTCTTTCCACCACAGTGAATCTTCTAACACGAAGACCCTTGAACTTCAGGAATACTAACAGATTATTTTAAATATTTGCCAAAACATACTTTAGGAAATAGAACATGAGATAAATTGCTGCCAATCAGTAACCAATATAATATGTGAAATACGCCAAAGTAAGATGACACGTGATGGAATCGGGGAATTACACGTCACATACATCAACCAAACACACGCTCTGGGCAAGCTCTTCTTCTAAATCCCTAATCGTCTTCCAGCCATCTTTATAAACATTACAGATAAAAGCGTGTCCACTCCTGAAGACAACCTACTCTTTTCTAATTTACTTTTATTCTTTTTTTCTTAAATATTGAGCCTAAAATATCTCCATAAAACTTCAAACTATTGATTCTGGCTCAGCTTTCTAAAGCAATACATGAGAATTTGATGTCCTCCGTTATATGACAGGCTTTCAGAGACCACCTTGCTCCAGCATAAAATCTTGTTGCAGACCTTTCTCTTTCAAGGTTAGTCATCCTTAGGTGCTCTCCATTAGACATATTTTTTAACCTTTCTCCTGAAAATATATGAACGGGACAATATACTATCCACAGTTCTAAGAAAACTAATAAAAATTTCTTTAAAATGCCAAAAGCCCATATCATAAAGCACTTACTAATAGTGGGAATGGTAAAAGAGGCTTTTATTGCAAGACTAGATTGGTTTCCATAAAGCATATGAGGCCATTTTCAGGAATCTTTGTATCACAACAGAATATCGAGGAGTAGTAAATATTGCAGCTTCCTCTCCTAACACTTTAAAATAAGCAAAGCTAACTATCCAGATAGTGACTGTCTTAACACATTGTTGGGTAGATAGTTGTTAAGTAAAGCCTTCCAACCAGTGTGGTTACAGGGGTGCTGAGAGAGAAACCTCATCCAGCCATCACACATGTGAGGACTACAGTGGCCAGAGTGCCATGTTGGTTGCTTATATTCATGGGCAGTTTCGTGTGATTATACCATTGTTATATGCAAATAATGTCATTTTCCGTTGGTGCCATGACATAAACATGTTTGGGGGAGAGTGGTTTATTTTACACATTAAAGCAATTGGAAGTTCACTTTCTGTGAGGAAAATAAAAGCTGCCACCCAACATCTACTCATCCCATTCAATATTCCCACCAATAGACACTCAGTTGGGTTGGGCACAGGAGCCCCTGAAGTCACACGTTTCATGTGTAAGCACTTACTCCTTGAACAGCCATACTATTTTCTCAGGTATATCAAACTTCTATAAAGATTTTGGGAAATTAGAAAATAAAATGATGGTTCAGGATAAGTCCAGAAGTCCAGGATGTTACCAAAGGCACAAAGTAGACAAATAGGGTGATTTGACAAGTCAAAGGGCAGCATGAGCAGAACTCTTAGAATTTGGAAGGAAAGGAAAAGACGAGAACACAGGCTGGGAAGAATGCTCCCCAAAGGATGTCATGATAGGTCTTCTACACTGGGCAGAAGTGGTCTGTGGGCTCTGCTTACACGGCCCTAGGAAAGGAACATACTAAGTACAACACTCCTCGTGAACAGCTGCTGCACCATCTCCCGGGCACTTTTATGTAAGTAAAAGATGACACGAGATCACCTGCAAAGCCCACACAGAGCAATGCTCTATGCAAAAATGGCCAGTAGAATCATCCAGAGAAGTATAGGCATATGTACAAGCCAGACCAGGCTAGAATCTACGTGAAAATAACTTTTGAAAACAGCTGGGGTTAAAGACAGTGGTGTCCGTTTCTGTGATGTGTTGGTCTCCATTTGGGGGCGTTCACAGCAAGTAAGAGTAGAGGAGTAACACTCTAATACCCAACATCCAAGGAATTTGGGAGAGAGGTTTTCTAACCCTGTCCTCAGCTAGGGTACATTAGCAAGACAGGAAGAGGTGGGTTAGAATTAGAAATTAATGTCAATCCATACCTCGCAAGTCTAATTGCTAGTGTAGACCAGGTCTTGAGGTCACAATGGAGACAGGAGCTTTGCCCAGTACCCGAGGTTTTCTGGTTGGGGTTCAGTTCACTGAAGTTGAATTCAGTGTCTACTGTCTACCCAGCATCATGCTGAGAAGGACATAGTCTCCACTCTCATAGTCCTTACCAAAGGACAGATTTGTAAGCAAATAAAATTGTGCTGTCTATATAAGATACATAAGTAGGGGGGTGCTTGGGTGGCTCAGTTGGTTAAGTGTCTGACTCTTGGTTTCAGCTCAAGTCACGATCTCATGGTTTGTGGGTTCAGGCCCTGTAGTATGGAGCCTGCTTAGAATGCTCTCTCTCTCTCTCTCTCTCTCTCTCTCTGTCCCTAGCCCACTTGTGCTCACTCGCTCTTTCGCTCTCTCTCTCTCTGTCAAAATAAAAACTTTTTAAAAAATATATATAAGTAGGACAGTGGAAAAAGCAAGTAACACAGTCTGGAGGCAGGAAGCATTTCATGGAAAAGATAATGCTTGTACAGGGTTTGCATAATCAACAGGGATTTTCAAGGCAGACAGGAGGGAGATGTGCATTCTAGGAAGAGGTCAGAACATGTGCAAGTGCATGATGTGTGGTGAGAATTTAAACGAGTTCATAGTGACTCAGTTGTTGGCACAGAAGAGAAAGGAGAGGCTCTAGAGAGGAGCTAGACCATGAAGGGCTTTGAAGAGCACATAAAAGAGCTCTGGTTTCATCTTGTAGGCACAAAACAGTCATACTAATATTGTGATGAAATGTACTTTGAATTTCTCCAAAGGAAAAATTAGTGCAGTCATGGTGTGGAACATAGATTGAAAGGAATAAGACTGGATGCTCTAAAAGGAATTAGGTCATTCCGAAAATAAGAGAGAAGTAAGAAGCAAGGAATGCAGGGGGATCAGAAGGAGGGACACTAATCAGCCAGAAAGGAGGACTGGAAGTCAGAGCCAAACGGGCGTCAGAGAGGTTACAACCACAGCAGACCAAGGGGGCAACAAAGAGCTCGAAGGGAAAAAAGACTGATGAAAAGTTAGCCTTATATAAATAAGGACCCCCATGTCACCCCTGAGATGTACAGTGAGGTCACTGTTTACTTGGAGGTCATTTCCTGGAGGATAATACTACCCTGAGCTCTAGTGACCAAGCACTCAGGTATAGCCTGGAATCACAAACCTCCTCTGTACTCACCTGTCACACGTGTAATGGTATCACAGCTCCTACCACTTTTTCTTCTCTTCTCTTGTGTCTATGGTTCAAGGATTTCACACTCCTTATCAGGTAAACCTACAGCATCTGTATCGCAATTTATTTATTTATTGGTGCTCGCTTTCTCTCGATTCCTAATTTGAATAGAAGAGTCTGTTTCATGTACTAAAAGATAGTTTTATCTCTTGTTTTAGCGTCAGTTCAAGCTCATAGGGCTGACCATGTTAAAGAAAAGAAAAAATTGAAGGCAGAGAAGAAACACTGGAAGTGTTGAAAAAAATCACAAAACTCACTCTGCACTTTTTCTTTAAATTTTTTCTTATTTTGAGGGGGGGCACGCAGGGGAGGGGGGCAAGCAGGGGAGGGGCAGACAGAGAGAGAGAGACAGAGAGAAAGAGAGAATCCCAAGCAGGTGCCACACTATCAGCACAGATCCCAATGTGGGACTTGAACTCACGAACCATGAGATCTTTTTTTTTTTTAATTTTCTTTTTTTTATGTCTTTATTTTATTTTGAGAGAAAGAGACAGAGAGTGAGCAGGGGAGGGGCAGAGAGAGATGGAGACACAGAATCTGAAGCAGTCTCCAGGCTCTGAACTGTCAGCACAGAGCCCGATGTGGGGTTCGAACCCACGGACTGTGAGATCATGACCTGTGTCGAAGTCGGCCGCCCAACTAACTGAGCCACCCAGGCGCCCCATGAACCGTGAGATCTTGACCCGAGCCAACATCAAATTCTCAACCGACTGAGCCACCCAGG
>CM053566.1:72278858-72481459 GCA_028646485.1 Cryptoprocta ferox | reverse complement strand
GGAGAAAAAACACGAGAGACTCTTGAATCCTGAAAACAAACTGAGGGGGGAAGGGGAAGGGGAAAAGGTAAAGCGGGGTGATGGTCTTGGTGGAGGTCACTTGTGGGGAAGAGCACTGGGTGTTATATGGAAACCAACCTGACAATAAACTATAAAGTTTAAAAATAAATAAATAAATAAATAAATAAAAAATAAAAAATAAAAAATAAATTAAAAAAATAGTTGAAGTCACCCATTGACCTGATCCATACTGAGAAACCCTACAGAGATAGTTACATGGCTGTCCTAGCATGCATAAAAACACTAAGGGAAAGACCACTTTAAAGTAAATTTTAATGAACATAAGAAATGCTTACAAAAGGAGAAATCTGTAACAGCCTCCACAGTGTCCCCCAAAGAATGAGCTTTAAAAGAAAATGTAAAATGTAATAAACTCACCACTATTTCAATGGTTTTGAGATTACGATGCAAACATCGGATTTACAACTTAACACAGGCCTTTTAGTAAATAAGATAAAAGTGGTAAATTGAACCTAACTTGATTATTACAAAAATATCCTTTTCGTGACGAATGCCACGCATCAGCTAAGGTTTTCCTTATTTTTGCTGAACAACTCAATGAACACAAAACCTGTAGAAAATCAGAGTAGCTTAAGGTCAGAAAGTAAAATTTCTATAGAACACAAACCTGTGGCTGCCAGGTGAGAGTGTGAGGGGCTGGGCAAAACGGGTGAAGAGGAGGGGTGCAGGGTTCTGGTTACCGAATGAGTAAGTCACAGGGATAAAAGGTACAGCATAGAGAATATAATCAATGGTATTGTAACTGATACCACATTACACAATGACAGGGGGTAGCCACACTTGGGGTGAGCACAGTGTAACTACAGACCTGTGCAATCACTATGTTGTACACCTGAAACTAATGTACCACTATGTGTCAGCTATACTTCAGTGTTTTAAAAAAAGAGTACAATTTCTGCTTTAACTTAGTCTGCTTTATCAATATCTTAATAAAGACAAGAATTCCTCATATTAAAGGTGAAATCTAGAGAACAGACCAAAACAATATAAAAAAACATCTGTTACCTAGAGTTTAATAACCCCAGAGCCATTCTTTCCTTTTCTGAAACAGAAATAAATAGATTAATATTACCCCTGATCACCAGTACTCTGAAATTTTTCCTTCAATAATTAGAGTCAAGGGTCTCCTGAGTGGCTCAGTCGGTTAAGCATCAGACATCTGATTAAGGCTCAGGTCATGATCTCATGGTGACTGGGATTGAGCCCCACATCGGGTTCTATGCTCACAGCATAGAGCCTGCTTGAGATTATCCCTCTCCCTCCTTCTCTGCCCCTCCCTCACATACTCTCTCTCTCTCAAAATAAATAAATATTTAAAAATAATAATAATTACATTCAAGTTTTTAGTATTCTATAACTTGTAATAAATAGGAAAAACTTCAACTGTTCCTGAAATAATTTTTTAAAAAATTGCCACCATCCTTTAAAAATATTTATTGTTATAAAGGCACCTGGGTGGCTCAGTCGGTTGAGCGTCTGACTTCGGCTCAGGTCATGAACTCACGGTTTGCGGGTCCAACCCCTGCCTTGGGCTCTGTGTTGACAGCTCAGGGCCTGGAGCCTGCTTCAGATTCTGTGTCTCCCTCTCTCTCTGCCCTCCCCTGTTTGCACTCTGTCTCTCCAAAATAAACAAACATTTTAAAAAATTTAAATATCTATTGTTATAAATTCAATTACTCTCCTCAGGTTCCCTTTGGTTAGTTGGGCCTCCCAGAGAATTTGGCGTCACTTTGGGGTAGCAGGTCTTACTTCAGCTAGTGGTCAGTTTCTGTTCCTACCAGATGCCATGCAAAAAACGATCTCTATCTTCAACCAAACACCTGCTGGCATCTCTTCAGCCTCATCCAGTGAGCTGATGAGGTGATGGTCTGGGGGGGTGGGCAGTAATATGAAAACACTCATTGAAGCCAGACATAATTCTTCCATCAGGCCTTGTTGTCAAGACCCTCACCGGCACGCCTGGGTGGCTCAGTTGGTTAAGTGTCCGACTTCGGCTCAGGTCATGATCTCACAGTTCGTGGTTTCAAGCCCCACGTCAGGCTCTGTGCTGAATGCTTGCTCAGAGCCTGGAGACTGCTTCAGATTCTGTGTCTCCTTCTCTCTCTGCTCCTCCCCCACTCACACTCTGTCTCACTCTGTCTCTCAAAAATAAATAAATGTAAAAAGAAATTTAAAAAAAAGACCCTCACCAACTCTACAAGCCACGTATTTATGCAATGAAAACTGCCCAGCAGCTAGTCTTGCCTCTATTGCTAGTACTGTCTGCATCTAGCAGAAGAAAGAAAAAGCAAATTAGGAAGAAAAAATGAGAGAGAGAGAGAGAGAGAGGGAATGACATAGGCCTGGACTTTTCAGCCATGCGTTTCATCCAAAGCTTTCAACAGAGCTGGCTCTGCTTAAGTAGTTGATGTTAGATGCTTGATGACTGAGTGCTTGATTACCTAAAACTGCATGGGATGAAAATAGAAATGTTGCCCAGACACATGTGGGGTTTGTGACTCAAAGATAATACTACCTAGAGGGGCGTCTGGGTGGCTCAGTCGGTTAAGCATCCAACTTCAGTTCAGGTCATGATCTCGCGGTTCGTGAGTTCAGGTCCCGCACTGAGCTCTGTGCTGACAGCTCAGAGCCTGGAGCCTGCTCCAGAGTCTGTGTCTCCCTCTCTCTGCCCCTCCCCTGCTAACATTCTGTTTGTGTTTCTCTCCTGCAAAAATAAATAAACATTTAAAAAAACTTTTTAAGATAGTACTACCTATAGATATCTTTTCATTATTTCCCAATTCCTGATGGTTGAATTCCAAAATCAGAATTTTATTGAAAAAAATTTTAATGTCTTCCCTTTGAGTGATACCATTAAAGAAATAAAAATACAAGTCACAAAATAGAATAAAATATTTGCAAAACGTCTATCTAGTAAAGAGGTTGTATCTAAAATAAATAAATAGGGGCACCTAAATGGCTCGGTCAGTAGAGCATGTAACACTAGATCTCGGGGTTGTGAGTTCAAGCCCCCTCATGGGTGTAGAGATTACTTAAAATAAAATCTTTAAAAATAAATACATAAAATAAAATCACAAGTCAATAATAAGAAAGTGCCTCAATAAAAATAGACAAAATAGTATAATAAAAAGAGATACAGATGACCCTGCACTAAAAACTGATGTCCATATCATTAGTTATTAGGAAAATGCAAACTAAAACCACAATGAGATGGCCCCATACACCTATTAGAACAGCTGAAACTTTTAACTCTGATAGGGAAGGATTCAGGACAACTGTAGCTTTCACAGATTGCTCATAGGAATACAAAATGGTACACCTACTTTGGATAACAATTTGGCAATTTCTTCTGGTTAAACATACAGTGGTCACACTAACCACAATCTCATCACTTGATGTTTGACCAACACAAATAAAAACAGGTACCCAGACACAAATGTTCACAAGGTTTTTATTTATAATAGCCCAAGCCAGGAGCACCTCTGATGTCAATGGGGAATGGATGGATATACAAACTATATGATAATGAAACACTATTCAGCAATAAAAATAAACAAGCTACTGATAACTTGCAACACTGATGAATCTCAAAATAATTCATGGTAATGAAAAAGCTGACTTAAAAAGCCACATACTCTATGATTTCATTTAGAGGACATTCAGGAAAAGGCAATGCTACAGGGACAGAAATCAGATCTGTGGTTACCAAGGGCTGGAAGGGAGGGTAGGGTATTTTCTCTAAAGGGACATAAAGGAAGTTGTTGGAATGATGGGAATATTCTTGGTGGTGATAATGCTTGACGATATACGTTTGTCAAAATTAATATAACTATACAACTGAAGAGGGCAATTTGTTCTGTATGTGAATTATACCTCAATAAATCCGACTCCTAAAAAACACAAACAGATATTTTTGGTAGTGGAAGGCAGGCTTTGCATACGTGTTTAAGCTTTAAAATAAAATTTAAATGAATCACTAGCTTCTTAGAGCCTCAGGCTCTGCTGCTACGTATCCTGGGGGTCCTTAATCACCTTCCTCTGCCCTCAGGAATAGTTCAGCAGAAAAAAGTATAAGAGAAATTATTGTATTCATGTAACGTTCCATGCCTTAAAGCAAACATTTTTAGGAACATTTTTTAGGGATAGAAAAATTTCCTTTTCTACCCACAAAATATCTGGGTTTTACAGGTCAGAATGGTGATTATTCTGAGTTGTACTAAAAGACCCTGTATTGATGGCATGCCATATAAAGAGAATTAATACAGCTGCCTTCAAGTATTCACAATACGATGTTGATTTAATTGCAAATGCATTACTTTGCAGGAGTGGTTCAATTATTAAGAACTGTGCTTGGGGCGGGGGTGGGGGGTGCCTGGGTGGCTCAGTTGAGCAACCAACTCTTGATTTCAGCTCAGGTCGTGATCTCGCTGTTCGCGGGATGGAGCCCCACGTCAGGCTCTGCGCTGTAGCGGAGCCTGCTTGGGGTTCTCTTTCTCCCTCTCTCTCTGTCCCTCCCCCACGCTCTTCGTGTGCGTGCTCTCTCTCTCTCTCTCTCTCTCAAAAATAAGTAAACATAAAAAAGAACAGAATTATGATAGGGTAAGAAGGTCTTTTTAAGGCAAAAGGCAAACATAATAAAAGTAAAATTTCATAAAAATAAATATCAACATTTAAAACTATTAGATGTCAGAATTATGAAAAATAAAGTGAATATATGGATAAATCTGGAACATTCTGTTATATCAAGAAGCTGTTAGTGACTACTATGGTCTTTGTAGGACTCTGAAACAAGCAAGGAGAAAACTTTTCTGCCGGCAAAATGTGGAAAAAATTGAGCATCCATAAACATAATATTTGCAATGGATTTAAAGATCAAATATACTTAAATGCATGAGTCTGTAATGATACTCCAGATAGAGGAGAGCAAAGCTCATTAGTTACTTTAGAAGACGTTAGAAAAACAACTCATTATTTTCTGAGCTGGCAATTAAAAGGGAAAAATCAAGAATTTACTCTCTTTTGTAGGTAGAATGTAATTCAGTATATTCAAAAGATTCATAGAAGATATTTCTTTATGTACATAAGTACTTAGAGTTCATATTGTACTTATTCATGTGAGTACTTCTTTATAGAAGTACTCTAAGGGCACCTGGGTGGCTCAGTCAGTTGAGTGTCTGACTTCCACTCAGGTCATGATCTCTCAGTTTGTGGGTTCGAGCCCCGCATCAGACTCTGTGTTGACAGCTCAGAGCCCAGAGCCTGCTTTGGATTCTGTGTCTCCCTCTCTCTCTACCCCTCCCCTGCACACACGGTCTCTCTCTCTCTCTCTCTCTCTCACAAGAATAAACATTTAAAAAATTGAAAAAAAATTACTCTAGCTAATAAATGAAGAATGATGAAATATCATTACTTTGCAATATCTAACAATTAATAAATCTAGGCAATTATCATCAATAGCTGCTAACATCACAATAAAAAAACAACCGGATGCCACGTACCACTAATTTAAGAAAACACAAGAGAGAGAGATGTTGAGTAACACCACGGGGATGTTATCAGAAAAACCCAGACTATAAGAACTTTTACAGCAAATAACAGTTTTAACAAGGAATCAAGAAAAAAAAGGAAGTGGAATAAAATATTATAGAATAAAAGACAATTAAGATAAATTCACCAAATTGCAAACCTAACCTGGATCCTAATTTAAGCACATAAATAAGAAAAACAAGAAAAAATAAATGACAAAAACATTCATAAGACAATCAGAGAAATCTGAACACTGGCTAGATATTTGATAATATTATCATTAACTTTTTAAAAATGTGACAGTGGTATTATAATTATGAGGTTTTTAAGCTTATTTATTTTGAGAGAGAGGGAGAGCATGAGCAGGGGAGGGGCAGAGAGAGAGAGACAATTCCGAAGCAGGCTCCACACTGTCAGCGGGGAGCCTGATGCGGGTCTCGAACTCACAAACCATGAGGTCATGACTTAAGCCAAAATCAAGAGTCAGACACTTAAGCGACTGAGCCACCCAAGCGCCCCTATAATAATGTTTTTAAATGTCTATCTCTTCTGGATATACATACTTATAAATTTAGGAATAAAATTATATGATGCCTGGAATTCGCTCTAGAACAATTGGTGGGGGGAGGTGGTACTTGAATAGGCATAAAGTTGAATTTATGTCAGAATTAATCATTAGTCTTCAAAAATAGTTGATGGATACATAGGTTTTTTTAAACCACTGTCTCTACTTTCATGTGTCCTTGAAAGCTTTACTCTGTTTTGTTCTTTATTATAAAGGACAGATTGAATGTTTCGATTTCCTACTATGCAATTGTATTGCCACAGAGCCTACTTTTCTCCATTTTGTGGCAGAGACTGATTGCCGTTTATCTCTCAGTACCTGTATTCTCTTTTTTCCAGTAATAAAATTTTTGGTTTGGAATGTTCCTAGCTTTCCTTGCAGCTAGATGTGGTCACATGACAGATACTACAAATGAGATGTAAGCAGAAGTGATCTGTGCGGCTTCTGCTTTGTGCCCACTCCTCCCCACTCCCTTCCAGCTGATGGAATACAGAAGATGCAGTGAATCCACTTGGACCATGCAGACAAGGACTTGGACCATGCAGACAAGGAAAAGGTAGAAGGAACATCTTTCCTGCTGAAATCACTCTTCATCATTCAGTGTATTTTCCAGGTATTTGAAACAACTCAGCAGTTACTTCCCCCTTGAACTTCTGACAGTTTTTAAGTCATAATACTCATAACTGAAGTCCCCATCTCTGTAGTATTTACAGAAGGCCTGCTTATGGGGGGTGTGACTCAGCTGCATTCTCCTCCTTGGAAGGTTAATGTGAATTTTCCTTCACATATTATGGTAGAAGGAGCAGAAGAGTTTAGATAGTATTAGATAGTATTTGCTCTTTGTTTCTTTTCAAAATTGTTCTTTGGAGACAACACAAGTATGACATGATCAGAGTATGGATTTGATGAAAGCTCTGTACATTTGAATATATTTATATTAACTTGATTATAGACATTTTAGATAAATTAGTAGATTAGGCATCTACAATCAAGGCCATAAATTGTTACCCAAATCATAAATAAAGTCAGCCTGCCATAAATTGTTGATAACATTATGAGAGATTGTGGTAGTTAGTGGTAAAGACTATACTCTTGAAAATCACTAAGGTACGAAAACCCAGTGCTCAAGTTGAAAATTTGGCCTCCGAAAGAACAAATTTTTATTTGAATATTGACACAAAATATGAAATATTAATAAAATATATCCTGGAGCACAGTAAAGGAAAAATAAACTAGAAAAAAATTATATAGACTCTGGAGCTCAACTGGCTTTTTTAAAATTCCAGCTCTGTTACTTTCTCTTGGTAAGATCGTACAAGAAACTAAACCTCTCTCTGCTTCAGTTTCCTCACCGAATTATTGGACATAACCATAGTACATGCTTTATAGGGTTGAGTTGATGTTGATTTGTCTCCCCAAAATTCGTATGTTGAAGCCCCAGTCTCTAGAACCTCAGAATGCAGCCCACTTGGAAAAATGGTCATTGCAGAAGTAATTAGTTCAAACGAGGTGATAGTAGAGTCGGAGGAGCCCTAACCTGATTGGTGCGTTTATAAAAGGAGAAATTTAAAGGCAGTCACACAGAGAGAAAATATTATGTGAAGATGAGGGAAGAGATCAGGATGAGGCTTCTACAAGCCAAGGGATGCCAAAGTTTGCCAGCAAACCTTCAGAACGTAAGGGACAGGCATGGAGCAGACTCTTCAAAGCCCTTAGATGGAAACAACCCTGCTAACACCTTGATCTTGAACTTCCAGCCTGCCCAAGATCAAGAGCTATAAGAAATATATTTCGGTTAAGTCATCCAGTTTGGGGTACTTTGTGATGGCAGCCCTAGCAAACAAATTGTTACATGTAAACCATTTGGAACAGTATCTTGCACATAGCAAGTGTTCAAAAAAAAAAAGTCAGCTACTTCGAGTATTTAAAATTATAATTCTTGGGTTGCCAGGTGGCTCAGACAGTTGAGCATCATGGTTTCGACTCAGATTATGATCTCACAGTTTGTGGGTTCGAGCTCTGCCCCGCGCTGTTAGCGCAGAGCCTGCTTGGGATTCTTTCTCCCTCCTCCTCTCTCTCCCTGCCACTCTCCTGCTCATTCTCCCTCTCTCTCTCTAAAAATAAATAAATAAACTTAAACAAATTAAAACTATAAATCTTTCATTTATGCATTTATTTGCATGACTCTGCACGGCACCAATAACTATAATAAATGGGGAAAATTAAACTGTAGTTAAGAATTTGGTACATTTTACCAAGACTAAATGATTTCTCTATATTTAAGGGGCAATCAGAGAATTATGATATGAAATATAATAAAACATTTCTTAAATTATCATTTAGCCATAAATTATGCCATCTTCTTGAATAGATTTTAAATTGCATTGTTACAAAAAGATAAATATGTAAATCAACAAAAGAGCCTCAAGATAACTTTCAGGATGTCATTTACAGTAGTCAGTTTTTACCCTGATAATGGAAACCTCCTGTATTCCAATTTACTTCACGTTATTAGATTTTAGGCATTGTTGTTTTATTTATTTTTTACAAAGTATATTTCTGATTCTTTTAATATATGCAAATAAAACCATGGAGTGTGTTAAGAGATTTATGAGAAACAGAAGTTGTCCTTGACTTTGAACATTATTTCTTTCAAGATGAATGGCTTTAGGGTATTTTGCCCCTTTCCCATTTCACAGGTATTTGGTTATTAGCTAATATTTTAAACATTAAAATTAAGCACTTGGATCAAAGTTAAAGCAAAAAGCATTATAATGAATATTATAAATATTATATAAATTTTATAGGACAGAATAGTGTTTACTTAGAAGAATGAATTCCCCAGAATACATGTTTGAATCATATGCATTTTTTAATGTTTATTTTTGAGGGGGGGAGGAGCAGAGAGAGAGACACACACACACACAGAATCCAAAGTAGGCTCCAGGCTCTGAGCCATCAGCACAGAGCCTAATGCAGGGCTTGAATTCACAGACTGTGAGATCATGACCTGAGATGAAGTCGGACGCTCAACCGACTGAGCCACCCAGGCGCCACAATCATACCCATTTTTAAACACTATTTTTAAAAGCCCATTACAAAAGTTTTTCTTTTGTTTCTTTTCTTTTTCTTGTTTCAGTTTCTCCCAATATACAAGACTAGGACTACACAGTGCCAAAAAGCCCATCATTTAAAATGAAAGTTGGAATTGATTAGGCCAGCACCATAGAAACAAGGGAATTTGTGACCTGAGTTCTTATTTTGACTTCATATGACAGAATCTGAATCTCAAACCACAATCACATAATCATTATGCAAAGAATGTATCAGTATGAGTTGGAAGAAACAGCTGTCACAATTTTACACTAAATTATTCAGAAATTCAAATGTGTAATCCAAGAACAAAAGGTACCCAAAATGTCATAGGATGTTACAGGGATAGCACAAAGATATTCAGTCTTGACAATTCAGGGGCAAAAATAACATCTGAAGTCACTTCAGATATCCTGAGATATGAGCAAATAAAAATTCAGGATTAATGTTACCTTTTCTCCCCTTCTTAGTGAGGAAGGCCTATAGAATCCGGTATGTAACAATCTATAAAAATACAGAAGAGGGTTATCTAAGAACTGCCGTTGGCTGCCTGTGTAAAAGACACTTACTTGCTGGGCTGAAATCTCCAACGGGGTACCCAAGATTTGGAAGAAGACTGAGCCTGCACATGGAGGGAGAATACCTTCTAGAGGCTACCTTCTGATACCTTTTGTATTTTTACAATGTGCCCTGTCAACTAATCAAAGGTTAAATGAAGCAAAATAATTTTAAAGTTATATTCAAAGCAACATGGTCGCCTTAATCATTCAAACAACACAGGAAATAGCCTCATTCTGTCTAGCCATTAATCTACAAAAGGTGTGGCAAAGTTTCAAGTACCTTATATAAACTGAGAAAAATTCGTCAAAAACAAACATAACAAACAGCCCCTCCCCACTGCACAGGTTTCTGAAACGCTGCTCACGAAATTCACAAGAAAATGCAGTGAAACTCCCTACTCCGTATAATAATGCAGTGAAACTCCCTACTCCGTATAATTCAGCAAGAAGGAATTTTTACAAAGTGGAACATCGTTCTCTGAACCTCTGGGGTTTAATTACATGAAGATTTAATTACTTTTTCATGTACAGGTCAATGGATTCCAAATCCTTTTTTATTTGCTTAAAATCTGGACTAAGCAACAAATCAAGTAAGCGGAAACTGAATAAATGAGATTTATGTGCAAATTTTGTACAAAAACGAGATCAGAGATTTTTTTTTTTTTGAGATCAGAGATTGTTTTAAAGCTGCAACTCAAATCCCAGACTTTTAACTCGGTCGTTTAAAAAATGTTTTAAATAGACTTTATTTTTTCAAACAGTTCTTCCACTTCTTTCTTTTTCATTCTATCTGTTTATTTTTATGTGCACGACATAAAATTCACCATTTTAACCATCTTAAAGTATTCAATTGCATAGGCATTTGGAACATTCACAATTTTGTGCAAGTATCCCCAATATTTAATTCCAGAACATCTGCATCACCTCTGAAAGAAACCCTATAAACATTAGCAGTCTCCACTCTTAACCCCTTCCTCCAACCCCCAGTAACTACTAACGTGCTTTCCGTAAATATGGACTTCCCTTTGATGGATATTGCATATGAACAGATTCATACAGTATGTGGTCTTTTGTGTTAGACTTCATTCACTTAGCATAATATTTTTAAGTTCCCCCATTTCTAACATGTATAGTATTTCATTCATGTCTGAATAATATTTCATTTTATGTATATAACACATCGTGTTTATCCATTCACCAGTTGGTGAACATGGATCATGGGGGTTGTCTCCACCTTTGAGCTATTATGAATCGGTGCTGCTCTCAACATTCATTTGCAAGTTTTTGTTTGAACCCTTGTTTTCAATTCTTTTGGGTGTGTACCTAGCGGGAAAGTTGCTGGGTCTTATGGAAATCCTATGTTTACCTTTTGGAGGAACCACCAAAAAGTTTTCCACAGTGGCTGCGTCATTTACCATTCCCACCTATTAAAGCACAGATGTTCTGATGCCAATTTCTCGACATCTTTGCCATTTATTTCCCTCTTTTTGGTTATAGCCACCCCAACAGGAATAAAGCGGTATCTCACTGCGGTTTTGATTTCCCTGTGACTAATGATGTGGAGTGTCTTTCCATGTCCTCATTGGCCACTTTACATGTTCTTTGGAGAAATGTGTATTCAAGCTCTTGGCCCATTTTTCGACTTAGATTGTCTTTTTGCTGTTGAGTTGTAGAGCTCCTTTAGATAGTCTGGGCACCAGACCCTTATCAGATATATGATTTGAAAATATTTTCTCCCATTCCATGGATTGTTTTTTCACTTTCTTGATAGAGTCCTTTCATGCAGAAAAATTTTTTTATTTTAATGAAGTCTAATTTATCTATTTTTTTCCTTTGGTTGCTTGTGCTTTGGGTATCACAGTTTAAAAATCATTGCCAATGAGAAAGAATGAAATCATGCCATCTGCAGCAACGTGGATGGAACTGGAAGGTATTATGCTGAGTGAAGTAAGTCTGTCAGAGAAGGGCAGATATCATGTTTTCACTCATATGTGGATCTTGAGAAACTTAACAGAATACCATAGGGGAAGGGAAGGGGGAAAAAATAGTTACAGAGAGGGAGGGAGGCAAACCATAAGAGACTCTTAAATATAGAGAACAAACTGAAGGTGGATGGGGGGGGGGGGTTGGGGAGAGGGGAAAGTGGGTGATGGGCATTGAGGAGGATGCTCGTTGGGATGAGCACCGGGTGTTGTATGTAAGTGATGAACCATGGGAATCTACCCCAAAATCCAAGAGCACGCTTTACACCCTGTATGTTAGCCAATCTGACAATAAATTATATTTAAAAAATAAAATAAAAAAAAAACCATTGTCAAATCCAAGGTTATAAAGATTTACTCCTGTATGTTTTCCTCTAAGAGTTTTAGTTTTTGCTCAAATATTTAGGTCTCTGATTCAGAGTTAATTTTTGTATATGGTATGAAATAAGGGCCCAAATTCATGATTTTGCATGTAAATATCCAGCCACTTGAAATTTGGGCTAATAAAGAAGCCTATATCAACCTGTACAATATTTTTATGGATACTATATTTGATGTGGGCAGGTATCTTTTGGTAGCTAATTTAGAATGTGAGATAAGCTGGAATAACTAAGGAATACAATATATGTATAAACGAATTCCACATTGGGCTGCCATATTTTCATCATTAATATTACTAAACATCAGGGAAAATTTATAAGTAAATATGACTATTACTTCCATTTGCCACACTGAAAATCATATGGGACAGTCACACTGAGACTATACACAGTATGTAACTTGGAAGATAATCCACTGATATTCATTTCATGGAATAATAATAAATGCTAATGGTAAAAGGTTTCTGTATAAAAGCAATCACAGTAACCTTATTTATCTGCTCTGTGAAGAATTTTTCAACACAAACTACATCTTTAAAATTGAGATGTTTCTTTGGTAGACATATTCATTTTATTTCTTTTAGAGTTTATCTTATGCTGGTGATTTATTTTTTCATCTTAAAGCTAACAGCCTGCTTATACACCGTTTTGAACAAAAGCAATATTACATATAGAATTTTAAGTAGAACATTCACTGTTATTTAAGATTTTCTTTACAGTTACCATGACAATGTGATCTAATTACAGGTGTTAGAGCTAAATGGACTTGGACTCCAATAACCTCTCCCGCAGGGAAGATACTTATATTATTATTTTCCAGTCACATAGTTTACTAGTCAAATAACTAGTAGGTGGTAGTAAAAACACAAGACCCAGACTACTAATCTGGTGCATTTTTCTTATTATTACAATACATTTTCAATGACAATACTACTACTTTTGGTAGGATACCTATCCCCATATTCTGAAATCCCTTTTCCAACAAAAGGAAATACACTGTGGACATGAAAAACAATAGATGTTTAATTTTACAAACATGCTTGAGGTGTTAAAAAGAGTGCTCTAACAATAACAGTTGAAATTTCACCAACTCCTTTGTCCCCATAAAAATTAATCAAATTATTTAAATACTAACTGAAAGGATTAAGGATTACCCGATGAGCTAGTAACCGTTTCTACTGGTTATGAATAATAACTGTTTTAATATAACCCTTAAATATTTTCATGGGAATTATCCATTTGATAATTTGATAGCAATTGAAAATGTTAATATTAAATGTTGTAATAAGCGGGCATTCAGTGTGTCTTAAAGGACTTGTGCCATTAAATGGAACTAAAAATCAAAAGGAGTGTGGAAAGGCCACCCATACCCTGGATAGTCCCCATTCCTAAGTGGCCCCCACAGCCCCCCCCCCATCTCCATCCTCTATCTTGTTGCAGGGATACATACTATGCCAACAGCCAGGAGCACCTGGTCGATGGACCCCATAACTGCCTCCCCACCAGTTCATTCTGTTTCTCCTACATGCTCTCACAAACCAAGTCCCTTGATGCCTGAAGTTCCCATGTACAGCCATCTGTAAGAGGGAAAGCCTTGGCTAGCATCAGACAGCCACAACCTCAGAGGGTCAGGTGCTCACTGGGCGTTTGCCTACTGAGTGTCAGCCCCACCAGCATGGCACAGGGCCACCCAGGGACAGTTCAGGTGCATGTGCAAGATCTGAGCAAGCCCCCTGAGGAGAGAGGGATTGGAGAACCAATGAAGGTACCTAAAATGTAGAACTCTGGGGGTCTGTGTTGCCTAGTCCTAACCAATCAGAATGCAATACTGGAATGGGGTGCTAGAGGTCTGCCGATGTTCTGGGCATTGCTTCTTTGTTGTTGCTGCTGGACTAGAGAGGAGGTCCAGAGTCCTGGGAAAGGAAGAAGGATGGCCATGGTGGTGGGTAACAATGGCTTTTACCAATCAGTATAGGAGTTTGATACTTTAACAAATGGTTAATGATCAGCTCTGCCTAGAACATGGTAAGGGCTCAAAAACATCAGTTACTATGATATTTGTCATGATTATAATATGAATCATATAATGATTGTGATTTTTGTCTTGTGCTTTGCATTTTGTTGTTCTTTTAAATAGCGAGGTAGGCTAGGCAATTACTGACATCTCTTTCAACAAATGAGGAAATTGAGGCTCGCAAGGTTAAATGATTGAAAACGTTCACACAGTTAAATGCATCCGTGTTTTCTGATTCACATTTCAGTGCACTTGTCCCTCCACTACTGTGGAGATGGAGGATTAAAATGGCAGGAGACTATAGATGGGAAGGGGTAGAGGAGGGTAAAGTTTAAGAAAATAATGTGCTCAAAGTTTATGTATAGCTAAACCAAATTAAGAATGCAGAAAGCAAGTAAAAATATAGGAATAAAATTGGATCTGGCATGTTTCAATGTGCAGGAGAAACTGAGTGGGCTTGTGCTTTTATGAAGGATATAACAAATTTTCTTAACTTCCTTGGAGGTTATAGAGCCAAAAGTTAAAAAAAAAAAAAAGAAGAAGAAGAAAGAAAAGAAAGAAAAAGAAGTAATTCAAAATTTTGTGTGGAATCCTAGTTAAAAACCATGGGCATTATGTATTTTTTATGTATTTTTTCTTTCGCTGTTAAAATTGTTCTGATTTGGACCATCAATTATATGCTTAGTCTTTGTACTTACATTAATGATCCCTGGTCTCCTATAAAGCTGATCATTATTTCATTGCCCTTGTTCACCAGACTGGCTGTGGTTCTTAATACTAACAATTTCCATAATAAAATAGTCTGAAAATTGGTGGGAAAACCATTAGTACAGATAGAGGGCCACTGGAGTTCACAGGGGAGAAAAGCTATGAGATGGCTGAGAAACAAAAAAATAAATCCTTACAGGCAATAAAAGGACGTCATTGACATGAACAGTTCAGTCCACACGTAGGACATTACCTCACTCAGGGGTCAAAGGAGGTTGCTAGGTCCCTCATCCTTTTTCCTGTCCCCTCCCCCTTAGTGAGAACATCAAAATATCAGGAGCTGAGAAATTCTATACAGGTTTGAAATGATAATAAAAGGATTAAAAAGTGATGTGAAGAAGCAAAAGCTTCTTTATCACAATAAAAAAAGTTATTATTTTGTAAGAAAGAGGGTCTATTTTATATTAATAGGAGGAATATGCTTTTCTCAGGTAAGAATAAGCTGTGTTGTCTTTGGGAGAGAATTAGCTCTTCTAGTAGAAAACAATTGCCATTTTAGGGCCACCCAGCATCTAATACTCCTTCTGGAAGGCCCTTCATTTTCCATACGGATCATGCAGCCATTTTGTCACACAAAGTCTTGGTAAGATTGTACAGGTAAAGAGCCCTGAGCTACCACTCAAGACTAATGGGGCCTTAGAGATTTCTCCCACCACATCCTTCCTTTTGCTGCCCTGTGCCAAGGTCAGCCACAGGACCCAAGTTCAGCCAACTGAACACTCCATAGATGTGAACCCTCAGAAGGGGTGACACAAAAATGAGGAAAATGCTTAGAGTCCATGTATTCAGTAGAAATACCTGGGTGAGACAATCTAGCAGTTTCTGTTAAATAGACAGCTGGGGCTGCCCCATTTCTCTCTCTCCCCAGCCTCATTGGTGTCAGTTGCTTAAAACCAAAGAGACGCCTACCATGTCCAAGTTGATAAGCCGTGTTTGCCTTAATCAAGGAGAAAAATTTCTGATGCCATCTCTGAGGAAGGAATCTAAATGGAATTGGTGCCTTTGAGATTTTCTTCCTGCTCATGATCCATGAGCTCAGCTGCTCTGACAGCCAGTAGAGTTCTGGTGAAAGGAAAGCCTTCCATCATGTCCTCTCCTAGTGAGAGATGGCAGAGCTTGCCAGGAAAGGAAGACATGGATGGGTACTCTCTCATATGGTCGAGTGCTCCAAAGAACAGAAATGATAAGTACTTGGAAGACAGAGTAGGTGGATGAGAGAAAGCAGAGGAGCTAATGTCGGGCAGCAAAGGTTGAACTTCACAGAGCAACTCCAAGGGCCTATACCATGTGAGGCAAATCTTCACACTCACTTGACCCTTTGAGCATTTAAACCATCCAAATCCACCATGAGTTCAGTGGGGGACAACGTTACATATCATCGTTCTTGGGAACATCAGTGCCTACTTCTCCATCATTAGCAACACATCCAGTTGAGATAGGGTTGCTGGGGCCCCAGTACCACTACTGATCACCAGCACGAGAGGCTACAGACCTACATATGTGCAATTCACCAACACTAAGACCCTACAGCTCTTTCCTTTGGTGGCTCCTTCTACTTCACCAGGGTAGCAAGGGCCCCCTCCCTTGAATGGGATAGACAGGAATTATGTAGCCACGCCCAATTAAACATTTCCTCTCTCCTTTGGAATTATTTAGGATCATTATTTATTTAATTGGGTCGTTTTGGAAACTCTTGTTTCTCTTGGTGCTTCTGTGTTCTCACAAAAGCTAAGAGGAACCAGGGACCTCAAATTCATACCATTGTGGTACATACGACTCTGATTCCTACTCTTATTTATGGAGAAATTTATCTTTCTCGTTATTAAAAACACCACAGAACCCTAAACTAGCTTATTTTTCGTGTTTTTATTTTTGTGTATGTATGTGTGGGTGCCAAGTTTTTAAATATAGATGAAAATATAGTGTTAATGATTTAATTTCCCATGATACCACATCTTTTCTTTTATTGCTTCTGGGACCATTAGGTTCTTTCCCCTTTCTTATCACCAACTAGTGAAATTTATCTATCCAGGTCTATTATCACAAATAACGTTCTACTAAAACAAACTGGACTATCAGGCAGGCATATTAAATGTTTGTAGGGGTTTTTTCCTCACCATGTAGTAATCCTATTTGGCAGGAAGGATGTGCTATTGAATAGTTAGAGAAATGTTCTTCTCTTTGGCTGCAGACAGTTTTATGAGCTTTTGATCTGATTTTCTCAGTTGACTTGTCCTTGAGCAGAATGCAATTTAGCCAGGCTTAGTGTTAGGATACAGCAAGAGTTCACAAATTTCCCTGCTTGCAGACAAGTTCCCCTCCCAGTTAGGATGCTAGAGGATATAGTGCAATTTAAAATACCTAACACATTCCCTGCAAATAGAAGGCCTTAGGGCAAGTGAGTTTCCTTGTAGGTGTGGTCCTGTAGGTCACACTCCAAGCAGGAAAAGATTCGCTCCCAATTCCCATCTGGTGAAAAACATTTCATTGGTTTCCAGTTTGGAGAGCAAAAGTGACACCCCTGATTTCTCAATGTTACACCCACTCAAAACCGTGATTAGAAGTTACTTTGAGAGGAGCACCTGGGTGGCTCAGTCGGTTAAGCGTCTGACTCTTGGTTTCAGCTCAGGTCATGATCTCACAGTTCATGAGATCGAGCCCCGTGTGGGGCTCTGAGCTGACAGCACAGAGCCTGCTTGGGATTCTCTCACTCCCCACCCCCCCTCTCTCTGCCCTACCCCTACTTGCGCTATCTTGGTCTCTCTCAAAATAATAAATAAATAAACTTAAAATAATTAATTTGCGAGAGTTTGTCACTGGGTCTCTAGTGCCTCCCAGACACTTGTCCAGGTACTACCAGCTCTCTTAATTTGGGATAGGTGACCACCCTTGACATCTAATTAGGAAATGACAAAGGGTCTCAACCCTATGTGCATGCTGAAAACACTTGAAGAGCTCTAAAAAATATCAATGCCCCAATCCCACCTCAGAGATCCTGATATGATTATTTTTATTTTATTTTATTTTATTTTATTTTATTTTATTTTATTTTATTTTTTAAGAAAGAACATGAGCAGGGGAGGGGCAGAGGACAGAGAGAGAGAGAGACAGAGACAGAGACAGAGACAGAGGATCTGAAGCGGGCTCCACACTAACAGCAGTGAGCACAACACCCGTCTCCAGCTCACGAACCATGAGATCATGACCTGAGCTGAAGTCAGGTGTTCAACCGAGCCACCCAGGTGCCCTCTGACATCACTAATTTTAAATGCTCCCCAAGGGATCAACGAACAGTCAAGGTTGAGAACCACTGACCTTGAGCTGCTCACTAACTGCCCTTAATTTCAGCTCAGCTGCCATGGAGGGGAGCCCTGTAAAACAGTGGTTTGTAAAATTTAGCCCCTAAACCAGTAGCATTATGCTATTTGGAGATATGTGAGATGCCAGTTCTCAGGAACTGCACCAGGAACTCTGGGAGTAGGACCCAGAAATCCAGGTTGCAAAATGCAAAGGTTTAGGAACCACCACAACAATGTATAAAGGCATTTTCACATTTTTGTAGTCCCGTGGCACAGGGTGACACACAGAACATCAAGGCTGCACCACCTCCGTTCCAGAACTGGAGCTCCAGGAAACAAGCCAATGCTGTTGCCTGTTCTTCTGTTTTCTGTATCATAAAAACTCCTATCAGATCCCCCATCTGCTCAATTCTTAATAGAAGTTCTTGGTGCTGTTGTGAGATTCTTTTCCACCATTCAGGTATTTTAAGGGACAACATGGTAGGAAGTGAAGCCAAGCGAGCAGTTTGAGCCTTCAGAGTCAGATACCCTCATCCCCAGAGGTTTTAAGGCAAACTCTTTACATACAATTAACCAAGGAGAAATGGCTCGATATGGAACAGTTCTTTCTCTAAAAGTTTGAAACTCAGATTGACAGCTACAGACATGACTTGGCAGTTGGAAACTCAATAAAACACTAGGGCAGGCTAAATGTGAATCTGTCACCTTGTGTTAAGAGGGGATTGGTGGGGAAGGAAGATAGAAAGCTTTTCTTTTAAATCATGCTTGATTTGTTTCTTTGGTTATTTTTCTCATCCTTCTTCCGGTTCCTTCCCTCAAGGGAATTACATAATGGCAGAAAGGCCTTTTTAAGGGTCAGTGAGAAATGGGCACTTGATGGATGGTCTCGATTTCTCTTAAATGTCAATTACTCCAAAACATAGGTCTAAAAAATAACTTTTTGAAATGTTTTTGAATCAAGAGGGAAAGTTAGAAGATGCTATGGACTAAATTGTGTCCCCCTCCCCCAGAGTCATATGTTACAGCCCTAATTCTCCTTGTGACTGTTTTTGGAGATAGGGTGTCTAGGAAGTAACTAGGGGTAAATGAAACCACAAGGGTAGGGCCCTAGTCCAATAAGACTGTGGCCTTATCAGAAGAAGAGATATCTCTTCCTTACTCCTTCTCTTCTACCTTTTTCCCCTCCCTCCCACATGTGAGGACACAGCAAGAAGGCAGTTAAGCCAGGAAGAGAGCTCTCACCAGAAGCTGACCCCACTGGACATTAATCTGGGACCGCAGCTTCCAGAACTGTGAGAAAATCAACTTCTGTTGTTTGAGCCACACAGCCTGTGGTGGTTTGTTATGGCTGCCTGAGTGGACAGACACACTAGAAAACCATAAAAGAATAACCACAACGTTCTTGCACAGAGTACTGGTTCTCAGTTTTTAATGAAAGAGTAAAACATTGAAAGGATTTCCAGTTTTACGGGGTTTTTCTAATCCAATAATTTTATACTGAATATGTAAACTGACTTCTTAACCTCAACATACAAAATATCCTGGCCAAGCTAAAGCGTGTTGAGAAAAGCTTTAAAAAGATTCAAAAGAGCAACAAGAAGATAGGAAAGTTGGAACTATTTGATCTGTGTCAAAAAATAGAATTCAAAAGTGGTATTCCTAAGGGGAAGCCTGTAAAAATTCACTCCAAATAAACCCCATATCATACTTGCTTGGCTCCATTCTGATCTACTGCCAGTGGACAATCTCTCTGTAATTTCAATCTGCATTATGAAAATTGGGAGCTGATAGGTTAATGAATACCTCACTTCTTCTATGTGGGACCACCCCCTTTGCAGGCCACTCTGAGATCATAAGGCCATATCTAGTCCATTCTGTAAGTCTTCTCTGGGCGAAGAACACCAGGAACTGCCTATCTGAGCAAGAAATACTTAGAGAAAAATACCTGAGAAAGGAGAGTGGGGAAAGCAGGTAAGTTCACTGACATGACCCAACAAATTTCACTGCTCATCTATGGCAAAGCCATGCATGACTAGAACTAGAATTTTGCCAAAGTATACCAAAAAATATAATTTTCATTCTAAACTAACATCGTAAAGACAAGAAAACAGTATAAACACAATTACCCATTTCCTTAGATTCGTAGAGTTCAAGGTATGTTTCATGAAAAACAGGTGTTCTAGTTAAGCTAATAGAAATTTCTTGAGAAAATTAATGCTATGAATGTTATTTGTATTATTTCAAAGTATCTATTTGAAAGTTCATGTGAATATATATGTAAAAAAATACTAGACATGTATGTATGTGTAAGACAATTAGTAGACACCAGTACTCAATGGTTCTTTTTGTTATACGCCCTCGGGAAGTCATAAGGCATGTAAACAAATGCCTGAAAATTGCACAGGCTGAAGATGTTTGATCTGAATATTAACTTATAAACAACACTTACCAAGGATCCTTCATTTTGCATCTGTGTGGTGACCTTTGGTAAATGTTTTGCTTTTTGTTTTTTCAAATTACAAAACATAGTTGTAATATTTGATATTTCTTGGTCCTTAACCTCACTACAAGTGTGCATTCATGGTGTAGCCGCTCCTATTGTCCTTCTCTTGATTTATTATATCTTACAAAGTGCTCCCTGGTCAAATATCTTGGGGAAGTATTGCCTCCAATGATACTTCTAGCTTGGAGGAAGAGAAATAAATGGGGATCATTACAACTAGCAAATATAGGCACCATAACTAACCTGATAAATAATGTAAAGAGAGCAAATCCTCCATGACCTCTGTACATCCTCTTCCTATCCAGGAAATCAGACTCAGCCATCCTCACAGCTTCATGGCCATGGCTGGGTTGTCACCAGGCGGGGGGTGGCTGGCAACCACTCAGTTCTATTCCGCCAAGAAGTCTACATGGCTACCTCCATCCATTCTTCTTCTGCACCTGTTGTCAGCACTCGGTTAACTCTGCTGCCCCTCTTCTACTCATTCAAAGTGAAGCATGCTTAGTCGTTTAAGCATCTGACTGTGGCTCAGGTCATGATCTCATGTTTTCTGGGTTCAAGCCCTGCATCAAGCTCTCTGCAGTTAGCACAGAGCCCACTTTGGACCCTCTGTCTCCCTCGCTCCCCTTCCCCGCTCTTGTATGCTCTCTCTCTCTCTCTCTCTCTCTCAAAAATAAATAAACATTAAAAAAGGGGGGGGGCAAAACATGCTGGAGATGCCATGGATACAATCACGGGGAGGAGAGCGAGTCGGCATGAAAAATGTTAAAGTTGCCATTCCCTTGAGCCACCAGTTGTCTTGGGCAGAAAACAGCTAAGCATGATAGTCCCTTTAGAGAGGACAAAACATGAGAAGAGTGGTGCAGCCTGAATATAACTGTAAAAAAGTAAAAAGTGCGGGTTCTCAAAAAGCAATGGAGGAATGTATGCAAGAGCATACGTCTGGCAAACAAGATGGTAACATAGAGCAAAGCAAGCCTACATCCTTACGGAGTGGGAGCTTTTACAAGACCTCACATCTCAGAGGGAAGCTCGGAAAAACATGTTGAAAGTGTAATGTAGCTTTTTTACGAGAAGGAATTAAGTTTACCTTTGAGATAGTCCTTAATTCTGAGAACATAACTCAAGTAGACTCTTTAGGTGAACAAAGTAAGGATTCATCCATTCTAGCAGGAAACTGTGCCATCATCATTAACTGAAAAGCAGATGATTTAGACTGAACTGTATCATTTTACCTGTTTAATTATTCTTCCTCCATTAAGCCATGAGCTGAGAGGTGAGGCAGTCTACCCAGCTCACCAGCCCATATACCACAGAGACCAGCACACAGTAGGCCCTCGCAGATGGGGGAATGTATAGACATATGAATAAACCATAAATCACTGGGGCTATGAGCATAATCTATACAGTACAAGGGCAGTGCTTGGCATGTGGAACTGTTCATTCCAATTACAGATGTGTTCGTTATGAATGACTTTTCTAGGTGTCAAGATATGAAATATTAAAGATAAATTTAGAATATTTATATAAGAGACAAAACTTTGATTGATTGATTGATGATTGATTTAGGTAATCTCTGCACCCAACGTGGGGCTCAAACTCCCGACCCTGAGATCAAGAGTCACACGCTCTTTGGACTAAGCCAGCCAGGCGCCCCAAGAGACTAAACTCTCAACTCTTTATCTTTCACTATTCTCTGTTATCCTAAATTGAGGAATAATCTTTTATAGTTCTATTGTACAGCTGGGTCTAGTAGAGGTCACTCCAGCTATAAATGTCTCACAATAAGCACTATCATTCCTTTTATTAGACCCAGAAAACCGAGTATGTGCTGGCTGTAAGGTAAGAAAGAACTCTGCAATTACATTTTCACATGTACATTTTATCATATTGAAGATTTAGTAGAAATGGGCATGTGAAAACAGAAGAAACACACTTCAGTACAAATAAGTATCTTCTCTTATCATCTTACCATGATTGCTAAAAATGTCTTTCACCATTTGTCATTTTTATGATAATTTTATGATAGATTACTTTATTTCTCAAAAAAAAACCTTTAAATTTCAGGTGTTGAAAGGACCATTGTCTTAGGCAGATTCCTCACCACCCTAGTATAGTAGGACAGTGGATCAGATTCCAGCGTGACCATTTTCTAAGCTGGGACAAGTCATTTAACTACAAGCCTCAATTTCCTGATCTGTCAAATGTACATTAAAAAATAATATCTAAATTAAAGACATATTTTGGAATGAAAGGTTATGATCCTATAACGTAGGTACATGGTGCTGGCATTTTTTAATGTGTTCAGTGAACGTTAGGCATCCTGGATAATGATGGCTGCCTCCCCACTTCTCATACTTGCCCACTTACAAAGTTCCAGGTACAGGTGTAAGCCTATACAAGTTTGACTCATTGAATCCTCACGTTAGTCCTTTCAAGTAAGTACTATTACTATTCCCAATTTACAGAAGAGTAAAGCAGGGTGCAGACAGATTGGATGACTTGCCCAGACTCACACCCCTAGCAAACCACAGGATTTGAATTTGGATCCAGGAAATCAAGTGCCAGGGCATATGCCCTCTATAATTTCATACTAGCCATTCATGTGGCATTTTTAAAAACCAGATCACTCTCCCATACGTAAAAGAAAGGCACTGTGCTTTGAGTTTAAATCAATATACATGGTAAGATTCTAAAGAAATTATAGCCATTCCCCATACAAGAAAGAGAAGACCTCTGCATCTGCCTTTTCACTTGTGACTATCCATCCGTTCATTTTTTATTGTCATATTTAATATGCACATTTCCACATAATTATTTAAATGCAGCAGACTTACAATCTTCTTTCAATCTGTATTTGCCACTTGATAGTTTAGACAGGATATCCTTTGAATATAATTCAGGATCTTTTTTACATAAGTATCTAGTGCAGCTTGATACTGAGGATTAGGGAAATTTGTTAGTGTAATTTCCCTGAGAGCTTAAAATGATTTAAATCACGGAGTTACTTTCACAGGGTGAAATGTATAATCAATGAACGCATTGTCAACAGAGGAAAAGGACTTCTGGAGACGTGTTTATACAGAAAATGCTTCAAAAGGATGAAATAGGGAATTTTAAAGACAGAGAATCAGGATGGAGGTGAAAACTTCTTTCCTTTTATGGAACATTAGCAAGAATTGAGAACATTAAGGTCTTCTTCTGGGTACTTATTGTGCCAATACTTAGTAATTATTACTCCATTTTGGATAGATTTGTAATGGAGATTTTGAATACTATGGAGAGGCGGCAGTCCTGTCCAATGCTCATCTACCTTCACTGAAGGGTAAAATAAGATAATGAGAATCCCCATTACGAGAGGACAATGAGGGACTATTGAAATACAGATAGAGACTAGAGACATCATCTCTAAAGTAACCTATATATTAAGATTATATACTACATTGACCATTAACGCAGATATTGGAAGAGGACAGGCATTATTTAATCAGCAAACACTTTTAAATGGCTATTATGCATCAGACATTAGGTACTGCAGCTACAAAGGACTAGACCATGTTTCCAGAGATCTCATGGAAAAATGCAAAGACAGGCCTGTGAACAGAAAATCAGCATATAACATTAAAGGTGCTTTGATACAAGCAGACAGAGCAGTTTCACACCTCGCCTCAGAAACTTGAAGAGGTCTGTGAACCAAAAAAAAAAAAAAAAAAAAAAAAAAAAAAAAAAAAAAAAAGTTAAAGGTCACTGAAGTTCTCATGCTAATGTGCTAAGAGTTTGGACTTTTGTCCTGAAGCTTATATAACGCCATCTAAGACTTTCAAGGAAAAAAAGTCTCTTACTCAGATATGAATTTCAGCACAGATAGTTTGACTTTAGGCTGCAGCAGGAAAGGATGTGGGTTAGAAGGGAGGAGGACGGGCAGAGTGAAATGCTGGTGAGTGAGGCTACAATAATAACCAACACCAAACGTGAGGCATGGCTGAACTCAGGCAGTGCCATAAAAATAGACAGAAGGGGGCTGATTGCGGAAATATCAGGAAGCCCAATCAGAGCTTGGGGAAGGGTTCGATGTGAAAGATGAAAGAGAACACTCAGATAACAAGGTTGATCCGGGGACACAGGAACAAAGGAAGCAAAGCAAATTGGAGGTGGTCAGCGCAAAGAGGAGAAAAGGCTAATTCTGCTTGGAAACTCTGAGCTTGAAGAATCCATGAGACAACCAAGGAAAATGCTCAGCCACTAACTGGTTCTACAGATCTGGAGCGTACTTGATAAAGAAATACCACTGGAGAACTAGCGTTGGAGGTCAATTCATTTAGGCTCTAACAGCTGTTAAGACTGGACAGGGAAGATGAGCAGCATGAGCAAGATGTGTGCCGAGAACACAAGGAACCCCAGAGAACACGAATAGTTAAAGGCCAGACAAGAAAGAAAAGGCTGAGAATCTTTTATAAAGGAACAGCAAAAGAAATCAGAAACCAAAAGAACATGTTGCCAGAAGACTGTCTTCACTTGGCTCCCAAGAAGAAAGTGGTCAATAAGCAACAATGGCAAATCCCACACCACTTGAAAGAGACACAAAGAACTAAATTTCTTCTCTAAAATTATTGGACACGCAAAGAATGGGGGTTTTATATGGATGGTCTTGTTTAACATACGTAAAGGGACTCAAAAGTTTGGTTTTTTTTTAAAGGACATGGCCTTCTTCTTCCAGATGGTAGGCACAGACAGTGACCTGGGTCTCAGGAACCTATCATGATGAGAAAGGGCACAACAGGGAGTGAAGCCAGAGTGCCTGAGAGCCAGGCTGCCCTGGTCTAGTGTCCTGCAGCCTTCTTCCTCGCTTCTTCTGCCACATGGGATAAGCCAGACTCCAGAGATGGGTTAAAACACCTGACCCTTACCTCCCCAAATTTTACTCAACTACAGAGAGCATATGATCTAATTATAGTCAACAAACATGTAGGAAAATGAGAGGGGTCTTCCGCAAAAGATTTCCCACTATGGAAAAGAAGCAAGCATGAGCCTTCTTTTGATGCAACTCCCCACTCTGACCCTTCCAACCCTGTCCCTTCTCTTGACTTTGAAGACAAGTTTATGCACATGTGATCACAGTAGCTCCAGTGGTCATCTTGTGTACCCTCAGTGGAGACATCACTGACATACTGAGGATGGCAGAGATCAAAGGAAACCTTGTCCCGGATAACATGATCGAATGCCTAAAACAAACTAAAAAAACTCACCTTTGGACTTCCTGATATGTGAGAAAATAATCATCCCACAATGTTGAAGTCAATTGTAATCAGATATACTGTTACTTACGGCCAAGGGCATGCTAACCGATATACCCAAGGACCTAGGGAATGTTATTTAGTCATCAATGGAATAAATCCTCTTGCTCTGAATGGGAATGATAGAATTCTACTTCTGAAAAAATCAGACTGTGCAAAGTGTCTAACAAATATGATAATTTAATATATTTCCCTACTCTAATGAAAATGCATATTTTGACAAAGGCAGTTGAAGCATACAAGAAGAAGTACCTATCACACTCATGAGAAGCTTAAGAGTAATGGTTCTGGGGAATTCTGGGCAAGATTTGGGCTGAAATGCAAGAAATTAATATGCTCTGCACATATCTGTTGTTGTATTTCCACAGAAAAAGAGCAGACAGTGTTCCAGGAGAAAAGATTAGGAAATGCAAACAAATCGCTCCCCCAAGCCTCAATTTGAGGTTTGAGGCCAGGATTTTGCTTGCTTATTTGTGTTTTCAAATTTTCCAGACAGTGCCTTGCACTGATTAGGAGTATACATCCCTATAATAATGCCCTTATAGACAGCAGCAAGTGAAACCATTGGGCCAGGATTAAAATGAACACAGAAAGAAATCAGGTAGGTAGACATTATCAGAGCCAAAGCCTCTTTAGGCTGGTATCAGCCAAGAAAACACTGCATAATTGAGGCACATTCTCTTTCATCTTGCCACATTGTTAGATTCTTTCCGAGCAACGGTAGGAGTCTACAACTACCAAGGGTGCCTAGAAACATTAACTTTCATTCTCAAAAATACACTTTATTTTTATGACCTACAAAATTAGCAAGGAGGGACCTGTTGGTTCAGAAACACTTGGTGAATATTAGTGGCACCAACTCAATCTCAGAGTCAGCAATCAAGAAAGTTCTCATGGAAGATGTTTACCTGAGCGTTTCTGATATTAAAGATAGAGATTTGACCTGAATATATTCCTGTGATGACTGAAGTAACTTTTCTAAAGCAACTAGAATAGTCCCCTACCAACATCGTGTTCTTTAGTCACTGAAAGCCTTTCTTGCTTACCGTTAGCCTAACATAATCAACTCTCCAAACCACTAGACATATTGTCTGCCTAAAATCTTCCCAATGACTTTAGTCAGTTCATGGAGACTCTTCCTGAATGTCTGAGAACACATCTATTACATTGAAACTCTCCAGCTGTTCAAGAATTATTTGTTTCCATTTGGTTCATGAGAGTCAACAAAACACAATGATAACTGTAGGGCTTCTGGGACAATGATCAGAACGAACAGTGTCTGCAAAGTGAATACAATGAACAGAAACACAGGATGCACAGAGATCTTTCTGGATGCTAGCAAGTAACAGCCACCGTGGTTTTCCTCCAAGTAAGATGTGACTCATGGGTTGTGTTTGTGAGAAATAGATTGTGCTTGTCTGGAATCATGGGTATTGCTCCCTACTAGGCAAACTCTTTCTGAATTGAACAAAAAGATCCACCAATGGTGAATGCATTTCTGGATTCTGAAGTAAAAGGGAGTCCTTTTGAAAAACTTGGGGGTTCAAACCTTAATATGATGCTCTTTCAAAGGCAAAACTAAAACTACATTCTGAATAAATCCACAGGCAGAGCTGAAAGCCAATTATTATTATTTTTTTAAGGATACCTACTCAGACAATTAGCAGTAGATATCAAGGAAATCAGAACATTACCATTTCAAACACTGTCTGGGCAAATCAGTAGCAAGAAGAAAAAAAAGTTCAAAGCATCCTTTGATGCCAGGTGTCAGAAAATTCCTCAAGGTTCTCCATTTTAATGAATACTTTAGTGACAAACAATCCTTACTATGATGGTAACAACTTTTCAGGCTCCCTTCATCCAGGTCACTAGGTCATGAAAAGTCCTCCATCACATGATCTTAAAAGTTTATGTGCAATCCTTTGATCTGGCTATCTTGAAAACATCTTTGGCTATTTCTTGATAGTGCATTAGAATAACGAAGGCACTGTCCACTTTTCAGAAAGGTGTGACTAACTGGAGATATCCTGTCTGTAATTTCCCTTTTTAACATGGGCATACTGACAGACCGGAAGTCTAGAGCCGTTGTGATGCATGGGCAAGGCAAGGTGCTCACAGAATGACCTCAATGGCTTTCCACTTAGGTGTGGCTGAAATTGCCACCTGTAGCAATTTACCTGTAACTTGGAGTAAGGTAGCATTTGTGGAGGATTCCTTTTTAACTATAAATATATTATCTTAGTTATTATCTTAATGTCTTGACCCATTAGTAGTCACTAAAAACTTGCTCATTTACTGAGCACAAAGAGAATATTCCTAAGAGTGGGGACAAGAGTGGATTTTGAAGACGGGTGAAGGCAGAAGATAAATTTTAAAGCACGAGCAGGGCATGATGATGGGTGTTATAGACCGAATTGTATCCCCCAAAATTCATATGTTGAAGCCTTAATCCTCAATGTGACTATATTTGGAGATGGGGCCTTTTGGGGGTAAATAATATTAAATGAGGTCATAAGGGTGGGGCCATAATCCAAAAGGAACAGTGTCCTTATAAGAAAAAAATGCCAGAGCATTCTCTCTCTCTCTCTCTCTCTCTCTCTCTCTCTCTCTCATTCTCTCTCTGGAAAGGGAGATGTGAGAAAACACAATGTGAAATCAGAGGGGAAGGTGGCCATCTACAAGAAGAGGTCTCACCAGAAACCAGTCCTGCAGCAGCTTGATCTTGGGTGTCCCATTTCCAGACCTGCAAGAAAATAAATGTCTGTTGCATAAGCCACTCAGGCTGAGGTATCCTGTTATGGCGGCCCGAGGTGACAAATACCATGGGAGATCCTGAGAACCCAAAAATCACAAGCAAATCCCTAGCTTCAAAGAATTAGAAATGCAAAGAGAGAGAAAGGCCAACTAAATGAGATGAACAGTCAAGAAAAGGGCAAAATTTACCAATGTTAAGTGCTTACATGCTAGCTGCAAACACAGGTGATGGATGAACCAACAGCCCTGCTCTGGAGTTAGAAGGTGCACCATGTCACAAACCATAGATATTGAGAACTTTCTGTATTTCAGGTCAATATGCTATTTCAAAATGAATTTAATAGTATCTACATGGTAATAAAAAAATCCAAAAGAATTTTTAGTGAAACATTGGACAAAATTCTACAAGTAACGGCATGACGTCCTAAATGTAATTAATTACCAAGGACACTTGAGACTAATTTCACCCAGCAGGGAAGATGTGAATCCCTGTCTACATTTGGCAGCACTTCAGATTCATAGCTGTCAGAGTTGGAGGCAAACTATGAAATTAGCTCAACTTTCCAATTTAATACATTTATACCCTCATCAGCCTTTGCCAGTACTGAAAAGTATACTTTAATTAATTATTGAAGATGATTATTATTTATTCAAGGTAATTATTAAGATAATATAGTACATTAAGAAGAATTAACTCTATGGTTTTTAAATGATTGATTTCTTTTTTTTTTCTTTAGAATTTTTTTTTTCATTTAGAAAGAGCAAGCACAAGCAGGGTAGAGGGGCAGAGGGAGAGAGAGAGAGAGAGAGAGAGAGAGAATCTTAAGCAGGCTCCATGCTCAGTGCAGGGCCCAAGGCAGGGCTCCATCCCATGACCCTGGGATCATGACCTGAACTGAAAACAATAGTTGGCAGATGAGCCACCGGCCCCTAAAATGACTGATTTCTAATTGATCAGTTTCTCTTTATTCAACTTATTCTCCAAATTAGAGGTAAATATTAAAATTGCTAAATTACAGTCTAGGGAATAATAGAGATAATACAGACAGGCACGAAAATACAGATATAGATATTTTCAGGTTAAAAATTGCATAAGCTCCTTTAAGCAGGTTTCCATGTCTACACTACTGAACAGTTTACTTCATTTCCTCTGTCCCTCCTTGGGCTAACCACTCAAGAAGAGGTTGAGAGGGCCGTGAGGAAGGTTTTCTGACCTCAAGTTGCTTTGCAAGGAATCCACAGTATGTATGATGCAGTTATAGGACAGGTTCAAACTATTTCCTCTTGCAGCTAACCTCTACGTGAAGAAATACAACAGCTCACCTCCCCAAATTTTCTTTTCTGGAAAGATAATGACAATTCTAGTCCCAGGACTGTGTTACGTTGTTTTGTTTTTTAGTGAAAAAAAAAAAATGTTAGCAATTTGTTTTAACTACCAGTGAATGAATAAGTTAATGAGGCCATTAACTAATATATACCACTGACTAAAGTTATCACAGCCTGAAAGGTTTGTAAGTGTGTACTTCCGAATTGATTTATTGTTATTCCCTCTCATGGGCCAAGACATGTTAAGAAAGCCTGTATGTATTTATCCATTGTCTATCTATCCAAATGCATATATGTAATATAGGAATCATAATTTTGAAACACATCATTGTGATCCTTTTCCTTATTCAGCCAGGCCAACGCACAGTCTGGTGGAGAACTGGGATCTTTTGAGCAAGAATGCAAAAAAAGACAAGTTAGTTACAGCCTTTGACATACAACATAGCATCCTGAGGCATAAAGCCAAGACACAGTCTTGAGAAAGATTTTGTTGAAAGGAAAAACGGGGTTTTTAAATGACAAAACTTCTTTTTCATTGAAACATAGCTGACATACAGTTTTATGTGAGTTTCAGGTGTACAACACAGTGATTCAATAATTCTGTACATTATGCAGGGCTCACCATGCTAAGTGTACTCACTATTCAACATTTTTACAGTATTATTGACTATATTCCCTATGCTGTACTATTCATTCCCATGAGTTATTTATTTTATATAACTGGAAGTTTATACCTCTTGATCCCCTTTGCCTATACAAAAACTTCTTTTTATGAATCAAGGTCAAGAGTAATGAGTGAGCCCAAAGCTCCTCTTCCCATTGGGTCTTCAGGTGAGACTAGTGGGGTGCCCTGTGCCAGCTGAAGGAAGTTACTCGAGGCAGAATGGAAATGATGGGGTGGTATCCTTAGGCGGGGAGGGGACATGAGACAGCACTCTCCAGTTCCTCACAGCCTGTGAATGGTGTGGAAAGGATCACAAACCCTTCTGGTGCCCCTTCCCCATGTTAAACTCAGAAGACAGTTGAAGGTCCTAGCTGTGTGATTCCCGAGGGGTCTCCTCCATGAATTGTATGTTAAGAACTAGAAGGGTCTGGGGGCACCTGGGTGGCTCAGTTGGTTGAGTGCTCAACTCCTGGTTTCAGCTCAGGTCATGATCTCACGTTTCATGAGTTTGAGCCCCGCATGGAGCTCTGCACTGGTAGTGCGGAGCCTGCTTGGGAGTCTCTCTCCCCCTCTCTCTGCATCTATCCCCTCTCGTGTTCTCTCTCTCTCTCTCTCTCTCTCTCTCTCAAAATAAATAAACTTTAAAAAAAAGAACTAGAAGGGTCTGAGGTTTTACCTTGATTGCAAGTTAGAGTAGCACTGTTTCACAAATACTGGAAGAAAACACCAGACTTCTAACACAGAGGTGAGGGTCAGTTCATGAGTCACAGCAAGAGCAGCAGCCTGAGTATCAGGCTCATTCTTGTTCTCCAAGCCCCAGTCCCACAGGGCAACACACACACACACACACACACACACACACAAAGACTTAAGACAACCACACACAGCTTAATGAACTGAACTCTTTTATAAAAGCAGTCACCACATCTGCTCTTTGCTCTGCACAGACAGTATCACCACCTTCTGAGGCTGCTCAATACCCTAATATGTACCCTTGAAAGGATAGTTCAGAACAAAGAGCCATCAGCGCCTTGCTTGCAAGACTTGCAGAAATGCCAGAGCCCCGTGGAGAATGGTCTCCCAACAGGGTGAAATGAGCCACTAGCTGGGTGATGTAGTAAAAGTCAATCAAACCAGGAATCACCTGGGAGTCACGGTCAGATTTATGTGGATTTAGAGAGTGGCCAAGAGCTGAGTGGGGCCTGGTTTAAATCCCCATCATGATCTACCCATGCTCCGAGCACAGAGCACAAGACACACCCACCTCAGTGGTGAGGTGAGAGACGTATGTAGAGACAAGCAGGACAAGATGGCTCCATGAAAGTAAAGCTCTCATTCTCATGAATGCAACGTGGGTACCAATGATCTCCCTGCACCCTGCCGCCATCTTGAAAAGGACAAGTGAAGAGATAGAAGAAATTTACCTGGCAGGAAATTAAACTCCGATCTGCCTATTTACTCAAATAATATTGAACTCATCTGAAAGAGATTACTGTAAGTGAAAGAATTGGGTCACCTTTAATTGGCATGTTTAATTCCACAGTGGAATATCCCCACTTCAGCTTCAGTAGAAACAGACTCCTGAGCAAGACAAGATTAGTTATGGGTAGACAACAACTATTTTTGTCTAGCCGTACTGTGTGAATTTTAACCCAACACTTACATGTTAAGTCTGTACATCATAATCAAGTGTGCCACAAGGGGATATTTTTACTCCATCATTAAATTTTTAAAGGGTATTTTTAGGAGATGTATAAAAAATTAAGTACTTGGTACAGTATATTTATGAAATCCAAAGATATTGCAGACAAAAAAAAGATTAAAAGTGGGTCTATTGGAAAGTTTGGTAAAATTTATGGATGATTCCACGAATTGACCAAGGGAAGCTAGAAATTTTTTCAGCTACAACTCTAACCTTTTGAAGTTAATGTCACAGAACACAAACATGTCCTTTCACAAAATGTGCCTTAGAGCCACTGTCAGAGGCATATTGTAGCTTAGCAGACCATTAATCAGACCACATCTTCTGGTCTCCACGGACTCCAGCATCCAATTGTTTAAAAGTTACATGCCTCTTCTCTGACCTTTCCATAAAGTTTCTTGTTTCTTTGGTGAAAGTCAACGCTTCAAACTCTGTAACAAGTCTATAATTTCCAATTATTCCCTTGAAGTTTCTATAGGCAGCCCTCTTGTTAATGTATATTAGTGTCAGGTGGCATATTATAAAGAATCCTGGCAACCGAAGTCTGGGGCTGCCACTTGCTAGCTTTGTGATTTTAGATCAATGGCAACCTCCATGTCCATTAACTCCCTCATGTGTAACACTGAGATGATTTCTCCCTAAAACTGATCTCCTATTGGTTAGAATCACTGAACATCACAGACTGATTCATGTAAAATTAGTCATTTCAAACAAATATGAATTTCCACCCTAAATTCTCTGTGGGAGAGAATTAATCACTCAGAGCCAATGCTGACTAGAAGAATTCTAAGTAAATGGCACTATTTCTCTCCATGATAAATGGCTCTCCGTTAAACAAAACCATGAATGGTGGTTTGGGGTTTGGAGAGGAAAAGTGAAAATAAGCAATCGAGAAGGCAAAGAAAGGAGTAAAATTGTATGACATGCTACCATGGGAGAGGGGGTTGGAGCTTTTTCCAACAGCTTGAGAGAGAGACATGAGAGGACTGGAGAGACTGGAGAATAAAAGGAAGGAGCCCAGCAAGATGGCCAGAAACTGAGGCTCTTCATAGTGACATGGTCAGAAAAAATGGCCAGGCAACTTGATTAGGTGTTAGCACACTATGATTCAATTTTAGCACACTTGTTGCATAATGCTCTGTGTAATATATCACCCACCTTCACCTTAAATTGTATTAAAAACCACTACAGAGTCTAGTGCATATGTGTGTAAGTGATTTTAATTAAAAAAAAAAAACTCAATGTTTATTTTTCAAAGGAGACACAGAGGAAAAGTGGGGGAGGGGCAGATAGAGAGGGAAACACAGAATCCGAAACAGGCTGCCGTCTCCAAGCTGTCAGCACAGAGTCTGATGCAAGGCTCAAACCCACAAACCACAAGACCATGCCCTGAGCCGAAGTCAGACACTTAACTGAGCCACCCAGGCGCCTCTTTTAAAAAAATTTTTTTAAGTTTATTCATCTATTTTCAAAGAGAGAGAGAGGGAGAGTGCAAGTGGGGAAAGGGCAGAGAGAGAGAGAGAGAGAGATGGAATCCCAAGCAGGCTCCACGCCTTCAGCACAGAGCCGGACATGGGGCTTGAACTCACAAACCCAACCCGAACTGGGAGATCATGACCTGAGCTGAGATCAAGAGTTGGATGCTTAACTGACCAGGCGCCCCTGTGATCTTTTAAATGTCAAAAGAATCTAGGTGAGGGTCAGTGCCACCCGGCACCAAGGAGGAAATGTCTACAGTGCGCAAGTCCTCAGGCAGAGGGAAAGCCCAGCCAGAGATGAACCGGAAGACAAAGTAACACTTCCAAACCTCCCAAAACTTCTGGAATTGCCCCTGGCCCTCTGCTTTTTCTAGGATGGGAGCCGAATTACTTTATTTAAATCAAAAAGACAAAGCGACCTGGAGTAGCCTAGTAGTTAGTGATTCTGCATCACCCGGTTTTCCTCATTACCACAAAACAGCATGGAAAATACCCAAGAAAACATAGGGAAAAATGGTACACCAACAATTGTATTCTTTGCCAGCATTTCTAATCGAAAGCCCCCCAACTTCATATTTATACATTTTAATTTTTATAGATGTCCAAGTTTACCTAATTATTGTATATAAGTAATTCTCCAAAATGGCTCGTTTCACCAAAATGTAGAAGTTTTTGGCTTCTAAGGTATGGGAACGCCATTATAAGGGTTTTTTTGCATGTTTTCCCCATGGAAAATGCTAAAGCCTAGCACTGTTTGCATATTTTTCATTTTATTTTGCAGACCAATCCCTTGCTGAGTGAAGGAATGAAGCTATACTGCTTGGCCCAGGTTTTATTTAATGTCTTTGGGAAGATGGGCAGTTGAGAATAAGTTCTGATGACCATGCTTGGTGAGTCTTTGATTTATTTTTTCCTGGCTGTTGCTATAGTAACTGAAGAAGATGAAGTGGGTTATAAAAGCTCAATGCTTCTTTGCAAAGCATTTCTTAAACTTCCTATTTGTAATAATTTTTACCCTGGTTTACCTTGAGAAATCTTTCATTTTGCTATTGAGATTTTACAATTCCTGCTTCTTCATATTTCTACGAACACGTCATCTATAAAGAGCAAAAACTCCTTACATGATCCCCCAAAATTAGTGTATTCAAAAGTTCCCAAAAAAGGAAGAAGGCAGTTGTTACCATATAAAAGAAGAAAAAGGAAAGGAAAAGGAAAAAAGAAAAGAAAGAAAAAGTGGTACACTCCAGAATGTACAGTTCTACAGGGAGGCCAATATAAGGCAAATCTGTATTCCATCATGTCATCTCTATATTCAAAGTATCAGTATTCCGTCCCTCCCAAACTGAAAGCAAGATTAGAACAATTACAGACAGTAAAGATGCATAATTCCCCCCACATGGCTAAGTGTTTTTGTAGAAGTTTGACCATGGTCCATCCACTGCAATCTCTATGTTGATTCATTCATTCTCTCAAACTTCTATGTTAGTTTTTCCCTCACATCCCTGGATGATAGTAACGGTAGTTAACACCTTAATCGTGCTCAATATATGTCAGTATTCATTGTCAGTGATTTACATGCACTAACCCATTTAATCTTCCCAACAATCAGGAAGGAGTTCTAGAAAATGGAATACCTGCATATCAGGCTGGAAATTAGATCTTTAACTTGAAGATAAACATGAGGTGAGCAAGACCAACCCTCCACATAATCTGGTAACGTTTTACAGATGAGGAAGCTAAGGCAATGAGGGGCTTTGTGACTTGCCAAATTGTTTTAATCAAGGTCACACTGGCCACTGTAAAAACTGGTTCCAGTTCCAAAATGATAGAATTTTATTTTGTGTTCATGTCAAGTCCAAAGCAGGTGTTCTGCCTGACTGGTGCTCTCTTCTAAGAGCACATACAAGGATGCACACGCCTTCCATCTGATGACTCTGACATCTTCAACAATGGCTTTCAAGGTTGTTGTGTATATTAATTTCCTATTACTGCTGTAACAAATCACTATGAATTTAGTGGCTTAAAACAGCATGACTAAAAAAATCAAAAACAAAAACAAAAACAAAACAGCATGACTATCTCATAGATACATAGGGTATCAGACATGGGTCTCCCTGGGCAACAGTCAGGTTGTTGTAGGTCTACATTCCTTTCTGGGCGCTCTAGGGGGACAACCTGTTTCTTTGTCCTTCACAGCTTTTAGACCCACTTTCTTTGGTTCACGGCCCTCTCCTTTCTTCAAAGCTAACAAGTCAGTCCAAGTCCCTCACTTGTTACCATCTCTCTGGTTCTCTCTCTGCCTCCCTCTTCTGCTTTTAAGGACACTCTGATTACATTGGGCCCACTCAGATAATCCAGGATTATCTCATTATTTTAAGATCAGCCGACTAGCAACCTTAATTCCATCTGCAACCCTTTGCCATGTGATCTAACATGCTAACAGGTTCTGGGGACTAGGACATAGACATCTTTGGTGGGACTATTTTTGTGCCTACCGTACAGTGCTTGTCTTCATAAACTGGCCCATGGGGAAGGAAGGAACAGGGAGGCTCAGACAATAGGTTTTGATAAGCCAGTTCTGGAAGTGGGGCACATCACTCCTTTTCACATCCCATTCGCTAGAACTTAGTTATGTGGCTTCATTTATGGAGTCTGCTGGTGTGCCCAGGAAGAGGAGAAAACAGGTTTGGGGAACAGACAGTCAGGAAGTGGCAGAGCCAGGGTTTAATCCTGACCTTCTGGCTCCAGAGTGCCAACTCTTGAGTGTTATACAGATGTCCATCTCTACTCTGTTTGCTCCCCTTCCAGATCTAGAGCTGCCTCCTTAAATATATACAATTTCCACCTAGTGAACTCTGAGAGACTTATATCTTCTCAATCCAAAAGTAAGAACAATTTCTTTTTTTCCCAGCCTTATTGAGGTCATGATTAACAAGAATTACATGTAGGTAAGGTATACACGGTGATATTTTGATATATGTATGTATTATGAAATGATTATCAAAATCAAACTAATAACATGCCCATGACCTCACATAGTTAACCTTTTTTATTGTGGTGAGAACATTCAAGATCTACTCTCTTAGCAAATTTCAACCATATGATACATTTTTAGTAACGATATTCCCTATGCTGTACATTAGGCTGCCATGAATTATTCATCCTAAAACTGAAAGTTTGCACCCTTTGATCAATGTCTTTCTTCCCTTTTCTCTCACCCAAGAACAATATCTTCTTGATGCATCTTTCACAGTATCTACTGATGCCTGATTTTTCATTTACTGTAAAATTATTTGTTTTTAATTAATTACCTAAAAATGCCAGTGAGTAAATACATTTCTTTGTATAAGAACATACACACACAGAGTAGATTTTCATTATTCATAGTACTTATGCTCTGTACAGTCACCAAAAACCCTGAATTAGCCAATACTGAGCCACTGCTCCTAGAAGAAATACAGGGTTAGCTGACTGCAAGCCTCTAGTTGTACTTTCATCAGCCAAGCAATACATAACTTACGTGTGTGCTGGCTTATGTGTGTTTCTGTTTAAAGACACCTTATTTCATATGCATTGTTGATTCAGAAACATTGAGCCTACAATCAACAGCACTAACCCTCATCTCTGAACCAAGTTTATCTGACATGTACGTTCTCCATCAGACACAGCACAGCCTTTTGGGCTTGGAAACATTAGCCAGCACTTCTGCCCTACAGTTGGGGGCCATTTCAGACAGAAGAAAAAAAAATACAGCAATAAAAAAAAAAAAAACTGTGAAAAACTTGGTTACTAAATGGACCACAAAAAGGACTTTAGGGTACAAGAACTAAAACAAGAGAGCAGGATATCACCTTGTTTGACCTCAGGTGAAAATGTGAGTGTCAGAAAAGTTAAAATTTTCACCTCTCTGTGCTTGTCCATGAATGACAATGAAAACACCCAAGTGTTGATTTGGGGGTTACAAATACATTTTAACAAATGGGCAAATTTGTAAATATGGAATCCATGAATAATGAGGATTGACTGTAAGTGTATTCATGTATGTGTGTGTGTGTGTGTGTGTGTGTGTGTGTGAGAGAGAGAGAGAGAGAGAGAGAGAGAGAGAGAGAAAGTGTGTGTATGTGTGTATACAAAACTTTACATGGTAGGTCAGAGAGTTCAAAGTTCCCCATGATGTCCTTACCATTAGATATTCATTTGCATGAACTGATTAAAAGGTGTAGAAAAAAACTCTTGAGAAACACACTGGAATCCTGTCTACCATCTATAGTGCTAATGGATGCAAGATTATGTGGAGGGAAAAGAGGGACCCAAGTGATAACTCAAAGGAGAGGAAGAAATATCTGGTTTAATGAAGTATATTTACCAAAAGTAGAACCTCAGAAAAAGTGATCATACTTGACATGGGTCCTAGAGGGTTCAACCTATGGGTCAATAATTTGTGGCTCCTACTGTAAATAAAAGAGGAAGTATAGGAAAGCACAATACTATTAGTCACACATGTTCCTGCATGTCTTTATAATATTTTTTTTTACAAAAGAAAAAGCAAGAGTTGAGTATGTGTAAACATTATAAAATTTGAGAAAGCTACGAACTGGGCTATTCACGTAATTCTGTTATAAATTCAATTTGTTGAAGTATGTTGGTTTTAGACCAAAAACAAGGGGAAATCCTTTTTCTTATGAAGTATTCAAAATTGCATGCTATAGCTAGATAAATAAATAGATCCCAAGACTAAAAGAAAAATTTAAGGAAAATGCATTAGTGAAAATAATGGTGGCTGGTTAGTTGGGGCCTCTTAACCAATTAAATATACGACCAGAAAATCTGACTACCAGTCAGAGTACAAAGACCTATACTCTGACGCCTACAAAACATTGGTGAAAGAAATTGAAGATGACTCCCAAACAGTCACTTTGACTTTATGGCCTCACCTACCCTTTCATCCTTAAGGCCACCTTATCTACTAAACACACTTGATACCCATCTGATGACTATCTGGAGTGGTGAGAAATTATTTTGATTTGTGTCAAAAAGAGTATGTAGAAAGCCTATCAGACTTTGGCATTATTAATTTGATTAGTAACCATATGTAATATTTCATTTGTTCTGATGTAACAAACCTCTAATTAAGGAAATACAAAGAAAAACTAAGAATACTATATCTGAGATAAAAATATCTTCTGTATTTGGCTGGTTATAAAAATAAGAAAATGTCAACCTACAGCTAACATCATACTCAATTGTGAAAAACTGAGAGCTTTTCCCCTAAGATCAGGTACAGGCCAAGGATGTTCACTCTCCCCGCTTTTATTCAACATAAAAGGAACCCTAGTCACAGAAATCATATAAGAAAAAGAAATAAGAGGCATCCATACTGGTAAGGAAGAAGTTAAACTGTCACTATCTATAGATGACATGATACTATACATAGAAAACGCTCAAGACTCTACTGAAAAACCACTAGAAGTAATTAATTAATTCAGTGAAGTTGCAGGATATAAAATTAATACCCAGATACCGGTAGCATATCTATATACTAATAAGAGAGTAGCAGAAAAAGAAATTACTACTGCACCAAAAAGAATAAAATACCTTGGAATAAACTTAACCAAGGAGGTAAAAGACCTGTACTCTGACGACTACAAAACATTGATGAAAGAAACTGAAGATGACAAAGATGGAAAGATATTCCATGCTCATGGACTAGAAGAACTGATATTGTTAAAATGTCCACACTCCCCAAAGCAATCTCCAGATTCAATGCAATCCCTATCAAAATACCAGCAGCATTTTTCATGAAACTAGAACAAATAACACTAACATTTGTTTGGAACCACAGAAAACCCCAAATAACCAAAGTAATCTTGAGAAAGAAGAACAAAACTGGAGGTATCACAATTCCAGATTTCAACATATGCTGCAAAGCTGTAAAAATCAAAATAGTATGGTACTGGCACAAAAATAGACACAAAGATCAATGAAACACAATAGAGAGCCCAGAAAAAAAAAACCCCACCCTTATATGGTCAATTAATCTATGACAAAGGAGGCAAAAATATACAAAGGGCAAAAGACATCTCTTCAATAAATGGTGCTGGGCAACTGGAGCTACATGCGAAAGAATGAAACTGAGCCACTTTCTAACACCATACACATACACACAAAAAAATCTCAAAATGGATTAAAGACCTAAGTGTGAGACCTGAAATCAAAAACTCCTAGAAGAAATAATAACCAGTAATCGCTTTGACATTGGCTGTAGCAACATTTCTCTGGATATATCTCCTAAAGTAAGAGAAACAGAAGCAAAAATAAACTATTGGGAATACATCAACATAAAAAGCTTTTGCACAGTGAAGGAAAGCATCAACCAAAAAAAGAGACAACTTGCTGAATAAGAAAAGATATTTTCAAATGATATATTCATTTAATATCAAATTAAAGGTTAATATCTAAAATATATAAAGAACTTGTGCAACTCAACACCCCAAAAAAACCCAAATAATCCAATTAAAAATACACAGAGGATGTAAATAGACATTTTTTTCCAAAGAAGACATTTAGATACCTGACAGACACATGGAAAGATGCTCAATATCATTCATCATCAGGAAAATGCAAATCAAAACCACAGGGAGATATCACCTTGCTCCTGTTCAAATGCTAAAATAAAAAACACAAGCAATAACAAGTGTTGGTGAGGATATGGAGAAAAACGAACAGTCATGCGCTATTGGTAAGAATGTAAACTGGTGTAGCCATTGTGGAAAGCAGTATGGAGATTCTTCAAAAAATTAAAAATAGAAATACCATATGATCCAGGAATTCCACTACTGAATATTTACCCAAAGAAAATGAAAACACTAATTTGAAAAGATATATGCACCCCTTTGTTTATTGCAACATTATGTATAATAGCCAAGATATGAAAGCAACCTAAGTGTCCATTAGTAGATGAATAATGAAGTGGTACGTGTACACACACACACACACACACACAGTGGAATATTACTTAGCCATAAAAAGAAATGAAATGTTGCCATTTGCAATAACAGAGATGGGGCTAGAGAGTAAATTGCTAACAGAAGTAAATCAGAGAAAGACACATACCATATGATTTCACTTATATGTGGAATCTAAAAAACAAAATGGGCACCTGGGTAGCTCAGTCAGTTAAGTGCTGACAGTGCAGAGCCTGCTTGGGATTCTCTCTCTCCCTCTCCTTCTGTCCCTCCCCAACTCATGCTCGCTCTCTCTCTCTCTCTCTCTCTCTCTCTCTCTCAAAACAAATAAATAAACATTAAAAAAAAAAACTAAAATGAATAAACAAACAAAAACCAGAATCAGGCTTATAAATACAGAGAGCAAACTGACGGTTGGGAGGGGGAGAGCAAGAAGGGGGGACAAAATGGCAGAAGGGGAGTGGGAGATCCAGGCTTCCAGTTATGGAATGAGTAAGTCATGGGAATGAAGGGAATATAGGGAATATAGTCAAGGATATTATAATCATGCTGTATGGTGACAGATGGTAGCAACATTTGTGTTGAGCAAAGCATAATGTATCAAGAAGTTGATGGAACCTGCTTCAGATTCTGTGTCTCCCTCTTTGCCCCTCCCACTCCCATCCTCTTTCTCTCTCTCTCTCTCTCTCTCTCTCTCAAAAATAAATAAACATTAAAAATTTTTTTAAAAAAGAAGTTGAATAACTTTGTTGTACACCTGAAACTAATGTAACATTGTATGTCAACTATACACAAATAAAAATAAAAATAACTTTTTTTTAAATAGTTGCTCACATCTTTCCTTTCCCTTTCCCTTTCTTTTCTTCTTTCCTGTAAGACCTGTTGAAATGGCCTTCAGGCTAGCAGTCTAGTTTTTCTGGTTGTATTTCTCCATCTTGTGAGGATGGGTTGATTTTTGGAAATAGCCAGAAACCATCAGCACCAAATCTAAAGAAAAAAGTGGGTGATCAAGCTGGTAAAATATTTTGTCAAAAATGAGCTCTAAGTGTATAATAACGAGACTGAATTATTATGCAGTTCATAAACTGTTTTTTTAAGTTTATTTATTTACTTTGAGAGATGGAGGCCCAGCGCACGAGTGGGGGAGGGGCAGAGAGAGAGGGAGAGAGAGAGAGAATCCCAAGCAGGCTCTGCGCTGTCACCACATATCCCAACATGGGGCTAGAACCCACGAACCATGAGATCATGACCTGAGTCGAAGTCAAGAGCCAGACGCTTAACTGACTAAGCCACCCAGGAGCCCCCTAATTATTAATTATTAATTAGGCATTCTCAAATATTTTGAGCCAAAATTACTTCATTGGTAAAAATATGATACGCAGCTAAAAGAGATGTTCAATTTAAATGCCGGCTCTCTGGTGTGTATTGTATGTGCATAATATTTTAAATATACATCGATCATATTCAGTGTTAAGATAACTACTTAAAGATTTCTTCAATGAGATCCTCACAGCTTTACGTGTGCTCCTTTCTTCTTTCCTTTTTTCTGACTCTTTCTCCCTTTCCTCCCTTCCTCACTTTTTTAAATTTTTCTTTTCCTTCTTTCTTCCTCTAGATTTTGTATAACTTGGTTCTCCATTTTACTTCAACACATGCCCTCAAACTGCCCCCCAGAGAAATTTCAGTTGACCACCTTATCTTAAACAGCCATAACTCTCTTTTCCTCTACTCTATTTTCTTTTTCTTCACTGCAGAATCTTATGTGATATTGAAATTTGTATTCATTCATTCATTCACCTATTGCATTTCTTCCCCCTAGAATATAAACTCCAAGAAGATGGGGATTTTGTCTCTTTCGTCCCCTGCTCCATCCTCAGCACCCAGAGGTGTGCCTGGTACCAAACACACGATTCATAAAAAATTGGTGAATAGCTGCTTAAAATGTGTACGTAGAAAATAGGTTAGTTTTATGTTTAAAATACATTCTGAAAATGAAATGAAGCCACATGTCAAATTCCCATTTTTATCATATTCTTTTTATATACCTCAATTTTTAAATTTTCCATTAGCTAAAAAGATAGCCTCCATAATTGTTATCAACATTTAATACAAAATGAACACAGCTGCAAACCTAAGGATTATGTTAAAATTAAATTTCCTGCCGAGTTTCTCATTTTTGTCAGGAAAACAGTTTCCACTTAAGGAAAACTACGGATGATCGACAAGGGACATACATGCCCATTTAGCTCAGCAGTTGAGCACTGGTCAAGAAATCTATTTGCATAGGAGCGCAGCGCTGGAGGTAAAAAAAAAAAAATGAATGTAACTTGTCTTCTGGTATTTTCATCAAAGCATTTTGTCAAAGAGGATATGTCATATTCAACAATATAAAAGCTAAAAATGAAACTTTAAAAAAATAATTATCAGTCAATTTTAGTTTCCCTGGAATCCTTATATCCAGTTTAATAAATGACCTCAGAAAGCAGTAAACCAAACTGGTATTCTGCCAGACCAGTGGGTCTTAACATTTTTGGTATTGGGGATATCTTAAGAATATAATGAAGGTAATACAGCCCCTCCTTTAAAAAAAAATTCACAAATGGGACACCTGGGTGGCTCAGTCAGTTAAGCATCCGATTTCAGCTCAGGTCATGATCTCACCGCTCATGAGTTTGAGCCCCGTTGTCAGGTTCTGTGCTGACAGTTCAGAGCCTGGAGCCTGCTTCAGATTCTGTCTCTCTCTCTCTCTCTCTCTCTCTCTCTCTCTCTCTCTCTCTCGCTCTGCCCCTCCTCCGCTCATGCTCCGTCTCTCAAGAATAAATAAACATTAAAATTTTTTTTAAAAAATTCACAAATATACACAGATCAAAAGCTTGACATATGGGCTCATTCTCACCCCCTGCTTTGAAGTTCATAGGCGCCTTGTCATGAACCTCGGATTAATAAAATGGTGATTATACGTAAGCCGTTGGACGTTACGAGGTTTTGTTTGGGGGGGTTTTTTTGGTAGGGAAGCAAGAAATGAAATTTTTCATAGATCTGATTTGATTTCCTTGAAGTAGGCTAAGAATCCAAGCAGTAACCAGAGATGGAACTAGAGGAAGAGGGTCTATCATAGCATTATTTTATGCTTTTTATTTATTATTTCAACTCTAGCCAGGAATCGTCATTGGAAACCCCTTTCCTTTTAAGGGTAAAATGTAATTTTTAGTTCAATACAATAAATGGGACGTTCTCTCCTTCAGTAAGTGAGAAGAGCAAACCCTCCAATGGTAGACACGGTGAGCAATGGACTAGGTTTATGAAGACATTGCACTTCCTGTGTGTGCATCCGATTAGCAAGAGTGGAGAAAGGGGACATTTTGATCCTGAGACAGTACAAAAGCTGGTTGAGGTTGAATGTATTCTATTGTAATTGCCTCTTGAGTGACAGCTTTTAAACTGAGCAAGCCATCATCAAAGGGACCGTAGCTGTGATCCCTGAGAAGCAGCGTGACAGCATTCTGCCATCAGATGTCAGAAAGATGACCACAACTTGGCAGGGTCTTACCTTCTCTGGGCCACTCTCTCCCTCCCCGGGGGAAATGACTGTAATGGTAGCAGCTATCCACAGCTGCTGTCGGAGGACCTGCCCCAGGACGTGTGATCAAACACAGGTTCCCCTGTGATGCGCTTCCTGAGTGCTGGTTCTGGCAGGGTGTTCACAGCACCGAGCCAGTGACCCTACCGCCCGCCCGTGCAGCTACATGCCTCCCCACCTCCTCTGCACACTGCCCAGCGGGCAGCAAGAAGAACCTGGCGCTGGTGGGGAGGGCTCCCACTCTTTCACAAACAGACCCACGTACCCCACCCCCACAGAGCTTATGGGTAGAGCTAATGGTTCTTTTCCTTTTCTTTTTGATACTAGAAATAAAATTGATAGGCCCACTGCCCCTATTTTTGTAACTTGGATACAAAATTCTGAAGTAAGTATTTCCAAACCAAGTCCGGGAATGTACACGAAAAAAAAATTATGAAAGGTAGGATTTTTTTTTCTTTTTAAAATATCAAGAAGCGTGGGTGGCTGGGTTAGTTGAGAGGCTGACTCTTGATTTGGGCTGGGGTCATGATTCCAGGGTTGTGGGATGGAGCCCCATATCATGAGTGCTGAGCATGGAGCTTCCTTAAGATTCTTTCTCTCAGGGCACCTGGGTGGCTCGGTTGGTTAAGCATCAGACTCTTGATTTGGGCTCAGGTCACAATCTCACAGTTCATGAGATCAAGCCCTGAGTTGGGCTCCATGCAGTCCAGAGCCTGCTTCGGATTCTCTCTCTCTCTCTCTCTCTCTCTCTCTGCCCCTCCCCTGCTTGTTCGCTTTCTCTCTCTCTCTTTCTCTCTCTCTCTCCCAAAAATAAATAAACTTAAAATTAAAAACAAGATTCTCTCTCCTTCTGCCCCTTCCCCAACTCATGTGTGACCTCTCTAAAAATAAAAAATAAAATGAAAAATTATCAAGAATACTTTAATGACTCCTAGTTTAATTTACACAGCACATTAAAGTAGAAAAACTCACATGGTCATCTCAATAGATGAAGAAAAAAATCTGATAAAATTCAACTATTTATGAGTAAATCTCCTACAGAAATAGGAATTGAAAGGAATTTCTTTAAACCAGATACAGTTCATCAATTAAAATCCAAATGTGTTGGAGCACCTGGATGGCTCAGTGACTTAAGCATCCGACTTTGGCTCAGGTCATGATGTCATGGTTTGTGGGTTCGAGTCCCATGTTGGGCTCCGTGCTGACAGGTCAGAGCCTAGAGCCTGTTTTGGATTCTGTGTCTCCCTCTTTCTCTGCCCCGCCCCCACTCACACTCTGTCTCTGTCTCTCTGTCTCTCTCTCTCTCAAAAATAAACATTAATAAATAAATAAATAAATAAATAAATAAATATAAAATTAAGATCCAAATGTGTTGTTAAAGCCTTAGAAACATTTCCCTTAAGAGAAAAAGAACAAGAAAAGATGCTTGCTGTCACCATGTCTATTCAACATTGCACCTGAGGTTTTAACCAGTGTATATACAATACAAGAAACAGCAGTAAGAAATATAAGCATTTTTAGATAAAAATAAGTAATAAATATAAGTATTTTAAAAGTAGAAATAGGGGTGCCTGGGTGGTTCAGTTGGTTGAGCATCTGACTTCAGCTCGGGTCATGATCTCACAGTTCGTGGGTTTGAGCCCCGTGTCAGGCTCTGTGCTGATGCTTCCAATTCTGTGTCTCCCTCTCTCTCTGCCCCTCCCCTGCTCAGGTTCTCTCTTTCTCCCTCTCAAAAATAAATAAAAATTTTAAAAAATAGACATAAATATTTGTTATTTAAAGATTTTTATGGTTATCTATAAGCTAATGCTTTTCTACCAAACATTTTATAACTCAAAGTCAAAGTAATCACTAGAATAATACATTTATCATAAGATTCAAAACACAGATATGAAATAAATTGAAAAAAATTAATTTTCATGCTTTTCTTTTATCCACAGTATTGTCAGAAGAGATCTATTATTATTAAGAACCAGGGGAACCTGGCCAGCTCAGCTGCAAGAGAGTGCGACTCTTGATCTCCGGGTTTTGAGTTCAAGCCCCATGTTGGGTGTAAAGATTACTTTAAAAGTAAAAAGAACCATTACTTGTATGAATTATAACCTAAAAACTCAAGAAGGTCTGGTCCCTCTTATTTTACATTTTTTCTTTGATATGACCATGATTATTAAATCACAGAATCCCACATAATGGGGATTTTGACCTTGCAAGTTCTACTTTCCATTTGCTGAACTTGAGACACCTAAATTATGAACGGAACAAAGTTCTTCCATAGAAGTATCTATTGAGAGTTCTATAAGTTTTTTCTCAAAAATATCCATATACTTACTGCTTCTATCTCAATCCTCATTAACTTGAAAATCCTTAGGAACTCAGAATTGGACAATCCTTAGCCTAAGACCAAGAGAAACCAACGAATTAGAAGGAATTCAGTTGGTTTCTCCTCAAGAAGAAAAGCTGGAGAATGTTTGGAAAACCCTGTTTTTAAATTAAAACTGCCAAAATGAGACTTAGGATGCAGTATTTGAGAAATGAACACATATATATGATGTGTCATCTTTATTACCAATAGCAAATATTCAACTGCTTACCAACCACAATTAGTTGAACTCTGATCAGATCTGCATAGTTGATGAAATATTTACTTCTGGGGTTGGTCAAGCATCCAACTCTTGATTTCAGCTCAGGTCATGATCTCACAGTTGTGAGATCAAGCCCCACATCAGGCTCTGCACTGAGTGTAGAGCCTGCTTAAGATTCTCTCTTTCTTTCTTTCTCTCTCTCTCTCTCTCTCTCTCTCTCCCTCTGCCCCTCTCCCCTGCTCTCTGTCTCTCTGTCTGTCTTTCTCTAAAAAAAATTCTCTCTCGCTCTTTCTCTCTCTCTCTCTCTCTCAAAAACAAAAATAAATGAACTTAAAAAAACAGTTATTTAAAGGAACACCAGGGTGGCTCAGTCAGTTAAGCTTCTGACTTCAGCTCAGGTCATGATCTTGCGGTCTGTGAGTTCGAGCCCTGCATTGGGCTCTGTGCTGACAGCTCAGAGCCTGGAGCCTGCTTTGAATTCTGTGTCTCCCTCTCTCTCTCTCTGCCCCTCCCCTGCTTGCACTCTGTCTCTGTCTCTCTTAAAAATAAACAGACATTAAAAAAAATTTTTTTAAACCTAAGACTTGAAGGATAAGTTCATGTTCTTCAGATGGAGAAGGGGGTAACAGGACCTCTTGGAGGAGGCAAAAGCAGATGTTTTCTCAGCTGGTGATGGAGCAGAGGACAGCAACAAGTGCTGAACTTGACAATAACTTGCACAGGGACTGTGACCAAGGAGGGCAAAGGGGAGGAGTGGAGCGATTCTTAGGTAACTGATCCATCTTCATGATGACTGGATTAAGGACAGTGAGGGACTTACTATGGTCTTTGTTTTCAGACTTAGGCAGCTGGGTAATACTGGTACCATTTCATCAAAAGACAGATCTCTAGAATAAAGTGTTTAATAGACTTTTCTTCCTGTCAAAACTAAAATACGAGTACAAAATGCTCTACAAAAACAGTGTTCTCTGAAGGGCACTGAATCCACTCTCTCCATATCCATGACTAAGATTAATGTCAAAAAGAACCATCTCATGATGAACCAGAATTTAAAATGCAATTTGGATAGCAAGGTAAGATACTATTCTCTGACAAGTCTGTATCACGACAACTGTCCTGAAAATAAAATGTCAACACTTGGAGGCCACTTCAAACTTACCTATCTGCTTTCTTTTAGTTCTCGCTCTAGTGTTTTCCCATATAACTCTTTTGCCAGTTAGCAGTTTTTTTGTGGGATCTGCTCCAGCGCAGTAATGCTTCATATCAAGCTGCTCTTACATTACATATGGTCCAGAAGAACTGTCTAGAAGATCTATCTACTGTACACTAAATAGATTCAGGACAGCAAATTTCTTTAGGTCAGTGGGATGATGGAAGGCTGGCCATGACATTCACAGTTCACATAAAACTTTAAGCACTGCTTCTGAAGAAGAAAAAACAATGTGATATAATTTCACATGAATTCCAATTGTAAAGTTTGGGTTTTTCAACAACGCAGAGAATAAAATGACTAGGAAATGCCAAATTTTAAAATGATGCTCCTGCCTATTTCTAAATCATCCCTAATGAGACCCAGGATAATTTTCCACAGAACACTTGGTGGGTATTATTTGACGAAAGAATGAATGAGAAAGAATATTACAGACTTGATTTCTATACTTGACCATAGATTTCTTCATAAAAGAAGAGAGAAATAGTAATAAACAAAATCTAGTTTTTAATTCCAAGTTACAATCTCTGGAGTAGATATGACTGTTTTATAAAGATTTCCTCCATCCAAAATCAATTTAAAGTGACATTTTGAAAGAGGGGCTTTAACAATTCCTCTCTACCTTTCAATTTTGTAACTTTAAATTGGTACCTGGTGTCCATGGATGCCTATCTATGTTTATTCAACCATCCATTCATTCGTTCAACAGTCATTTTCAGGTACAGTCAGGTTCACCTCTCATCCGATTATCAGACTTTCTGATAAGAAAAATCATTTCTTTGTAGTAGAAAGATAATGGGCTTTGTAGACAGAACACTCGAATTGGAATTCCAAATCAGAATCAATCTGCAGGATCCTGGGCTCTCACTTGAGGGCTGTACCCACCCCATTAGGAGGGTTTGGCAAAAAATATACAAGTGGTTGTGACTAAACTTTGGCATTGATTGTCAAGAACCAGAGTTTCTAACTGGCTGCAATATTCTCAAAATGAATGCTTGTTTGGCCTGAAATGTCAATCATCACCCCCTAGAGATTACGAAATGCATTGTCTTAATCAGTAAGATAATAATAAAAACAATACCTACAATATCTATTTCATTGTAGGGATTCTTGGGAGAAATAAAAGAGAGACCATATGTGAATAAATTTGAAAACCATAAAAAATGATAAAAGGTTATTAATTTTATTTCAATGATGTAATTTATTATTCAATAGTAAGCACAGTGGATTATAGAAAAGAACATCCACTCTGGCTAACCCCGATAAGGGTCCGGTGGAGTAGGATAAGAGTATATGTGGTTGGGGAGATGGGGCAAGGGGGTGTTATAGATAATTATATAAATGTAATATATGAAAAAATTATAGGGGTGGCTCAGTCAGGTAAGTGTCCGACCCTTGGTTTCAGCTCAGGCCATGATCTCACGGCTCATGAGATTGAGCCCTGCGTTGGGCCCTATGCTGACAGCATGGAGCCTGCTTGGGATTCTCTCTCTCTACCTCTCCCCCACACGCGCACGCTCTTGCCTTTTCTCTCTCTCTCCAAAACAAATACACATTTAAAAAAATAATTTATATAATAACTATTATATGTAAATATCTGCATATACGGGACAGAGGAAAGTGGCTCTTACAATATCAAGGAACAGGGCTTGCTTCGGAAACAGTGGAACTGATGACCGTTTGGCTCCAACCCACATGAACCTGCCCTCCAGGGCTCTACCGTTAACATGATGCTGCTTCCTTCTCCACCCATCCTTCTTTGCCTTTCCCAGCTGACTTCTTCAGTATCTTCTCTCTATGTGTGCTTTAGTGTGCTCTGCAGAATTCTGGTCCAGAGAAATACGCACACGCACACACACATACACATGCACACATACACACACAACCCAAGGATTAAACACTTTTAGAACATTTGAAGGTACTGACAGGTCCTAATAGGAAACACAGATCTATTTATCCCAGCGTAAGTCAAGCTAATTTCACCATGGAGCCCCTGCTCTGAGCAAGACCTATTAACATCCTGCAAAACTAATACAAAAAATTAATTTTTGGAAATGTTCTCTTATCTCATGGTTTCTCCTTACTAGGGCTCTATCTTATTTGCCATTTGAAAGCAAGCCCTCAATAAATATTTATTAAATACTGCATTTAGTATCACAGATATACAATTACTCTACCAAAGTTCACCTGCACCTGGATATTTTCTTTGTAATCATATTTAATATAATGTCATATAATTTATGTATATGCCTCATGTTCAGAAACTACCCACTTCCTGGGGTGCCTGGGTGGCTTAGTCAATTAAGCGTCCAACTCTTGATTCTTTCTCTGACTCTCAAAATAAATAAATAAACTTTAAAAAGAGAGAGAGAAACTACCCTTTCCCAAGGTGCTTCAAGGAGTAAGGTAGGCCCTATTCATGTCAAAAAGAATCTTTCGGGATCATTCAAAATAATCCAAATATTAAGCACTTCAAAAAAATAACCTAAAACTACAGTTGACACTGGTTAAATTAATCCCATTAATGGAATAATTGCTCTATGAAAAGGTAGGTGTGAGATAATCAGTTTCAAATAAGTGGCTTTGAAAGTCAAATAATAGACTTATTTGGCCAAACATTTCTTGTGAGCAAGCGAGGTGAGCTCACCTCTTAACCTGATTCCCACCACCAACCAGGAAGAGAAAATGCATGGATTGGGATCCTACATCCACATGAGTCCAAAATCAGGAAGAGGCATAGAGAAGCATCAAGTTTAGGCCTTGAAAATTTGAACAGAGAAGTCTTGGACAAGCCAATAACCAGGAAAAAAACATTTCAAGTTCTGGTAAGAAATCCTAAATCTGGCCTTGAAGTCCCATCTGACTAACAGGGGCCTGTGAAGTTCTGTTCCCCATCTTTCACGTGTTAGATTCTGGTAAAGCACTTTCACGTATCCTTCGAGTTACCTCTAAGGACTCCACAAATCTGAACCGTCTGTGTCCACTGGCCCCAGAGGCATGCCTGGCCTATCGTTATGGTTTGCGGTGGGCTTGGTTTCTTCAATCTAATGGCCGACATCTCCAGGCCCAAGAGTAATTCAGCTAGTTTTCATTTTACATTTGGTAATTTACTCTTCGTATTACTCTAAATTATTTAAGAAAGCTGGAACAGCTTTCCCATTTTCCAACCCCCCTGGATCAAGTATAGCGCTCACTATGCCCAGCAGGCGCTCAGTAAATGTTGGCGAACAGACTGTTCTCCTACTCCAAAGATAACGGAGAAAGAAATCTATAACTTCAGGAAGCATGCACAATACCTTCTGTAGTCGGAAGGACTTTATCAGCAAAGAAGAAAATAAATGTAGCTGCCTGCCCAAGGATTGATTTGGCTGAAAACTTCAGTTCATCCAAGAGAATTGAAAACCACTTCATGGGAGATAAAAAAAAAATTAAGTGATTGGATGCACACTTGCAATAATTTGCATAACATTCTTTTCTCCTGCCTTATACTTTAATAGCCTTTAAGCCAAAAAACTCTATATTCTCAGGCTGCCGGGCCAAGAGGGAATAACTTCAAGGCCTCGGGAATCAGAACATGCCTTCCCTGTGGGAGAAAAGGCAAGTGGAAAACTAGCACTTTATGCCAAAGATAAGATGATCCTCGGGAAAGCTTAGAGCCTGAACGCTTGGGGATTAAAATCCTCACTACGAGAACTGGGAGAATCTACATTGTGAAAGGCCGAGGCGATGACCTTCTGCAAAGATGAGTGCTTCAGAGATTAACTTTGAGTTTAAGTGGAGCAAAACCAGAAGGCCCTGTTCTCCACAGGCTGGGGTAACGGCCCAAGGTCCAAACAGTGACTTCAGAGAAGGAACGGGCTCTGAACTCCCACCCACAGTGACAGACCCAGCTAAGCCCTGAAGACTCCCCGTGTGCAGCACTGGGGTGACAGCTGTGAACCGATACTGTAGGGCAGCAAGCTTGGTTAGGAGCTTTCTTCCTAGGGGACAAGTCTTTTCTTTCTTGGGAAGTCACCAGGTGAGAGAGACCTGGAGACATTTGGGGGTTAAGTCTAGTCCCAGCATCTGCAAAGGGTGCGAATCACAACTCCAGACCACACAGACACACACACACACACACTTCGCAAAATCATTAGAGAAGAAAAAGACGGAGTTCTTAGAAATCACCAGAGCAGTGGGTGATCCCAAGAAGCCAGTATGGTGCCTACTGTGAGAGGAAGAAATTTTCACCTCCTGAAGAGCAGGGGAAAGAGGGTTACCTTTCCCTGAAGAAAAGCAAGAAGAGGTAATGTTAAACCCCCCCCTCCAAAATATCTTGCCTCACATCCTTTAAAAAAAGAGAGAAGAATGATTTCTTGTATTTTGCCGGTATGACTTGACCTTTTTTTGCTCAGGCTGGCGGAGGTTGAGAATGGTTACTAAATTTTTTTAATGTTTTATTTATTTTTGAGAGAGAGAGACAGAGAGAGAGAGATAGTGTGCAGGGGAGGGTCAGAGAGAGATGGAGACACAGAATCCAAAGACAGGCTCCAGGCTCTGAGCTGTCAGCACAGAGCCCAACGCGGGGCCCGAACCCACAAACCTCGAAATCATGACCTGACCCGAAAGGTCAGGAAAGACCAGGGATGCCTGGGTGGCTCAGTTGGTTGAGCATCCAACTCTTGATTCCGGCTCAGGTCATAATCTCCTGGTTCAGGAGTTCAAGCCCCTTGTTGGGCTCTCTGCTGACAGCACAGAGCCTGCTTGGGGTTCTCTCTCTCTCTCTCTGCCCTCTACCACTTGCACATACTCTCTCTTTCTCCCTCAAAATAAATAAATCAACATTTGAAAAAACAAATAAGTCAGGAAAAACCAACCAGTGGCCAGGAGAAAAATAAAAGAAGGGACCAGGTGACCAGACCCAGCGTCCTCACGGTGTACACACCCATCTGTCGCCTCTGCCTGACCACCCCTCACCTCGCTCCACCACTTCACAAACTCTGTCCCAGAGAAAGATAAGGGGCTTTCTCTACAGCTCCTGCTTCAAACCCAGCATTCTCCTTAAGACACAGAAACACACACAAAAGGAAAGGTTTGCTCCCCACTCAAGACAAGAAAATGAAACAAATAACACAAACAAAAGGAACCCAAAGGAATTCAGGAGTATTAAAAAGAAAATCACAAACATTTTTCCTCATCTCTTCCCTCCTCCAGAATTTCATTTCTGTGCTCCATTCTTGGCACCGAACGTGTAACTTCTCCAAGCTTCAGTTTCTTTACCCATCAAAATATAAAAACACATCATATTTATATAAAAACTCTTTCTAAAAAAGTATTGAAGCTGCAGGGTTGTTGTTGAGACTCGGTGAAGTAAGTAAAAGCAACGAACTCAGTTCTCATTAAACACTACGGTTTCTTTTTCTCCTCTATCCCCAGATTGGGTTGCCAGATAAAACATACTCCGTTAAATGTGAATTTCAGACAAACAACAAATAATTTTCTAATATAAGTGGGTCCCAAATGTTGCATGTATTTGTATTTGCTAAGTTGGGCAAACTCACCCTCCAGAAAACAGAAAGTCCTAACAAGAAACATGGGGTGCTAGAAACAAAAACAAAAGACTCTTCCCTAAGCTCTCCAACTCAATGTGGCTAGCTGGCCAAAAGTCTTTAGCCTCAGTAAATCTTTGTAACCTCGGAGCAGGAAATGATCATTAAAATCTCCTTCAAGACGAAAGTAACACAAACTTATAAGAACTACTGAATATGAATGGACCCTCTCACCTCCTAGAGTTATGAACATAAATATTTACGTGCTTAATATTAAAGGAAATCTCACAGAACGCTTGGTTCAAACAGGCTACCAGTGCTGAAAGACCACCATGCTTGGAGACTAAAATCTGGGTTCGGACACAGCAAAGCAAAGGCACAGAAGAAAAATAAGTTGAGCTCCGATACACTTTTATAATCAGAGAATTGAGGAAAAGTTGTTATAATTTTGGTATGTACATAAGTTGGTATTTTACAATTTAGTAATTTGGAGGTTGACATTCTGATAGGGGACCACAATTTTTCCAGCCTCTGTAAAGGTTTCAATCCAGTCCTATGTATGATGGGGCCAGCTGAGAGCTGGGACCTTGTGAAAGCCCTGCCTGGAAGAGAAATAAGTGGTAATGAGTCCAGGAGAACATGAAAGAAGAGATGACTTAAAGACCTGCGCAAAAAAGTCCTCATGGACAAGAGCTAGAACAGGATTCACACCAGGTCTCAAAATCGTTGGGTGAGGAAATTATGGGCTTCAAAGAAAAGCACATGACACATATACAAATATCATGAACTGGCTTTGTAACTAGAGCAGAGAAAGGATTCTTTGCCTTGGTACCATGACAGTTAAAATCATGGTGGAGCAAAAGATGTTCTTTGGTAGGACAATAGTCCATGTTCATTAGTTTGTAGTAATTTTGAGGTGAAACATAATTTCCGCAGAGAACCTGTTCCATATACAAAATGCAAGCAAACATCTACAGATGGGAACACAGAGATAAATAAGGCTCTGTCCCCAAGGGGCATCTGTCAGGTGGAAAAGACGCACCTATAAACATGTGATGGCTTTAGGGTCAGATGAGGGGACAAGAGCACCATGAATGGGGGATTTCCTGACACCTGAATCGTGAGAGAGACCATCACAGAGAAGGGGACATGCAAGCAGAGGCTTCGCAGAAGGAAGGAAGGTGAGTGGTCACCAGGCAGGCATTCTAGAAGACAGGAGCAGAAAGTATGAACGCCTGAAATAGAAGGTGAGTTTCAGAGAGTCTTGGAGACCTCTAGAAAATAGTAGAGGCAGAGAAGAAAGGGTAAATAGCACAGGGCCACAAGGAACGTACAACAGAATGTCCATCAATTCTACACACTCAGACTCTTCTGCAGGAACTAAGGAGACACGACAACTTTAAGCTTGAGGGTGACTGATGAAATATATGTAGATGGATAACACAGACCTTAAGAAAATGCTGCAAGCCAGATGCTGAGATTATTCTCGTCCTCTGTGCCAAAATAAAATGGGAGGCAGACGCATGCCTATTCAGGAAGAATCCTCAAAGCAGGAGTTCTCTGAGCAAGGTAAAAGCAACTAAGAATATCCATTGTTCTATAAAAGGTAATACACATTCATTGCAAAAAATCAAATTACACAGATGTATACATAGGAAAGTAAAGTCCTACTCACGTCCCCTCACATAATGTGGTGCTTTGAATTTTTTTGCTGTAGTTAGTTGGGTTTTGTTATGCTAAACACTACGGAAGACACACTGTCATGTGTGTGCATATTCTGATAAGCCTCACACTTCCTATAAGAAGTTAAACTGCTAGGTCAAAGTGGCTATGTGCCACAAATTTTGATGACTGGCGTAAAATCGCCCCGCAAAAAAGGATGCAGTGATTTAGATATTTATCACCCACATTCTGGGAAAATGTGTCGTTCTCCATATCTTTACCAATGCTGAATAAATATCCTTTTTTTTTAATTCACAAAGATAAGTTCTTATTCTCTCCTAAATGAAGGTAATCACTCAGACAAGAACTTCATTCAATAAACATCTGTTGGATGACTATGACATTGAATTACATTACTAAGATCAAGAAGCAGCCTCTCAACCACAAGGAACAAACTGATGGTTACCAGATTGGGGTGGTGGGGTAGGACTAGGTGATGGGGATAAATGGCACTTGTGGTGATGAGCACCGGGTGTTGTATGGAAGCGCTGAATCACTAAATTCTACTCCTAAAACTAATAAAACATTGTATGTTAACTACACTGGAATTTTAAAAAGTTAGTAAATAAATAAATACACTTATAACTAGAAAGAAAGAAAGAAAGAAAGAAAGAAAGAAAGAAAGAAAGAAAGAAAAAGAGAGAGAGAGGAAGGAAGAAATTGCAACACTAAGAATTTTCAGTGTATATAAATATGAAAACTATGCTCTCACCTGGAAATCCCAGATGAGAAAGAGTGGAAGAGGAAAACCAAAAATCAAGTACAACAAAACACAATAAGTAACCTAATAGTGTAAATAACTAGTCACTCCAAGGAAGACACAATTTTTCTGGCTGTGGTGCGCAGGGAAGACTTCATGGAAAAGGCAGCATTTCATCTTTCTTCTAAAAGCTAGCCAAGATTCTAATAAACTGAGCACTCACAATCTTCTAGGCATAGAGAACAGCATGTCCCAAAGTATGGTACAGGCGGACGTAGGGTGTGTGGTCAGAGACTGGGACATAGGACAGACTGATCCTGGGCCTCCTGCGGACAAGAAAACACTGGAAAATCAACCTGATGTCTGACTCTCCCTTCTGGCCCTTCACCACTCACCCCGAATTTCATTATTCATTTCTTTTTCCTCACTAAAATTCATAGACCTTTTGGTTCTGTCCTGCAAAATCCACTTTTTTGAGTGAATAGCTTCCTCTTCTGACCTTTCCCTACTTAGTTCTTGAAAGCTGGGCTTGTCAAAGAAAACTTAATCTTAGGCGATGCATTAACTCTGAAAGAAATTGTGTCTCTTCTAATGTACTTGGGCAATTATTTTCCATTAGTTTAACAAATGACTGTCTCAGCTAAGAAAATAGGGTAGATTGAAGAATCACAGCTGAGAGCTATTTTGGCTTTTTTTTTTTAATTTGCCTTGCAGACGAATGAAGCCACAGGCTCTAAATCAAACTATCAAAAGAGTAAGCTTCAAAATCTATTAGCAATAGCTTCATAAATTAACTCAAGTACTTTTAAGCAATGCAAGCAAATATAGGTCCTTCAACATTCTCTTCTAAATTATGGAAGAGTAGGTTTTTCCATGATTCACCTAGGCGTGGTTTCCACATCAATACTCGAGCAAATAAACATCCACATCCCCAGTGACTGGGTGAAAACTAGCATCCTCTCCCCCTCCACTCCTCTTCAGCTTGACTCATAATTTTGCAATCTCCACCCTATCTTGGCAATATCTCTAATTTCTGATTAAAACAGATTTTTTCCTCCCAAGTGACAACAATGCAAAAAGTAACGTCGTCGTAAAGAACCCAAAGGAATCCAGGAGCACATAAGTCACAACAGCTCTGGGCACAGCGATCTTTCCACACTCTCAAATCTCACCCCCAGAATCAGAGGAGGGCCTTTGCTTCGCTTCCTGCAGGAAACTCATGTCCAAGAAAGAGTAAAAGGAAGAGTCAGAGGGTTATATGCCCACTTTCTGCTCCAAAACTTATCAATCAAATAACAGAGAGGCCAGGAGCAGTATAGTAACTGACATGCCTTCGCTTGGAAAGAAACATCAGGAATAGAGGAAAAAATGTTCCACGTTTGCCACTACTCTTGTGGATATTTATTTACTTAATCACTTTCCTCATCTCTCCTGCCTAGTGTGCATACATCCATATCTTGTCTTTGTACATATTTGCCTTATCTACTCAAATCTAGACTTGACGGAGTTCAAATCTGCAAACACACCATGGGAGAGATCAGATACTTCATTGAGTAGTAATTCACTCATTAAATGTTCATCTAAAAAAATAAACAATAAATATTCATCTATTACTTAATAATAATAGCAATAATATCTATAATTTATTTAGTGTATACACTGCACTAAGATTGCAAATTGCTTTCCATGAATTATCTCCTTTAGTCCTGACAATTTCTATTTACAGTTGAGGTTAAAATTTTCTGATTCCAAAACCCTTAGTTTTGTATTCATTGTAATTAGTTGGTTGCAAGCAGGAGAAAGTGACTTTGAATAACTTGAGTAGGAAAAGAATTATTATAAAGATCTGGAGTAGATCACAGGATTGGAGAAAGTACTAAAGGACCAGAAATAACAACGGGAGTCTTGGTGGCAAGAACTGGTGGCATAAGGGGCGCCTGGGTGGCTTAGTTGGTTAAACATCTGACTTTGGCTCAGGTCATGATCTCAAAGTTCATGGGTTCAAGCCCCGCCTTGGGCTCTGTGCTGACAGCTTAGATCCTGGAGTCTGCTTTGGATTCTGTATCTCCCTCTCTCTGCTCCTCCCCCACTTATGCTCTGTCTCTCTCTCTCAAACATAAACAAACATTAAAAAAATAAAAATTTATGGGGCACCCGGGTGGCTCCGTCAGTTAAGCGTCCAACTTCGGCTCAGGTCATGATCTCACAGTTCGAGCCCGGCGTTGGGCTCTGTGCCAACAGCTTGGAGCCTGGAGCCTACTTCGGATTCTGTGCTTCTCTCTCTCTCTCTCTCTCTCTCTCTCTCTCTGCCCTTCCTGTTCACACTCTGTCTCTGTCTCTCTCTCAAAAATAAACCTTAAAAATTTTTTTAACAAAAATTTAAAATTAAAAACAGCAAGAACTGGTGGAATAATAGGGAGTGAGTGCTTAATGGGTAGGGGTGGTTTTCTGGGGTGAATAAAAGCCTTGAAACTGGATAGTGGTGCTGGTTATACAACATTGTGAATCCATTTAATTGCACACTTTAAGATGGTTAATTGCATGTTTTGTGAATTTCATCTCAAAATTTAAAAAAAGAACCAGTAGACATCTGCCTCTATCAGGTGCTGCCTCTGTGACCAATCACCACCACCAAATTTCAGTGTTGTTTTTATCCCTGAAATGCAGGGAAAGAGTGTATGATTGATGTAGCTTGGGTCATACACTCACCTCTTGGGCACGGTGAATGACAATCCTGCCAAATTATACCCAGTTCTGTCCATTGCAGTTCCCGAAAATAAGTATCAGGGTGCTATTTAAGAAAAGGGAAAATTAGATATTGAATGACAAAACAAAAACAAAGTTTGTTTCCAGCAGCTCTTAATCACTATATTTTGCTCCGTATCTCCCAGGAATTGGACTAGGCCTTAGGAATCACGAATAAACAAAATGCAATCGTTATTCTCAATGATAGCGACAGATCTTGAAGCAAAAGGAACCTACCTAAAGGCAAAGAAATTGAGTCATGTTGAAGGTGGGTAACGCTGAAATGAAACATGAGAGTAGGTACTAATTTCCTTGTTGTTAGTGAATGAACTGTTTTAATCATTCTATCTGGGAAGTTGTTTTCTCCCATAAAATTCAGAAACAAAATTGTAACACTTCCGTAAGTGGACAGAAACAGAATGAAGAATGGGCGGAAATGGTGGCATCTCTAAGTTAGGAAACCAGGACTTTGAAAGTAGTCTAGTTGAGGCCACAAACTTAAAAATGACAGTGGAATGTTGCAGTCTTAGCACGTAGCCGACTTGAGAGAGAAAAGTCAAGTGAGTATACAGTGGACAAGTTGAGCAGACCTTTCCTGCTGCAGGAGAAGAGCTTAGTTCTAGGGGGGCTTAGAATAGATGCTCTCTCTTAGCAGCTAGATCCCACAGTAAGAGGGCGTGGCTACAAAGGTAGCCTCCAAGAGCAACACCAAGCAAGGTATCCCAGAAGTAACACAATGGAAAGTCTTACAGATCACATTAAGGTGCTCACCTGACACACAATTTATTGAATCGATTTTAAGACATACAGCAAGAAGCAGAGGAAAGAGACCGGACTAGATATGGTACAGTTGAGCGGACCACTCCACCGCATTGTGGATTATGCACCATTCACCTGTCCTGTTGGATCAGCCTTCCCCGCTGATGGTGCGGTTACAAAGTTGAGATTGAACAAAGGGACCCAACAGGTGGACAGTGCCTGGAGCCAACCCACACTTGCTCTGTTGGAGAAAGCAGAGGCAAGTCTGGCCACCCACACTTGTAGCTATCAATGACCTGCTGAGTAGCCTGACTTATTTCTGAATCTCTGCATCAGCATACACTTGGGGCCACGTTTGGCATCACCATCGGAGTGGCTGATTTAGGGATGCTACTGTTGTCAGCATGGATGTGGCATGATCTGTGCTTTGTTAATATTTAATGTTTACTCAATCCCTCCATTCCTTTCCTACATATAAACAGCTCTTATTTGCTCTGTCTTTCTCCATCTGTGTCCAACCCACATGTGTTCCATTTCGTTTATCTGGCTTAGATATGTCATCCAAGTTAATGACTTCCCTGTTGGTACTTAACACAGCCTGTGAGTTTCATCTGTCCCACTTGTTTTTCTTGTTTCCATATAACAGAACTGAATATTCTCAAATGCGACAGTAAACACGTAAACCAGAATTCCAATTATTCTTCCAAATTTACTAGTCGAGTAAATGATCCTGGAATGAGTAAAGAGAATCCAGGAGTTATATTAATTGAGTTCCTTTGACATAAAAGGGAACATTAAGCTGTTAGGAGAAGTGTTGTCATTAAAGATGGGGCTGGATTGAAAGATCCCTAGATTCTCTCTGATGATTATATTGCTTGTACATATGAAATACTATCCAGTTTGTACAGAGGGATAAAAATATATCTCATAAATCTAGATGTGAAGCACTAAGGAATAATATAACTGCTGTTGATTCAGGTTTGCTAAATTTTCAAAAGAGTTTTTAAAAAGATTAAACAAAGAAATCTGGAAGGCATTGACTCCATTTCTGTTCATCGACATGAGTGCACGTTACCTTCTCCATAACAAGACGTTTCAGGAATCACATATTCATCCAACACTGTAAGGTACTCCAGCGTCTCAGAAATACTTTAGTTAAAAAATTAAATTGCCCTTTCAATGGTTCTTGCACTAATGTTAAATAGTTTCATGTGCTGGTGGATATTTTAAGAAATATGTAATACTATAATGGTGTTCTGTGGTTGCCTTTTCTGCGATATTATTTTGAAGGTTTGATCAAATATTTCAATAAGCATTTAATTATTAAATATCAGAGTATGCAATACCTTGTACTTAAGTGTTTGTACTTCTAAATGTTTGCTTATCCTTTAATTATATGTGGATACTATTAAACAGTGATTTAAAGACTACAACCACATTACCACCACCAAACACTCTCTTTGAAGTTATCAAATGAGGCCTTAGACTTTATCTGCTAATACAAACTTCCCAGTTTTTTCTCATCTTGCCAGATGATAGAGAAAATGATAGTTTTTGAGAAAAGCACAAATTGAATTCGAGTCTGGGCAGAAACATGGAACTTCATGTCTATTTTTATTCAGACTTCAGATCATTTTACTTAGCACTTTCTAACTGACTTGTCAGCAAGCTGCCTACACTCCCCAAGTGTGTCTACCCCAGAATGCCTCTTTCCTCCAACTTTCACCTCCCTTCCTCTTCCTTTCCCAGAGAAACTTGCCTCATGCCCATTCTACTGGGCTTCTGACAAGGGACTGCATAATGAGATAAACTAATTCAGTTCTGAAGTTGAGTGTTAATTCAAGCCAAGACGTTGAAGCTAATGACAATGTACTGTTTCTCATTTTTCACTCCTGAGATGTTATTTTGACATTGAGCCTCAGTGGATAAATCAAAGGAATGAGTAATGTCAAGAATAAACTATGCTACAAGAGACAATACTGATTTTTTAAGATAAAATGGCTTTTGACATTACTTAAGTCAAAAATTGGAAGCAGACCCTTGCTCTGCCTCCCACTGGGGGTATTGGCTCAGGAGCCCGGACCTGAGAATCAACTGACAAGGCCTCTAATCCCCAAACGGATATGCCTTTGATCTACTTGCTAGAGCCCAATTTTAACCAGGCCAAGATTTATGGGTCTGGGTTGAATTTTTTTTTGTTACTATCACTGTCTTTACTGTCCTCAGATGGCTTCTACCTGAGTCAGTCATCAAATCCCACACCAGATGAAGGAGCCCAGATCCACAGAAAGACCTACAAAAACAACTTGAGGGGGCACCTGGGTGGCTCAGTCAGTTAAGCATCCAACTCTGGCTTTGGCTCAGGTCATGATCTCATGGTTTGTCAGTTCGAGCCCCACATCAGGCTCAGTGCTGACAGTGTGGAGCCTGCTTGGGATTCTCTCTCTCTCCTCTCTCTCTCTCCGCCCCTGTGCCGCTTATGTTCTCTCTCTCTCTCTCTCTCTCTCTCTCAGTAAATAAACTTAAAAAAAAAACACAACTTAGAACAGTCTAGGCTGTTTACTCCTTTTTATAATGACAATAATGATGGTTTTTCACACTTCACACTGTTGTTATGGAGAGAAAATAACAAAATATTTTTAACCCGAAATACCATGTAACACATGCAAGAAATTCCCAGTTTTCTCTTAAATCATATCTTGCTATTAAAACTGCTACTATCTCGGGCACCTGGGTGGCTCAGTCAGTTGAGTGTCCAACTTCGGCTCAGGTCATGATCTCATGGCTTGAGAGTTCAAGCCCTGTATCAGGCTCTGTGCTGACAGCTCGGAGCCTGGAGTCTGCTTAGAATTCTGTGTCTCCCTCTCTCTCTGCCCCTCCTCTGCTCACTCTCTCTCTCTCTCTCTCTGTCTCAAAAATAAATAGACATTAAAAAATTTTCGTTAATTAAAAAAAATTTTAAACTGCTACTAACAAGCAAAATATATGGATAAAATCCTGCACTTACACTAAGCTTTAAAACGAATTAAATTACTCTCACTCTGGAAGCATCCTAGTGGAAATAATCAGTCCCTCTACTGAATTTATGCTTATTTGAGATTGTACAATTTTGGCTCTGCTTTTACACAGCTCAAGCATTTGACAAACTGAGAATCTGTTCTATTTTTCCTTTAGGGCAGCTTTATTCTAAAACACAAAATCCCTGAATTTCTCATATTTCGGTTTATTCCATTATATCCAACTTTCTGTAACCAAGTCTCTGTCTACATATTCCACGTGTTGCCATTTCCCCCATTAGTACGTGCGTTTAGGCTTCACATTATACACTAACCAGATGCCTTGTATTATGGCCTTCCAGACAGTTTCTGAAGAGAACATTCAATCATCTGTGCATTACCAGATCTCAGAAACTCTTCCACAATCCCCATGATGTTGCCCAATAGGAATAGTTGAATGAGTAACATATCACCTTATTTACTGATCCATGAATATACTTACTTTTAACCATATAAACACAGTAATCCTAAAAGGGTAGATAGTTATCTTGGAACATGTCATTAAAATGTGGCTGATACCAGGGGGAAAAAAAGTTCTGTTGTTAAGACTATGCATTTCTGCCACACATCATTTTTAAACTTTCTGGGACACCTGGGTGGCTTAGTCGTTAAGCGTCTGACTTCTGCTCAGGTCATGATCTCACGGTTCATGAATTTGAGCCCCGCATCAGGTGAGCTCAAGCCCCGCTTTGGGTAAAACACGAGCCCTGCTTCTCTTTCTCTCTCCCCACCCCACCCCACCCCACCCCACCCCTCCTGGGCTTCTCTCTCTGCAGGGCTCACCTGCACCCTCTCTCTCTCTTTCTCTCTCAAAAAATAAAAATAAAGTAAGAAAATAAAATGTTTTGTAAGAGCTCTATGTGGCTGCCAATACTGACTAGGGTGTAACAGGAAAACATTCAGATTTACTTCTAGCACAGAAATGAATATACAGTATTCAATATGCCACATAGATGAACAGTTCAAATATCAGAACAGAAAGTAAACTTTCATTCTTATAAACTCCAAGTCCCAAAGCAAGTATAAACGCTAAAGCCTCCAAAATAGGAAACTAATATACTCTTTATGATTAACAACTGGTATAAGATCTGCTTCTCGAAATAATTGTTTCCTTGTCTGCCACCCACAGACTGACTGCCCTCGATCTTTGTCATGGCTTTGTGATCCCATCTGTTCTATCTCCCTTCCAAATTTTCCTGGATTTGTCTTTTTCCGAATTCTACTGCCATCACTTACCCTAGTTCCGTGACACATTCATCAGGTCAGACATCCTATAGGATTTAGTGGGAGGTTGGTTTGGAGGGACTGCAATCCAGTCTGGCTAAGGAAAGGTGAGATGTGCTCCCTGTGACGCTGTCTCTGGGGGAGCGTGACTTCTCTTTTCGTTTCTGTGTCCACAAATTGCTTCAATAAAAGACAGGGACAAACCTAAGTGCCAACTCAACTAAGCAATCATCTGGGTCACCACTGGCCTCTTTCGTGTCTGTGTGAATATCAGATAGAAGTACCCTCTCCATGGGGTGCATGGGTGGCTCATTCGGTTAGGTGTCTGACTCTCGAATTCCGCTCAGGTCACAATCTCACGGTTTGTGAGATGGAGCCCCATGTCAGGCTCTGTGCCATCAGCTTGGGATTTTCTCTCTCTCTCTCTGCTCCTCCCCTTCTCCCTCTCTCTAAAAACAAACAAATAAATAAACAAATAAACATTTAAAAAAAAAAAGTACCCTCTCTAAGAGAGCAGCTTGGTCAAAGGCAGGCCAGAAGAGCCATGGTCAGAAGTTGTAAGTGAAAGACATAATGGCAACACCCAAAATGAGTCAGATGAGCGGGAGTCAGAGTCCAAAGAGGCAGGTAGGGGCTGTCCATCACAGTCCTAGACCAAGTGGGCTCACCAGCTGGCTGCAGTCAGAGCCTAGCCTCACAGATTTTAAAGTCAGACAGACCTGAATTTGAATCCAGTGTGTGAACTCAATTAACTAAGCCAAGACTCCATCTCCTCATCATTCAAATGTAGACAATATTATCTGCAGTAAAGGGATATTACAAGTTAATTCTGTAATGTATGTTATAGGTCAGATCTTTTCACAGCCCCCTCCCTACACCTGCTCCCACTACCTACCTCCTTACCCCCCTTAAGCACAGCCCAGAACCACAGCTAGGATAATAGCTGGCCATATAGCAAAACTCTGAAACTACTGATGGTCAGCATCAGAGAAGTCCAGTGGATGGTGACACTTTTAAGGTTCTGATCTTGCCTCACAGCTCAGCGGACACATGAAAAGTTCCCACCTTGGCTGAGACAGGAATTTATATGTCCTGTAGTTGCCATGGGAATTTCAAAGTATCAGTCACAGATGTGTACATAAACCGTGACACAACTGGAAGAGGATAAAAAAAAGCAATGGGATGGGGTGCCTGGGTGACTCAGTCAGTTGAGCGTCCAGCTCTTGATTTTGGCTCAGGTCATGGTCTCATGGGTTCATGAGTTTGAGCCCCACATCAGGCTCTGCACTGACAGTCAGAACCTGCTTGGGATTCTCTCTCTCCCCCTCTCTATTCCCCACTCTCTCTCTCTCTCTCTCTATGAATAAATAAGTAAATAAACTTTAAAAAAGTTATAGGGTACAAGAGGAAAGAACTGAATTGAAGTATGAAGCATAATTCAAAAGATTTGGGTTTGTTAGTTTTTCATACACTTGCTTTTAAATAACCATTTTCTCTTGCATCCTTTATCCTAACTTAAAGCAGCAGCAGATAAGGTAGGTGGGGATTTAAAATCAGGCAGGTTGTGAGGAATAGGAATGTGAAACGAGCAGGTTATGCTTCAGATGATTACTCATGGGTATTTCTTCAACTAATTTGAAATGCACATGATAACCCCCATTTTAGAGGAAATGAAGATAATAGACCAGAAGGAAAAAATAACTTTGCTGAGCATCTAAATCAGGAGTGTTGGAACGAGAATGTAAATCAGGTCAGTGTGACTCCAACGGACGCTCTATTACACCCATCAGAGAACACTGAGCAGGTGAGGAGCCGGGAATCATCCAAGCGGCATCAGGAGGCATAATGACCCAGATCATACAGAGGGGGAAGCTGAGAAATGGGCCAGGGGCAAGGATAAGGGCCGTCAGGACTCCCCAAACAAAGAGATGCCTCTAAGGGAGCAAAAGAGGTTTACAGAAAGCTTTATGATCCTGGAATGAAAGAGTGACTCATAATACTGACCATTTCTTTATTCCCAAAGGGCCTTGCAGCTCTGACACAGCTACTCACCCAGAGAGGACGTTTCCCAAACGTAAAAGCCCTCTATCCTCACTTCTCTAAAAGTAAGTCCTTTGAGAACAAAGCTGGTGTCTCTCTGTGTCCCTAGGCAAGCTTTGCGGACAAACTGGACCAGTCTGTCCTCCTCACCTGCCTATAAATGACCCACTGGTGACGTCCTGCTGTTGGCATGATGACCCGGCTAAGTTGATACACATTGTAACACGCAGTTTCAATGACATCAGCATGGTTTTGTTATTAATGCAGGTCTTGGACGATGGTAGTATTTTGAAAGGCAAGAAAGATTTTAAGCATTGAATTTACACTGTGTACATAAACAACATCCCAGCCCAATTCTGGAAATATTACCAATCTAAAACTCATCATCCTGGATAATAAAAGGACGTTTATTACAGATTTCGAATAAACATGTTTTTTAAATCTCAATATCATAATTCCATCGTGTCACATGCCCTATTATATCCACTTTACACTTGGCTCGTGTTGATTACTTCTCTCGGCTACATCCCTACTGTGCACCACCCAGTTTCTCTCTACTTTTCACTCTGATATAATGGAGAGAATTCAGCATTTGGGCATAGGAGTGTAAGGTTTAAATTCTAGTTCAATAACTTACTCGCTACATCTCAAGGCTTCTCTGGAGTTCCAAACTCTTTTTTTCTTATTTTTAATGTTTTCTTTATTTTTGAGAGAGAGAGAAAGAGAGAGACAGTGTGAGCAGGGGAGGGTCAGAGAGAGAGGGAGACACAGAATCCGAAGACAGGCTCCAGGCTCTGAGCTAGCTGTCAGCACAGGGCCTGACATGGGGCTCGAACCGTGAGATCATGACCTGAGCAGAAGCCGGACGCTCAACCGATTGAGCCACCCAGGCGCCCTTGGAGTTCCAAACTCTTAATAAAACTGTGATGATCATTTTGTTTTACAGCCACCTACTTTCACACATTTTCCTCTGACCTTTCTTGTGAGCATGGAATATTATGGGCTACATGGAAAATGATATCTAGACTCCCTTTATAACTACAGCAATCCTAAACAAACAAACAAAAAAAATATATATATATATTCAAATACCCAATGGAACAACAACAAAATATGAAATTTTACAATTGGATTTAATAATACTAAATAGCAGCGATGGAAAAAATTCAAATAGAAAAACACGAGACAGGTAAAGGAGCAAATGTACCATTTTCAGGGCTCATTTTGATGTTCCACTTGCTCTTTGTTGAAATAACAGAGAAGTGGAGGAGAGACTAGAACAAATATGTACAAAACTGCTGGTGCTTCCTTTCATAATGACTTTGAACTCATTAAAACAGGAGACCTAAAGGTCATCAGTGGTACAATAATGATTTTTGTCAAATCATAACAAAAGTCATATGTATTGACTAGAAGAAAGCAAATGAAATTGATTTATAATTAAACAGTGTTAAAGTGGAGAGTTCTATGGGAAATAGAATCTTCTTTGAACTTACACCAGGATTCTCTAAGACCTTTACCTACACTTCAGCAGATTCTTTCTGGGGCTTTCAATAGCTATGACTGTAAAAAAAAAAAAAAAAAAAAAAAATGGATTTCTTTCTACCTTGTGGGCCTGAGCCACAGCACAGGTGGAATAATGCTGTGTTTTCGGGCTGCCTTGTTCTCTCTTAAAATCACTCAGGCCATAGCTCTGCGGAAATGGGACTACCTGGGGTGCCTGAGGTCAGCGGCAGCTCCTTTCCTGGCTATACCTTCTCCCGAGATTTCTAGAAAATTAGCCATTACCTTCATTTGTTACTTTACAGTGATCAACCTTTTGGAGGATGGCTTTAATGAGCTCACAACCTAAAATATTCAATGTTTTCATGCTCCCCTAGCATTTACAACAGTCAGACCACATGAAGCATACCGTTATTGAGAGATAATGTAGCCCAAAGAGGCAAAATGATCTTATATAGTGAGAAGAATAAGTACTGTGCTAAAGAAAATGAGTGAAATCATGGTAAAATCATATTTCAAAAAACTCGGCACTATATTTTCTATTCAGACTTCAAATGGTTATAGGAATTTTTTTATTAATTATAGGACTTGGAATAAAATTGAAGGACCATATCCAATTACTACTTAATTTTTCATTAGTTTCTTTTACCTTATATTACTTTTTTCAATGATTACTTTAGCCGATTGTGTAAGAATGCTAATATATTTTAATGTGAAAATACAGGCAACGGTACTTGGCATTATCAGAATGAACAATACTTCTACTTGTAGGCTCCTTAATAATAAGTATTTGTCATTTCTTACTTCTCTGTAATCCTTAGGCTATGAGGGCCTGGTTTTCACCTCAAGGAATAAAAATAAGAATTTAATCTAATAGATTTATTATTCTCTATCAAAAATATATAAAAGGCAGGGGCCTGGCTGGCTCAGTCAGTAGAGCATGTGGCTTTTGATCTTGGGGTTATAATTCATGCCTCCTGTTAGGCGTAGAGATGCTTAAAAATAAAATCTTAAAATATATGTTTATATATATATATGTTTATATATGTTGGTATATATATATATATATATATATAAAGAATATATGCTTACTTTTTTATTCATTTAAAACATTTGTTTTTCAACAGATATTTATTTAAACAGCTATTATGTGTCAAGTACTGCTGTAGGTCCTGGAGCTGTGGTAATAAATAAAACACAAGGTCCATAGGGCGCCTGGGTGGCTCAGTCCTTTGGGTGTCTGACTGGCTCAGGTCATATCTCAGAGCTTGTGAGTTTGAGCCCCATGTCAGACTCTGTGCTGACAGCTCGGAGCCTGGAACCTGTTTTAGATTCTGTGTCTCCCTCTCTCTCTGCCCCTCCCCCACTCGTGCTCTGTCTCTCTGTCTCTGTCTCTCTCTCTCTCTAAAACAAATAAACATTAAAAAATTTAATAAAAAAAACACAAAGTCCTATGTCATGTGAAGCATATATTCTAGTAAGATAGATAGTAAAGTGTGTATGTGTGTGTGTGTGTGTGCGCGCGCGCATGTTAATTTTATTTCTCAAGCTGACTAGATCATGGGGTGCCCTTATATTTGGCTAAACATTTTTTGTGAGTATGTCTGTGAGACTGTTAGAATTAGCATTTGACTGGTAGAGTCACTGAAGAGGTTGCCCTCCTCAATATGGATGGGCATGATCCAAGGGCCTAAATATAATTCAGCCCTTCCTTCCTAGTTGCTTCAGCTGAGTCATCGGTCTTCTCCTGCCCTGAAGCTCCTGGTTCTCAGGCCTTTGGACTTGGACTGAAGTACACCATTGGCTTTCCTGGGTCTCTAGCTTGCAATGTCAGATCATAGGAGATAGATAGATAGAATTTAGTTCTGTTTCTCTAGAGAAACCTAATACTACATATAGATATAGTTATGGGAAAAAATGAATTAGGATAAGGAAAAAGAGTGAAAGCAAAGCTTTGCTAGATAGAGTGTTTGGAGTCTCTGAGGTGACATTTAAAGAAAGACCTGACTGAACTGAGACAAGAACCACGTGGATAACGGGAAGACTCCCCTCCCACACACACCTCTAAGAGGAAGAAGAAGGAAGGACGACAGCAAAAGGTAATCAATACATTGGCACTGGAAAATGGTTGCCATGTTCGAGGCACAGCGGGAAGGCTATTGGAGTTGGAACATGGTGAGCAAAACAGAGAGTGGTAGGAAATGAGATCTAAGAGACAGCCTAGGGCCTGAGCAGAGAAAGGACTTTGATTTTTCCTCTTAGCATGAGGGAAGCCATTGGACCCGAGAACAGGGGAATAACACAGTTGACACAATCTGACCTCATTTATACAGGAGTGTGGTGACGGCTGAGTTGAGGAGTGCTGGGAAGTATGGAAGGTTAGGCTGTAATGGGACACAAAATGGTGCCTTGGACCACATGTAGACATGGAGAGGATAAGCAGCGGTTTGATCTGGATACACTGTAAAAATCTATAGGATTTGGTGATAAATTAAGTAGGGGATGTGAGATGAAGTAAGGAATCAAAGATGGGCACTAAGGGTTTTGGCCTAAGCAATTAAGGGAATAATGAGACTATCTCCTTAATTTTTCTCATTCTAATATTTCAGTCTGTCTTCAAACAAAAGAACAGGTCAACTTACCTAACAGAGTGGTAATTAGTCTAAACTACAGAATTTAGGAATATAAAAATTCTATTTAGCCACTCTCACCTCACCCACTTCTCCCTGGCTCCAATTCCATTATTCTTTTATTACTTTTCCTGAACACCCATAATCTATTATCTAGAGATTAATCTGGATCAACTTGTTTTGTTGCTGCATTTATTTAAAATGCAAACATACTTATGAGACCTGGCAGGCTATGAATCATAAAAATTCTAGTATGCATTGATTTAACACATTGTTTTCCTTCTAACATGAACCTTTAACGTGGGGTTGAAGGGGATGGTGATCCCAGGTGACAAACTCAAAAGAAATATTTGGGAATATATGCTTAAGTACTTAGGTAACAAGCAGCTGGATGTGGAAAAATAAAACATGAGGCTTGGAAAACCAGAAAGCAATATGAAGTCAGTGCTCTTCTAGAAGGACAGAGAAAGTAAAGAGATGTAGAAAAACAAACATGCAAACAAAATGCTCACCAGTTTCACTAAGGGCGTGTGCTGCTTTATACCAAGAAGGAAATATCTGTTCCCGAACAACAAATAGTAGTGTAAGTTCAGTACATTTCACAAGTTGTTTTTTTTTTTTTTTTGAGAGAGAGAGAGAGAGAGAGAGCATACGCTCATGAGCAAGCAGGGGAGAAGCAGAGAGAGAGAAGCCTGTCTGTCAGCGAGAAGCCTGACTCGGGACTCAATCCCACAAACCGTGAGAACGTGACCTGAGTCAAAATCAAGAGTTGGACGCTTAACTGATTGAGTAACCCACACACCCTACAAGTATTTGTTATGATTGTTAATAAAGCCCTTTGATTTTTCATAGTATATGCCTCAGTGAAAAGCCTTTAACTATTTTATATTATTAAAAACAAACCATTTTATATTATAAAGCCAGTATAAGCTACAAATTTGCATAGGTAGAATAAAAGGAACACAGTTAGAAAGACAGAATCGCAGTGACCATATTTCCCGAATCAAAAGTAGACAAATATAGGGCACCTGGGTGGCTCAGTCGGTTAAGCGACCAACTCTTGATCTCGGCTCAGGTCATGATCTCACAGGTTCGTGGGTTCGAGCCCCGCATCAGGCTCTGTGCTGATGGCGTGGAGTCTGCTTGGGATTCTGTCTCTCTTTTTCTCTGTCCCTCCCCAACTTGTGCTTGCGCTCACTCACTCTCTCTCTCTCTCTCTCTCGCTCTCAAAATAAATAACTAAAAAAAATTTTTTTTACAAAAGTAAACAAATATAAGCCAATAGGTTTGTGACTGCGAGAACCCAGTTGTTGGCTTAAAAAACCTGTCTGATCTTTCAAGAGCAACCACGGGTGCTTACAAAGTCTTCACCTGGCCAGTCTTACCGGGGGCAGCCCTCCCTTCTCCTCCCCTAGGCAGGGAGAATGGAACAGGGCAGGAGTGGACACTCTGGGTTAGCCTCTCGTTCATACTATTGAGGAAGTAACCAGAGGCTTGACCATTACTGTCATTCTGGCTTGTCATCTGAATCAGCTACACCAACCCCTCAGCTCTCTCCAGCTCACCTGAACTCCCGACAACGAGAGAGAGTATCTAAATTGACAGCTACCCGCGAAAATCCAAGCCCTCTTACTGCTCAACATAAGCCTCACGACATAATAACAAAGCGTGACTGAGGACTGACTTACCTTCCCTGAAACCCACTTCACCTAAATCAGACATTTCATGAGTATCAGCCTTCACTCCCAATCAAAAGCACACTTCTACGTTTCTGCTACTAAACCACGTCTTTCACGGATGTTCTTCTCCGATCTAACAATAAATACCTTCTCATGGGTTTTACGTGGGAGTGTGTTTTAGCACGAAGTCAAGGCCTCTATGGAATGAGGCTTTCTGTACTGTGGGCCCTCATACAAAGCGAAAAGGAGATACGGCCCTTAAACTCATAGGATTTCATTCTAACTTGGTTGGGTCATTAGGAGTAACGTAACAAGGAAGTGGGTGGGACGTGCTGCCCTAGTGGTTTATTTTTTCCACTTCATATACTCCTCACCAAATTCCCTTCCATCACCACCCCCAGCCTGCCTCACCGCCCACACCCCCCCCCCACACACACACACAATCTCATCCTGTTGAGATCTAGGAATTCTGATTCTGTCTGCTTCCTTCTCCTCTGTCTCTACCTCCTAAATTAAGATCATACTGTCATAAAAAAATATAGTGGAAGTAATGGTGTATGACTTGCAAGGTAAGATCATAAAGACCTCTGCCTCATTCTCTTCTATCCATTCTGGGTCAGTAAAACTGCTACGTCATGGGGACTCTCAAGCAGCCCTGGGGAGAGGTCCATGTGGCAGGGCACTGAGGCATCCTGCAAATAGCCAGCAAGCAACTGAGGGCTGCAGTCAGAGCTATGGGAGAGAGCTGTCTTGCTGATCCCCAAGGCATAGCCAAGGCTTCGGGTGACCTCATGTTGCCTGAAATTTAGTGGAAAATTTCAAGACAGACCCACCCAGCTAAGCCACTCCCAGATTCCTGACCCACAGGAACTGTACGAGATGGTATTTATTATTGTTCTAAGCTAGTAAGTTTCAGAGGTAATCTGTTCAACAGAAAGATATCACACGTATTCATATATAAAATAAGTTTCTTCTCATCTGAATCCAAAAACCTCTGATTAATTAATAGAATTCCCTCTAACAGATGTATGTAATTTACATAGTCACATATGTTACATTTATATAATTCCTCCTGGGGATTTAACTCATCCCCAGGAAGATCTTTATGAACTGCTTCATTAGGGGTTATTAACTTTGTCCAGGAGCCTACTGTGACTTGAACAAAATCAGAAATCATGTTATAATACCAGGCATTTAGTTTCTCTACAGTTTTGTTTGTTACATCTGTTGTAGTTTTATAGCTGTCATGAAAATTATAATTAACAATTTGCTACTTTTGTGAGAAATTTTCATTTTATCCAGAATTTTGTGCTTTTAGATATTGGGCTCTATTTGCATATTTCATGATGTAATTAATGTATTGTCATTGTACCCTTGTAAATTCTTCATAAGGTTGACATTTTCCAAACAAGTAGCTATGAGAAAAATCAATTTTTTTCTCACATTATTTTTATAATTTATTCCTGCTTCTTAGGAACAAAGAGGTAAACAAGTTGACCTTTATGCCTTAAATAAATTCTTTGTCCCAGAAGATCTTTCTAATATGTCTCAGGTCAATTGCACCTTCCTGTAACATTCTTTATATGATTTTTTTTCAAACCTTAGTATGTAACCCATTGCCTAATTTAGCCAAAAGCTAAAACCTAGCCAACAATAAAAACAATATCTACCATTTTCAGAGGCTGCTTAAGTGCCAGTGTGCTATGGGCTTTTATGTTGGGTTTTTAATCTTCACAGCAATCCTGTGAGATAGGTACTGTTATTAACATCCCCAGTTCATAGCCCATGAAAGAGTATTTAAAGAAGGGAAGGATCAGGAGCTTTCTTCCCTGCACAAACAGGATTCAAACCCAGACAATCCATCCCTAGGGCACTGGATTCTAGCCACTCCAATCCACAGGGCCCGTCTTGACTTCCATATAGGATTCAGCGTCTTATGGACTGAATTATAAACCCCCAGAATGTAGATGTTGAAGCCCTAATCCCTACTGTGACTATAGTTGCAGATAGGGCCTTTAGGAAAGTAATTAAGGTTAAATGATTTCATAGGATGGGGACCTAATCCAATAGAATTGGTGTCCTTTTAAGACAAAGAGATACCAGAGCTGTGTGTGTGTGTGTGTGTGTGTGTGTGTGTGTGTGTAGAGGCCATGTGGAGACAACATAAGATGGCAGAAGTCTACAAGCCAGGAATGAAGGTCTCACCAGAAGCAACACTGATGACATCTTGATCTTGGATCAATCATGACTATGAGAAAAAGAATTTCGACTATTTAAGCTAGCCAGCCCGGGGTATAATCTTATGGAAGTTTAGGCAGAATCCACTGTTTCCTCTCCCACTGCATCCTCCCAACCCTCCTCGATGAATTGGGAAGAGTTAACCATGCTCTGACTATTAATGCAGTTACGTATCTTACATAAAATTGATCATAATTAATTGCCTATATTTATATTCTTTCAGGCTTTCTTATTCTTTGATGCATTAAAAATTCACTATTCTCATACACTAATATTAGACTTAACATTGTAATTACCCAGCACATATTAATGCTATTAATCATGTCATCCCTATATTTAAAAGTAAACTGTTGTTAAACAGAGCCTTCCTTCTTAGCTATAGAAAATGAACAGTTAAATAGGACATCAAGCTTTATAGCACTGAAATATTAATGTCCCTACTGCTTACTTAATTTTGAAATTCATTGGTTATGCCTCAAAGTGACCATCTAAATATCGAGATCCCTGTTTTCTAGAGTTCTAACTACTCACATGACTTAGGTTGGCCCCTGCTAAATAAATCCTGGCTCCGCACATTTCTCTTTCTCTTCTTGCCAGGTCTTGGCCACAGCATCCTGTGTCCTAAACCATTCTGTAACCTTCTAGTCTCGAAATCCCTATCTGTCCTATCTTGCCTTCTATCAAGGTTTTTTTCTCTTTGCAAACATAACACAGTCACTATAGCAACATTTATGCTCTAGAGTCAGATGAATTTTAGTGATTTCTCCACCATTTGGTACAGCCAGCAGAGGCTGGTCAAGTTGCTGAAATGCATGTGCCCCAAGGGGCACCTGGCTGGCTTAGTCAGAAGAGCATGTGACTCTTGATCTTGGGACAATCTCAGGGTCATGAGTTCAAGCCCCACGTTGGGAGTAGATATTACTTAAGTAAATAAAACTTTTAAAAAATTCATATGCCTCAGCATCCTCATTTGTTTAATATGGTAATGACTCCTTGGTTATTATGAGGAGTGAATGAAGTGAAAAGCACTTAGCCCAGTGTACAGAACATAATAAATAATAAATTGTAGTTATTTTTAGGGTTGCTGACTAGTCAGATTAGTCTATTGATTGTTTGTAAATGGGTGCTGCTAGTTCTAATTTTATGATTGTTGGCTACCTATTTTGAGACAGAACCTCTGACTGAAATGTTGAAACTAAAGAAATGATTGAGGTTAAGAATGTGGAAAGTTGGATAAACTAAGACTGAGATAAATGTTTAGAAGCAAGGAGGCATTTTGTTTTTCCTGCTCAAACTACACCAAAGATACATTTAGTTCCCCTAAGTACAACAGGAGATCTCTCTTTGAGATAGTGATTTCATTTCCTTTAGGTAAGTGCCCAAAAGTGGGATTGCTGGATCATATGGTAGCTCTACTTTTAACATTTAAGGAGTTTCCATACTATTTTCCAGTTGCTGAACCAATTTACATTCCCACCAACAGTGCACACATGTTCCCTTTTCTCTTTACCCTCACCAGCACTTGTTAGCTCTTGTCTTTTTGATACAGTAGGTGTGAGGGGATATCACTGTGGTTTTGATTTGCATTTCCCTGATGATTTAGTGATACTGAGTACCTTTTCACGTACCAGTTGGCCATTTCCATATATTCTTCAGAAAAATGCCTGTTCGGATCCTTTGCCCCTTTCTTCATTGGGTTATCTGTTTTTTTAACTATTGAATTGTAGGTGTTCCTTATATGTTCAGGATATTAATCCCTTATCAGATAAATTATGTGCAAATATTTTCTCCCATTCCTTAGGTTGCCTCTTCATTTTGTTGATGGTTTTGCTGTGCAGAAACTTTTTAGTTTCATAGACTCACACTTGATTTTTGTTTATGGCTTGTGCTTTTGGTGGCATGTAAAAAAAAGCATTCCCAAGATCACTATCAAGAACATTTTTCCCTATATTTTCTTCCAAAAGTTTTATGGTTTCAAGTCTACAGTTAAATTAACTTTTGTGAATGATACCTGCAAATATCCTTTATCAACCTTAAGGAAGATACCTTCCATTGCATGTGTGTGTATATATACACACACACACACACACACACACACACACATTCCATACAATGGAATATTATGCCACCATAAAAAAAAAAGATGAGTTGTGTCATATGCAACAACATGGATGGACCTAGAGGGTATTATGCCAAGTAAAATAAGTCAGGTTGAGAAAGACAAATACCATGATTTCACTCATTTATGGAATCTAAAATAACCAATGAGGCGGAGCCTGGGTGGCTCAGTCAGCTGAACATCCAATTCTTGATTACAGCTCAGGTCACAATCCCATGGTTCCTGAGATCAAGCTCCACATTAGGCTCCACCCTGACAGCATGAATCTCCGCTTAGGATTCTCTCCCTCCATCTCTCTCTCTCTGCCCCTCCCTTGCTCACACTTGCTCTCTTCTTTCTCTCTCTCTAAATAAATAAAACTTTAAGAAAAATAAAATAGCCAATGAATAAACAAACCTAAATCAGACCTATATGAATAGAGAACAAAACTGGTGGTTTCCAGAGGGGAAGGGGGTAGGGGGTATGGGCAAAATGGGTGAAGGGGAGTGGAAGATATAGGCTTCCACTATGGAAGGACTTATTCATGAATACGTCACAGGAATAAATGGCACAGCATAGGCAATATGATCAATACTGTAAAACCATTACATGGTGACAGATGGTAGCTACACTTGCAGCGAGCATAGTGTAGTATATAAAGAAGTTGAGTCACTACATCATATACCTGAAACTAATGTAACATTGTGTGTCAGCTATATTCAAATAAAATGTTTTTTTAAATATTCTTTATCATCTTTTCCAGGGTTATCATGGTAACCACTATAGAACTGGAGAGGTTTACCTTGAAAAAGACAATATATATGGTAGCATAATCAATTCTTCAAATAGTTGAAGAGCTGGCTTTTGGGAAAACTGAACTAAAACTAATTCTGTGACATGCAAGGGAGAAAAATTATAATCAGTGAATAAAAATTATAGAAAAGCAGATTTAGTTAAATATAAGAGACTCCCAACAGTAGGAAATTATAGAAACTAGTAATGAAATAGAAACCAAAATTAGATTTTTACAATTTTTGAGAAGTCATCTGGTCACCAAAGTCTGAGAAATAGAGTCAATCCCTTATACATTTGGGTGTGTTGTGGCAAGATTTAAAGGTCTTTTAAGGGGTGTTTAGTTGGGAAGAACATCAGATATTCTCTTCCATCTCTGATCCTCTTATTTCTAATCAAAAGCACACGGAGAGGCACGGTTACTGAAAAAAAAAAAAGCTCAATATTCAAGGCACGATTGTTGCCCACAGAAATCTAATGCAGCTCCTGCAAACAGATTTTTAAAAACCCATCTATCAATAGCACATCTAAGAAACTGTAGAATTGAAAATACTATCTCTCAAAGAAATTTTCCCCAAAATCTATGACACTCATACAAAATAAGTATCTAACTATAGATTTCCTTTAGAGAAAAAAGGACGTGGAACAATTTATGTTTATAAACCTAGAAAGTGTTATTTGCTTGTACTGAATCCAAATTCAGACTCTCTAGTTTATCATAAAGAAAAGTGATGTGTTAACTGAAGACACTAAATATTTATCTGATATTGCCTTTTTCTTTTATAAAAAAGGCAAAATGTAACTATTGTCCTGGAAATTTAAAATGCTGAAATGAGTTGGCCATGATTACTGATTCTTTTATCAACCATCTATCCATGTTACAATTCGTTAGATTTGTGTGCTAACCTGGCTACATAAGTTACATTATTTTTATTTACTACAAAACTTTTTTATTTTTTATTATTTATTATTTTTATTTATTACATTATTTTATGATTTTTATTTATTACAAAAATACATTATTTTTATTTATTGAGAAACTTTATAGTAATTTTTACTTTCCCATTTGTCAGATGAGGATCCAAAGGTTTGGAAAGATTATGACTTTCTCATAGCCACAGATAATAACTGGCACTAATAAGTTGGTATTGTTGTTTATATAAAAATGTATGTTAATAACTCCTATCAATACAATAGAGGCTTAAATTTTAGTTCTGATAGCAAATGATTAATATGGCAGTAGAAGCAAAATTATCTACTTACTTTTTCTTTTTACAACATCTATTTCTATTCTATTGAATCAACATTTTTATATTACAGTTCACTTTCATGTTAGTTTGCCCAATAACAGCAGTTTTAAATCCTGCTGGAAATACTGTCTGTAAATCTGATTATGTATGCTAATGTGTATGCACCACTTATGATAGAAAAGAAAGCTATTTCAAATATAGTATTATGTAAAGGAGAGGACGAAATTAAAATGGACTGGTTATAAAATGAAATTTTATTGTTTTAATCTATGTGATGAAAATTAAGACCCATCAGGCGTATTTTAAACTTTAAGTTAATTATTTTAGTAATCTCTACACCCAATGTGGGGCTTGAACTCACAACCCCGAGATCAAGTATCATGGGCTCTTCCAACCGAGCCAGCCAGGTGCCCCCCATAAGTGTATTTTAATCTCTTACTTTAGAAAACTATGAAATTACATCAGTGGGATTTTACCAGCAAAGTTTTCTTGACTTTGTTATCTGTGTTCACAGCACCCACCTAAATTTGTACAATGATAATGGACTTAAAATTTTAAGCATTTTTCTTTCACAGAACTTTAGATATCAAAGAACTTACAAATTTGATCTAAACTGATCTTTTAAACAAGGACATTGAAACTCAGAGAGTTGGTGATTTAAACAGTAAAAAAATGTTCCTTTCCAAAATAACCTACATATCATTATTTTGGCTAAGGTTTAGCCAAATTCCTAACGCAAAATTCCTTCTTCTTGGTGACAATATTTTTTTTTTAATTTCAAATTTTGATTTAAATTTTAGTTAACATATAGTGTAAGATTAGTTTCAGAGGCAAAGTTTAGTGATTCATCACTTACCTATAACACCCAGTGCTCAACACAAGTGCCTTCTTTAATACCTGTCACCCATCTAGCCCATCCCCTGCCCACCTCCCGTCCAGCAACCTTCAGTTTGTAGTCTTTGTATAGTTAATTGTCTCTTATAGTTTACCTCTTTTTGTTCCTTTCTTCTATGTTCAACTGTTTAGTTTCTTAAATCTAACATATGGGTGAAATCACATGGTATTTGTCTTTCTTGGACTTATTTTGCTTAGTATAACACAGTGTAGTTCCAACCACATTGTTGCAAATAGCAATATTTCATTCTTTTTGATGGCTCAGTAATATTCCAGTGTGTTCCATGGACATATCACATCTTCTTGATTCACTCATCAGCCAATGGACATTTGGGTTCTTTCTACAAGTTGGCTTTTGTTGATAATGCTGATATAAACAACAGGGTGCATGTACCCTTTTGAATCAGTATTTTTCTATACTTTGGATAAACACCTAATAGCGCAAGACACATAATATTTTGTACTCTTTGGATGCTAAAGCTTAAAAAAAATGTTTTTAACATAAGGAACAGACTGCTAGAATCGACGTCACTGAAAAATAGAGAAGGTGGATTGATCTGTTAGGCAGCAGTCAGAAACCAATTTTTCTGGCTAGACTTTAAAAAGAAAGAAAAAAGAAACCTATTGCCTTTTTCTGCTTCTGATCATGCCTTCCAAAAATCTAATCTCCCCAAGTTAGCGAACTCTTTAAAATATATCAAGCCATGTCATTTCTCCTTCACTGACTTGCCTTCTGTACTCAGAGCCAAATCCAAAACCCTAACATGGCCCTGTATCCCCTCCCTGCCCTGCCCCCCACGCATGCCCTTTACGCCATCTCCATTCTCTCTCCTCCTCCACACACACTGCCCTCTTTTCTCTAGCACACTCACACCTTCGGACCCTTCCACTTGCAATTTGTTTTCCTTGGAAATCTCTTCCCACAGACACCCACGTGACTTGCTCTCCAGGTCACTCCACAAATGTGCTGATATGTCCACTCTTAAGAGGAAGACCTTCCCTGACACCCTGTATGTGGTAGCAGTCTTCCCCCCACTGTTATAAATATTTACCTGCATTTACTAACTGCCACCTAGCACATTTATGTATTGATGTATCATCTGTCTCTTCAACTACAACATAAAATCCATCGGAGCAAGGACATTTGCACATCCCCAGCACCTAGAAGAACAGTGGTGTGACAAAGGCACACAATGAATGTTTAATGAATTATTTGAATGAAGGAATGAACCCCTTTCTAAATTTTTTTATTAGCTAAATCGAACGTTTACATCAGAATTCACTCTGTACCATATAGTTCTATGGATTGTGCCAAATGCGTGTCATATATCTACTATTACAGCATGATACGAATGGTCTCATCACCCTAAACATTCCCTGTGTGCCACCTATTCATCCTATCCGTTCATGTCCCAAGGCCCTGGCAACTGTTTTTTTTGTTTGTTTGTTTTTTGTTTTTTTTTACACTCTCTAACTGCCTTTTCCAGAACGATGTCATACGGTTAAAATCATACAATATGTAGCTTCCTCAGTTATGTAGGCTTCTTTCACTTAGCAATATTCATTTCTGACCCATCCCGGTCTTTGGGGGCCTTGACAGCTCATTTCTTTTTATTACTGATTTAAATGCAACTGTAATATGTACCATGGTTTGTTTATTCATTCACGTATTGAGGGATATCTTGGTTGCTTCCAGTTGTTAGAAATCCAGCATAACTCCTATTCTTATTCCTCGATAGGCTTTCAAGATTTTTTCTTTGTCTTTGGTTTTCTGCAACATTCATCCAATATGGCTAAGTGTAGATTTTCTGGTACTTATCCAGATTTCTGGATTGTAGATCCAGAAATGGTCTGCCATTAATTTTGAAAATTCTCAGCCATTATTATTAGAGATATTTTTGCTGCTCCCTTCTCTTCCTGCTCCAACTGATGTTCTTCTTATACATAGCCCACTTCTTAGTAATTGCCCCATGGTTCTTTGTTTTCTGTTTAATCTTTCCATTCTTTCTTTCGTTTGTATTTCAGCCTGAGAAGCTTCTATGGAAAGATCATCAAACCCACGGATTCTCTCCTTAGCCATTCCAGTTTCGCGATCAGCCCTCCAGAGGTATTCTTCATTTCTGCTCCACTGTTTTTGACTTACAGCATTTCTTTTTGACTCCTCAGAGTCTCCATCCCTCTGCTTAACTTACCCATCTGGTCTTGCACGTTGTCCACTTTTTTCATTAGAGACCATAACATAGTTATTTTAAATTCCCAGCCCCCAGGAATTTAAATTCCAAAGTCTCTGCCATCTCTGCATCTTGTTGTATTGTTTGCCTTATCTCTTCACACTGTTTTTTTCTTGTCTTTTAGCATACCTCCTATTTTTTTGTTGAAAGACACAGGTGATGTTTCAGGGACTAGGAATTGAGGAAAGACCATTTGTTGTGAGGTTTTACGTTTATCTTGCTTAGAGTTAGGTGTGTTTACATGTGGGGTTTTTTTCCAGCTTTACTGAGATAGATTAACAAATAAGATTTGTGTAAGATTAAGATATACCCTGTGATGACGTGATACATGTAGAGATCCATGAAATGATTACCACAATAAGGTTAGTTACCATACCTCACAGAATGCCAATTTTTTTGATACAATGAGAACACTTAAGACCCTACTCTCCTAGCGTCTTTCAATTATATAATACAGTATTAACTCTCATCACCATGCTGTGTGTTAGACCCCCAGAGCTTATTGGAAGGTTGTACCCTTTGACCAACATCTCCTCATTTCACCATCCCCCCACCCCCCACCTCAGGTGATTCCAATGCTCGGACAAGTTTAGAAACCACTGTTCCACTGCACTGGTGGAACTTAATGGAATATCAGAGGTTCCTTGGCCAAAAATTAAACTTCCTACTTCAGAAAATATAGTAGAATCATCCTTCAGGTCTTATATTTTAGAAAATGTCTCCATATGAGCAAGTGTTAATTAATTAATTAATGCAAGACCAGACAGGGCAGGAGACCTAGAGAGAACTAAAATCTAAGAGTACGTGCACCCACTGGTCAGGCATGTAATAGGGAATAGATTAGTCTGGAGGTGCTATAGAGAAAGGTATTCCAGAAGCCAAAACAAGGTCCATGTCCACTAAGTACTTGGAGGAAAACCACAAAAATCTTAGCACACTAAAGAGTATGATGCTCAGAAACAGACGGATGGACTAAGGCACTGAATGGTTCCCAGGCTTCGCTGGACATTGGAATCGCCTGGCTCCCAGCCCCAGACATTCTGGTGTCATTGGTATGGGGTGCTCCACAGGGCATCCGGGTTTTTTAAAGCACTACAGGTGATTCAAATGTGCACTAAAGTTTCAGAACCACCGATCAAAGATCTTCTCAGGAATTCATCGCCCTTGCATGCTAGTAAGTGCCTTCCACCGTCAGATGAACTGGAATGGCTGTCCATCTGATGGACCGCATCTTGGGTACTAAACATGTATTGAGTAAGAGCTAAACTTCAGCTGAACTTATGGGACAGCCACTACATCAGTTTTGTACTCCCATGAGTAGCATGTATAAATTTGAAAGTCCAGGGTCCAAGAATCTCATGAGAGCAAGAAACCTCTCATTACTTTAGTCCCTGTAAAAAAATTCAAATGTCCCAAAGTGCCCCAGCTGACTTGGTAGAGGAGCATTCCATTTCAGTTTTGGAAGGATCCTTCCCCCGGCCCCAACATTATGCAAAGTTCCAAAGATTCCTTCAGAGAGCAAAACAGCCTGGGAGGATCCCCTCCCACCCTCCCTCCACTGGTAACACCGAGAACCCCAAAACGCACATTATCCTAGTCCACGCATTTTTAAAATGAACATGGAAGTCATCCCATTGAAAAAACATTTTTTATAGATGATTAATTAAAAAACAAATGTTGAATAAACCAACGAATTGATCATTAGTTAGATTCATTTGGAACAAGTTTTGCTTCATTCCCCCAACTGATATTTGGGAACACTTACTACACACAAGAATTTTTTTATAAATATTTTAGGCTGCGAGAGGATGACTTGGATATGAATTCTATTTTCAGAAACCTACACGTTTAATTATTCTAACTAAAGGAATAAAGTTGCCGAAAGAAAGACAAGAACTAAGGAATCAGTGAGAGTGTCTACACAACACGGGACAGATGAAAAAAGAAAAAAGATCAGAGAAGACTTTATGGTGAAAAACAGCCACTGAGCTAAACTTTCAAGGATGGCTGTGATTGGCTGATTCAACCTCACATTATTTCATTTTTTCCCCATAAAACCCCAGGGTCGCGCGTGGAGCAAGAATTATTTCTACCATCATCATGGCCACAGTTTTTCAAGTGAAAAAAAAATGAAGACCTGAGGTGATTATATAAATTGCCCAAAACCACAAAGCGTGTCAGTGATAAAACTTGAACTTGAAATTCTACCTTTTGACACCAAAAGCCAACCTCTTTCCACTTGCAGGCAATATTTACGGATATTTATATCTTCATTATACGAAATGTTGTAAAAAGTGCTCTTTTTATTGGTGGAACCTCTTCCCCACTCACCACTCTATTTTGAAGATCTCATCACTCTTTTAAGTCACTCATGACTTGGGCAGCATCTCACTATCCCAATCTGATTTAAATGTTTGTCTCGGGAACAACTGGCCTCAATCTTCACTATGCACTACGAGAAACTTAAAATTTTCAAAGACATTGAAAACAACTCATTAAACGTTGGGAATATCAGCCCAAGAAAACAAGGGCCATCCAGAAGAAGCCAAACTTTAAATCATCATCACATTGACCAAGAACTTTAGGAGGAGGACTTAATAGTGTACTCCATTCCATTTTTCCAGGAAAGTGCGTTTCGGATGCCACACTCTCATTAGTCAGGGGCCTCCTGAGACACAGCACCAATAGGCTGCAGGTACAGAAGGAAAAGAGATTTATGAGGAGGAATTGGCTCAGACAGTTATAGAGGCTGACAAGTCCAAGGTCTGCAGCCAGCAAGCTGGAGACCCAGGAAGGCGGAGGGCGGAGATCCAGTCTGAGGCAGAAGCCCAGAGAAGCAAAAGAGCCGTGTGGATTGGCAAACTACCTGGGTCGGTGCAAGAAGAAAGGGCAACCTTTCCAGATCAGTGGGCGGCGGGTTTAACGAGCAAGGGAACTTACCTCTGAGGCTTGGGTTAGGCGTGCAAGGCGGGTAGATCTCCGCACCAGGCCGCCTGAATCTGCACGGTTTACATAAGAGACCTCACCTGGGCCAGTCGCGTGTACTGTCCATTGCTCTCTCAAGGCTGCTGTCCTTGCAAAAGCCTCGGGCCTTGGAAACAGGCTGAGCACAGTTTCCCAGGGCGGGGGAGGAGCCAAGTAACTGGGGTCCCGCACGCAGGTCAACCAGAGGTCACGTCCCCTCGGTGACCTCCTCCAACAGGCGGATGGTGTAAGTCCCAGTCTGAAAGCGGGCAGCCTCCAGATCCCAAAAGAAACGATGTTTCAGTGTCCAAAGGCAAGAAAAGCTTAGGCCCCGGCTCAAAGCAGTCAGGCAAGGTGGTAGCCGGGGTGCAGGGGTGCAGGGGTGCAGGGGCACCAGGCTCTGGAGGTCCCAAACAGACCAGGTTCAGCCACTCGCCAGGGACAAAATCTAAAGGCAGAGAAACCAGAGATGGTGAAACATGAAAGGAATTGTTTTCCGTGAGGCCAACACCGGGAAGAGAGGGGACTAGCTTCCAAAGCCCGGCCCCAAAGTGCTGAAGCTACTTTCAGGTTTATATGAGGAAAATGTGGGGCAAAGGGGGGGTGACTACCTGCAGGTGGGCAGTGGAGGTCAAATCCATTTGAGGTCAATCAAGGCAGAAGTCTGCTGACTCAGGGCAGTCTTCACTGCTGGAGGGGGTGGTTTCCATTCCGTCAGATGCATTGCCCTCAGGGTCTCCTACCTGAGCAAAGAAAAGAGCTGGAAAGGACCTAACGAGAAAGCAGGAGGTTAAAATGGAGGCAGCCAAAATCCTCTTTCAAGGTGAATTTCTCCTTGGGGCACCTGGGTGGCTCAGTCGGTTGAGTATCCTACTCAGTTTTGGCTCCAGTCATGATCTCAGGGTCATGGGATCGAGCCCTACACTGGGTTCCACACTGAATGTGAAGAATGCTTGAGATTCTCTCTCTCTCTCTCTCTCTCTCTCTCTCTCTCTCTCTCTCCCCCCCCCTCACCTTTTGCCCCTCTTCCCTGCTAGTGCACTCTCCTTCTGTCTCTAAAATAAAATTTAAAAATAAAAGATGAGTTTCTCTTTATTGGGCCTTTTGATTCTATTCAGATCTTCACTTGATTGAACGAGGCCCACCTATCTCAGGCAGTCAATCTGCTTTATTCAATCTACCGACTCAAATCCTAATCTCATCCAGAAACACCCTCACAGGCACACCCAGAATAATGTTTGATGAAATGTCTGGGCACCTGTGGCCCAGGCAAAGTGACCCATAAAACCCACTATCACAGGGACTTGAAGGAGACATCACAAAGGGACTGGAATATAACTGCAACAGGCCCTACTGGGAAAAGTCAAATTCAGGCCCTTTTTATTTTATTAAAATACAGTCATTGACATTTCTGTGATAGAGAATACAGAACAAATGCAAGTGACAAAAACTATAGTTTATTAATTTACATGCAGTTCCTTTTCTAATGTTAACATTAAAAAATAATGGGAGTTTCAGGGGCACCTGGGTGACTCAGTCGGTTAAACATCCAACTCTTGATTGAGGCTCGGGTCATGATCTCACAGTTCATGGGATCGAGCCCCACTTTAGGCTCTTCACTGTCAGCATGGAGCCTGCTTAGGAGTCCCTCTCTCCCTCTCTCTCTGCCCCTCCCCCATGTGCTCTCTCTTTCTCTCTCTCTCGCAAAATAAAGAAATAAACTTAAAAAAAAAAGTGCAAGTTTCGAAGCCTCTCTTTCAAAGGCTCAACAAAAGGCACCAGCAGACTGATGGCGGAAGTCACTGCTTCTTACGTGAACCCACAGCAGTGCGTGCTCGGGTTCAGGCAAGGACACCTGAAGGGCCTGTCCTCTGCATCAATCTCCCTGTCCTCTGTCCACCAGCTCCTGGAGTCCTTGTCAAAGAAACCCCTGAGTGGAAATGAAAGGCATGCCTGCTGAGCCGCATTCGTGGCTCAATTCACAAAAACCAAACAAACAAACTCTATTTCATTTTTCCAGAATTTACTTTAGGTCATGGGGCTAAACTATTACTGGAAATTTAAAAAATATATCCAACTATGAAAATGACAACAAAACAAAGTGTCCAAGGCCCCTGGGCTTATTCAGTTTCGACTTCCGTGTACAATATTTAATCCATAGTAAGTCTCCTCTTTTTTTCCTAATGATTTGTAAAACTAAAATAAAAAGTGTGTGACAAATATTTACAGATAAGCTAATAACGTGTACATTTTAGTCCACTTTTACTTTCAGGGTATTTCTCGTGTGGTACTGTCTCTCTTATTGAAAAAGTGAATTTCCCTTCTTGCTGGGTGATGGGAAGAAAATAATTTCCTTTCAATAAGGAAAAATGAACACCAAGAAATTGTCTGAAGATGTTAATAACTAAAATGACAAAAGACTGCCTAAGAAAATGCATTTAGCTTTTGGAAATAAGCATCAAACAGCCTAGCATGTGGCCCTGGGAATAGGCAACCGCATGTGGCAAAATGAAGCTCAAAGTGTTTTATAAAGAACCGTAACCGCTCTTGTTTTTCAGAGAAGCCTCCTTCATGTGAGTTATCAAGCGAGGCTCTTTAAATAGTCATGTAACAGTCCCCCCGCAATGTATATACATTTGTCATACCTACGCATAGAAAGGAAATTAAGAGAAATGAAGATTTTCAGCTCATAAGCTAATAAGTGGCAAAGTTAGGGTCTAAACCTTGGTCTCTTTGCTTCCAAACGGTGTTTGCACTACCTCGCTACACAAAGAGCTGAGTTATAGATTTAGCGAATCTTTGGGCTTTATCCTAAAGCCGTATATAAAACCACAAAAATAAAATTACAAATTTAGGGTAGAAAAGTCCAGTGTGAGGGGAACTTCACATCAGCAACTATTCCAGGAGAACTTTTCTGCAGAAACCACAGGAAACATAGTTATGACAAAGAGTCCTTATCTTCAAGAAGAAAACCGAGACAAACGCATGATTTATAGTGAATGGGATAAGGCAATATGAGTAAAAAGTCCTACAAAACATCAGTGGCAAAAGCGTAATGAGGAGGAAAGATTCGTGTGGTCCGAACAGACCAAGCCAGATGGCCAGATTTCAGAGCAGAGGAGGGACTCCCGTGTGACCTGAGTCACTGCCATGGATCAGAGTCAAATTCACAGGGTCTTAACCCAGCATCCATGGGAACACAAGCAAACTTTAAGGAGCATGAAAAGCTTTGAAATTGTATGTGAAAATTTTGTGTATCTGAGCATTTTTCTACCCTGGAAAGGGTAGAAAGGAACCCCTGCTCTTCAGCAGATTTTCAACTTTGTCCATGACTCACAGAAGTTAAGAAGCACTGAGGTACGAGGTTAAGAAGCACTGAGATAGAAAAGGAGGCTTAAAGGGGAGATTTTAGCTTTGGCGAGACAAGGAAACATGATTGTAGACATGCCATCCGGTCATGGTTGGACAGTGAGCTCACAAGTCCTGCCCAAGTGCAGGGCTCCACACCCCCACCCCCCACCCCCTCCACACCCCCCACACACAGAAACAGACACAGGTAGGTGGAGCCCAGGTCCAAGAAAAGCTCACATCCCAGATCAGGGGCCTTGGAAATGATAGGTTAAGTCAGGGAGTGGGTTTGAGGAAGAACATACCATGTGGTCAGTGCCTGGGGAATAATTTACTTTGTAGCCATTTCTAAAACACACTAGAGGAGAAGAGATTGTTTGCATGCCTCATTTAATATAATAGGGAGGCTCTACCCTTGTTTTGTTTAAATGTTGCGCAACGGGGACACCTGCCTGACTCATCAAAGGGGCATGCGACTCTTGATCTTGGGGACATGAGTATGAGTCACACGTTGGCTGTAGAGATTACTTAAATAAATGAAACTTTAAATAAATAAATAATAAATAAATAAATAAAGATGCCATGTTCAGAGTTTCAATGGCAATAGCAAATGCATACAGATTTTTATCTCTATTAGATACTTCTCATTTGGTTATTAAACTCATCCTGCTTACGGCGCCTGGGTGGCTCAGTCGGTTAAGTGCCGGACTTTTGATTTCGGCTGGGGTTGTGATCTTGTGGTTCTGGAGTTCAAGCCCCACATCAGGCTCTGTGCTGGCAGCATAGAGCCTGCTTGGGATTCTGTCTCCCTCTCTTGCTGCCCCTCCCCCACTTGCGCTCTAGCTCTCTCTCAAAAGAAAGAAAAATAAACTTTAAAAAATAAAATACAGTAAAATGATCCTGCTTTACAAAAAGAGCAGACATTCAGTATTTCTGTCTGGAGGTTGTAAAACATAATCCAACTGAAGGCATAGTCTTATGCTTAGAACAGCCAAAGAGAAAAGCTTAGCATATCAAAGATGCAATGGAATATAATAAACTGCATTTATTTGTTGCCCAATAATTTAATAAATAACTTTAGATCTTACAATGAATAAACTGTTCTTTAGATGAATTAAAAAATTGATATTAGTAAATAAGAATATAGAAATCGCCAATATCTTAGAGTGCCTGGGTGGCTTAGTCCGTTGAGTGACCCATTCTTGGTTTCAGCTCATGTCATGATCTCCTGGTTTGTGGGATCAAGCCCCGCGTCCGACTCTGCACTGACAGCTCAGAGCTTGCTTGGGAATCTTTCTCTCTCTCTCTCTCTCTCTCTCTCTGCCCCTCCCACACTAGTGCTCTCTCTCTCTCAAAATAAATAAATAAGCATTTTTTAAATCCCCATATCCTATTACCCAGAGGTAACCACTATTTGCCTTTTGACATATTCCTTCCCACATTTATTTTTATGTATCTTTGCATTCATGTATATTTTAAAATAATAAATATTATAATACATACCATTGGGTAACTTGCCTTTCCCACTCAAAGACATATCATTTCCATAATAAGAAATGTATCTCTCTACCTCATTTGAGTGATTGCATACCAAACACTGCAGAGATAAACTATCATTTCTTTAACCAGTCTGCTGTTCGGATTGCTTTGATTATTCCCGACCTCGTCAATGCTACATAAAGTGATCGTCAGAAACAGCCACCAAAAAGTAGTCCCGGGAATAAAAGTAAGCAGGTGCTGGAAGAAAATTGCAAGAAACTCTTGAATGTTTTCAAAAATCCACATGTATTCGTCTCCTAGGGCCGCCATAACAAATCATCACACACTGGGTGGCTTAAAATGACATACATTTATTCTCTTACAGTTCTGAAGACTAGCAGTCCAAGGTCAAGGTGTTGGCAAGACCATGCTACTTCTGATCTGCCAACTCTAGGCAAGATGGATCCTCACTCTCTCCCGATTTCCGGCAGTGGCCGGCCATTCCTGGCTTATAGCTTCCTCACTCCAGTTTCTGCCTCTGTTTTCGCATGGCCTTCTCCCTATGTCACTCTGTCTCTTCATTTCCCTCTCCGTGTGTCTCTATGTTCAAAGGCCCTCCTTATAAGGATAGCAGTCATTAAAGTAGGGCCCACACGAATCCAGTGTGATCTCAACTTGATTACATCTATGGACACGATTTCCCATAAGGTCACACTCACAGGTAGCAGGGGTTAGGGCTTCCACCTATTTGGAGAGATGGAGGGCAGTGCAGTTTAGCCCACACATTTGTGTGAACTTTGAAATAAAAGAGTGGTCTAGTCATCACCAGAACTTCATATTTTAAGCCTTTTCAGCAGCAAAAGAGATCTGAGAGCCTTATAGCCGATGAAAGCTCAGAAATGCCCCCACTTAGGGTGGCTCTGAAACTGGACCAGGGCTGAGTCTACAGGAGGCAGGATCAGCAGGCTAGACTATAGGGATGTGGGGACAGGGGAACAAGGACTGGGTCTGACCCAATCACCCTATTTACGCACCCTCCCTGCACAGACAAATCCCATCCATCTTATAAAGTCTAGTCCCTTAAGAGTCATCTAACACTGGTTTTTCTTTAAATTTCTGCGATATATCCCACCCATAATTTAAATATATTATTATCACCCTTCATGTCATATTTTTAGTTATACTGTCTCTTTAATAATCTTACCAGATTAAGTGCTACCCCTAATATTTCTGTGCTAACCCATGACAGCAGTCACCACAGTGGAAAGCATTTAGGAAACATCTGTTGCACATAAAATACTTACTGAAAAATATAATTCTTTAATTGACCTGAGAGAGAATGACTAGCCAGAGCAAAAGAGCAGAGCAGGTGACCTGGAGCCTGATTTGTGAACTTGAACTTGGAGGAAATCCAACTCGCCTCCACTTGTAGCCACTCTTCAAATTTGCTCTCTGCATGTAACCTTTGTCTGACCTTTCTCTTCCCCAAGTTGGATTTCAATCACACACTTCAAGGTTTTCTATCAAAGCTGGACCCAGTAAATGTAAAGGGTCACTTTGAGAACTGGCATCTTTGTGGTCCAAACACAGCCTGGGATTTTGCACTCAATCAGCGCCTAGCAGGGAAAGGCCCTGAGCACTTCAGATCTCTTCCTAGCATGCCAACATGGCCACCCCTTAACACCTGACTTCCCAATGAATGAATAAGCCAACTGAGATGCAATGAATCTTGAATACAGCCCAGAATGCTAGCAGAGACCTGCCTAAACTAATTTACAGTCCCCATCTGACTCTACGCCCATGCCTCTCAGCTAACAAGGGCATTAGCCCACAGCACTTCTAAGAGCTAAATTGCTTTTCTAACAGCAATTATAAAAGTGCTAACAAAAAGCTAAAGATTTGGAGAATCAATGTACTTCTTTTACTTTCAAATCATTGTATCTGATTTTCCTCATTGAATTTTAATTTTATGCCATGAATGAAGAAATTGCTTCCTTTCAAGCACCAAGTAAGAAGATATATTTTTGCACATTCTATGCCTTCTTTTAAGAAACATCACTTTCATCTTCTTATTAAATAAGCATAAAGAGGGAAATCATATTTTGAGAGTTCTCTATAGATGGCAAATGTAATTAAAAAAACTATTGATGACAAGTAAACATTGGGGGGAAATCATAAAAAGGACCAATTTGCCTATAAAAAACACATATTGTCTTCCATGTTCCTGTATAATTAATTAATAGAGGATACTGTGTAATCTAAGCACAAAGGCATGTGTTTTTATTTTATGTCAACTGAAATTCTTAGCTCTTATTGTCTGATTTTAGGGATCTGTTGCTCAAAGTATATGTGGAATAAATCCCTATTTAATATGATCTGTAATTATGCCACATGTTTTGTCAATTAGGGTTATTATTCTTTTTCCTTTCTTTTTTTTTTTTTTTTTTTAGGTAATCTCTATGCCCAACTTGGGGCTCAAACTCGTCAACATCAGTGTAAGTCAAATAGGTTATGCAATAATTTGTTATTTCTGCTGTCTGATTCATAAAGATAATGAACAGAACACACACAAGGTTGAATGAGTCATAGATAAGGTGTGTCTGGTTTCCTGCTGTGCTGGGATTTGAGTAGCAAACAAGAAGGAAAATGTAAAGACATTGGATCTGGAGGACTGAGAGAGGGAAGTTGGGGAAGAGTCAGGGATAAACTGGATATCCGCAGATAACTGGTGAACTTGGATTTAATTTAGCAGTAACCTGGAAGTCTAATCAACTACTTGAGAAGTGGCTGCAAGAGTTTCCATGAAATAATAAAACATAAGGAAAGGGATTGTACACAATGTGATTCCAAGAGGATTTACCTTGAACCAAATTCTAATACTATTGTTCGGGGAAGATAGAGAGCATTGAGAGAAACATCTATTCTTGAGGAAGACGATTGGCAAAGCTAATCAGGGGCAACAATGAGAAGGTTTCAAGACAGGAATCCAACTGCAAATGAAGCAGTAACTGGAGTACAAATTGGGAGGCTGGGGCAAAACCTCAGTCAAAGATGAGCAATGTGGTCAAGCTAGTGTGAAGAAAGGCTAGCCTTCCTTGATTCTAAGGATGACTCCAAGCACACTGACAACTGTGACTATAACAGATTTAGTCATTTAAGACCATTTACTTTTGAGGATGATTCTTACATATTTCAGGATTGACTTAGAAACTATGTCAGGGAGATGATAAATGAGCCCAAAGCAATAAATGAATGACCAATGATTCCAGAAGAAAAAGTATAGCTAATTCCATTGTGAGGAATAAGAAGGTACATAGTAGTGTATACCATTCAACGCAACAAATGAAACAAATTGTTTTGATTGATCTTTGGAATATATCCTACAGTTGGCACATCATTTACCAATTTATGGTTCATATTTGGCCTACTCCCAAAGGAAGAGCAATATCTTCTGTATTTATATATATATTTATATTGAAGGGTCTCCCATGGTTATTTATATGAAATATAACTTCCATAATTGCTATAGGAAAAATAAAATGTAGGGGTGCCTGGGTGGCTCAGTCAATTAAGCATCTGATTCTTGATTTCAGTTCACAGTTCATGAGATCAAGCTCCAAGTCAGATTCTGCACTGGTAGCATAGAGCCTGATTGGGATTCTCTCTCTCTCTCTCTCCATCCGCCCCTTCTCCATTCACACTCTCACTCTCTCTCTCTCTCTCTCTCTCTCTCTCAAAATTCAGAAATAAACTTTAAAAAAAAAAGAAAAGAAGGGTAACTGGGTGGCTCAGTTGGTTAAGTGTCTGACTTCAGCTCAGGTCATGGTCTCACAGTTCCTGAGTTCCAGTCCCATGTTGGGCGCTGTGCTGATAGCTCAGAGCCTGGATCCTGCTTCAGATTCTGTGTCTCCCTCTCACTCCACCCCTCCCCAGCTCACACTTTGTCTCTGTCTCTCTCAAAAATAAATAAATGTAAAAAAAATTTTTTAAAGAAAAAGAAAAGGAAATGTCAGAGCCATATGCTTGACATGCTACCATTTGAGTAAAAAAGAGGTGGAAATAAAAGTAAATTAAATAAATCTGTATTTTTCTATAGGCCTTTAAAAAAACTTCTGGCAAGAGCAACAGGAAATGGGGGGATGGAAAATCAATACATAGAAGCAGGCTGTGAGGGAGACTTCTCACTGTATACCTATTTTGTACTTTGGATATTTTAATTATATGATTGTGTTACCTATTTTTAAAAGTAAAACATTTTAAAATATAAATATCCTAAGGAACTCACCAAACTCCACACCCAAAAAATAAATAACCCAGTGAAGAAATGGGCAGAAGACATGAACGGACACTTCTCCAAAGAGGACATCCAGATGGCCAACAGACACATGAAACGATGCTCAGCGTCACTCATCATCAGGGAAATACAAATCAAAACCACACTGAGATATTACCTCATGCCAGTCAGAGTGGCTAAAATGAATAAATCAGGAGACTGTAGATGCTGGCGAGGATGTGGAGAAATAGGCACCCTCCTACACTGTTGATGGGAATGTAAACTGATGCAGCCGCTCTGGAAAACAGTGTGGGGGTTCCTCAAAATTTAACAATAGAACTCCCCTATGACCCAGCAATAGCACTGCTAGGGATTTACCCAAAGGATACAGGAGTGATGATGCATAGGGGCATATGTACCCCAATGTTCATAGCAGCACTTTCAACAATAGCCAAATCATGGAAAGAGCCTAAATGTCCATCAACTGACAAATGGATCAAAAAGATGTGGTTCATCTATACAATGGAATACTACATGGCAATGAGAAAGAATGAAATCTGGCCATTTATAGAAACGTGGATGGAACTTGAGGGTGTTATGCTAAGTGAAATAAGTCAGGCAGAGAAGGACAAATACCATATGTTTTGACTCATATGTGGAATAGGAGAAACTTAACAGAGGACCATGTGGGAGGGGAAGGGGAAAAATAGTTAAGGAGAGGGAGGGAGGCAAACCATGAGAGACTCTTAAATACTGAAAACATACCGAGGGTTAATGGGGGTTGGGGGAGAGGGGAAAATGAGTGATGGGCATGGAGGAGGGTACTTGCGGGGATGAGCACTGGGTGTTATATGGAAACCAACTTGACAATAAACTATAAAAGAAAAAAATATTTAAAAATATGTATATATATCCTTAGTTTATATAATTAAATATGTAATGGTTAATAATACAAATATAAAAAATAAAAGTTAATACATAAGAACCATATTATGAGGAGAAATAATCGAGATAAAATTACTGAAAAGGAGGCACCTGGCTGGCTTAGTCAGTAGAGCAAGTGATTCTTAATCTAGGTAGGGGTCAGGAGTTCAAGTCCCACGTTGGGTGTAGAACTTAACTTTAAAAAAAAATAGCAAAAGCTAGTTACTGTTAGGTGGCACAAAATTTGACTTGAATTCCCTGGAAGTCAAAGAATCAGGGGAAACACAGTGAGTTACAATAACTATTATAATTTGTAACCAGATGCATATTGTCCAGTATTCTTACTATGGATAGCTTAGCTACATATGGGTTCCATAGGGCAAAGCCTGGGGATAGGAGCATCTCTTATCCGAAGTTCTGGATATATTAACATGGTGAGAAACAAGAATCAAGTAGTGTGGTACTTTGTAGTTGGCAACACTGGAACCAAATTTCCAAGAACCCCTGCGCTGTAGGATTCCAAGTTAGATCTGGTCCAAAGAAAATATTATGACATTTGGATGCCAGAAGTGAAGTAGCCATGAGTCCCCAGGGTCAGTGTGGTTACATGCGACAGGCAAAGTGGAGATGCCAGTGGATTCCAACTTGGGTCCATTCTCCTCCACTCCAAGTTCAGCTCTTCTCAACTGATAGCCTGCTTATCAACAGCCACCCAAGAATCACTACCAGATACAGAGGCAACACCCTGCAGTTGACTTCACCAGCATTCTGCAGTCTCATCCCAGCACCTGGACCTGCTTGGTTTCCCAGAGTCCCCTGTAAGTTCCAGCTTGTCCTCCCTGTGCTTCAGGAAACTTGGTTAAAGCCTTGTCTTTGATCCACTCACTCTCTCTTTGGACACTTCCTTCCTGAGCTTTTTCCAGTAAGGTGTTATGCCTATAGTCAAGTTATAGTTCATAACCTTCATAGAGGTTCTGTTTTCCTAACACTCTGAGAGATGCATTGGCATCGGCAGGTTAGCAGTTCTAAAGCACGTGTCCAAGTATGGCATCAGGAGTATTCAAATAAGTAAGAATCAGAAAAGAAAACCCAAGTGAATGAAGAAACAAGGCAACAAGAACAGAGAACAAAGGATCACGTAGATGAGCAAAAAAGACCATCTGGGAAGGAAGCAATTTTTATGGGTGGGTGGGAAACCAGGGGGCAAAGGGACACAGCTGTAACATAATACTGCCACCTTACACTGGATCACAGATACTTCCTTCCTGCCCATTTCTTACATAAACACCTGATTCAGCCTGATACCATCCTGTACTTCAATTTGAGACTTCAGTAATTTAGTCCAAGAATGTAGATTTCTGGTGATCTACTTTAATGTCAAGTTTTAGCCCAAAGAAACCAAGGACATGGTTTTATTCCTTTGGTGCTCACGACCTATTTAGAATGACATTAATAACACTCAAATATTTATTGAGCCTTTATATGCCATGACCTGTGCTAAGATCTTTACATGTATTACCTCATTTAAACCTCACAACAACCTACAAAACACATATATTATATTCTTTTCATAAATAAAAATGACACAATTTAGTAAGTTGCATAGCCTAGACTTAAAGGGAAATTATAGGAGACTCTGAAGCCTAAGCAATTGACTGCTAAGCTCTACTGTTTTTTTCTCCCAGAAAAAAAAACACACACAATTGTACAAAATTTTGCTTACATTTGCAAAAGTTTCACAGATCCTCATCTACTAATTCCCACAAGCTTCCATAAATTACAGCAGTCCTAACAATGTCTTGAATGGAGCTACAGAATGGGTACTATGAAAATGATAGTTCTCTTAGGGTTTATGGCAGATAATCTCTAAAAATAGCCACCATCAATTCCTTCTTTCCAAGTACGTGTGTGCCACTCCCACCGTGAGTGATAGAGTTGATTTCACCTGTCCTGTAAAGAAGACTTTCCTGTAACTGAATACTGTGACCAATACTGTGACCAATGGACAATGGAAGTGATCTTCTTACCCTTGACCTTAAGAAGATGGACACCTTCCATGTAAATCTTCTTGAAGCGTAACCAGCATGCTGTGACAAAACCAAGGCACAAAGAGAAGCCACAGGGAGGAGAAGCAAGATGCTCCAGTCAACAACCAGCACCAACTAGTGGTCATGTGAGTGATCCTCCTTGAGATTTCAGCCCCGGAGAGCCCCGAGAGGCCTTCAGTCCCAGCCAACATCTTGTGGAGAAGAACCACCCAGCAGAACCCAGCCAACATGCCATCTTGAGAAATACATAGTTGTTGTTTTAAGCCACTAAACACGTTTATTTTGTGCAAAAAGGTAACTGAAACAGGGTTTGAAAGGTTGGCCTTTTATCTCTGAGTGCTAATGATTATGAAAAAAATCTATATACATTATGTTAGTTACCAGATATCTAAGTGGCAAAGGTCATATGCAGCTATAAAACCAAATAATTGGACTTGCTGTCTTACACATATGAAAGGCCATTTCAGAGTGCCTGGGTGGCTCAGTCAGTTGAGCTTTCGACTCTTGATTTCAGCTCAGGTCATGATCCCAGGGTCATGGGATTGAGCCCCGCCTTGGGCTTCATGCTCAGTGTGGAGCCTGCTTAAAGTTCTCTCTCTCTCCCTCTGCCACTTCCCCACTCACATGCATGCTCTCTCTCTCTCCCTCTTTCTCTCTCTCTCTCTAAATTAAAAAAAGAAAAAAGAAAAGGTACTGTCTTAACCCAAAGACATACAATAAATAAATAAATAAGGCCATTTCACCCATGAATTAAGATAGATGGCTGCAGAACGTATAAATTTGTCCTAAATATGCTGTCTTCAATCTCTTCCAATACTTATAATACATGCTTTATTAAAATAAATATTTGCTGTAATATGGCAAGACCACACATTTGGTTCTCCTAAAAACTGTCCTGAGTTATGAAAACAAAATTTAAAAATACAGGATCTACGATGCAACCCTGTTTGTAACACTTATTTCTGGAATTTTATCTTCAAGACCCTGTCTCTACGCACTCTGGTTGTCATGCAAGTATTGTGATAAAAGCTTTGGAGCACATACATCCTGGAATACAAACCATGGTCATCAAGACTAGCACATAGCAGGGTTTTATCTAAGCAATCAAAGATCAATAAATGCTCAGGAATTAAAGATAATAAATTCTAAATTAATTTCAATAATAAATGCCTAAGGAATCCATGATCAATAAATTCTAAAATTAATCTTAAACTGGACTTTCTTCAGTTAAATCAAACAAAGCAAATAAAAACTGTAATGGCAAAATATCTGTGCCCCCAATCAGCTCGTTTCTCGTCTAGGATATTACATTGGGAGTCCCAAAACTGCCATTTACTGAGTATAAAGCCAGACTACAGATGTGAGGGGAGATTCAGAAGGCTGATGGATGTGTAATTTAGAAAAGAGAACATAATTTTTCCTTTAATTTTACTTTTAATATGCTTATATTTAAAGCAAATCATATTTCTATATTCAGAATTACTCCGCAATCCATGACAACACAGGAGTTGATAAGATATCTCAAATCAAGTTAAATAGCAGAGAAAAGCCGTCTTGGACATCAAAATTTGCCACAGCTATTTATAATACTCAAATCTGGATAATCAACTACTAATGCAATTTATTCACTATTCATTTATTTCACCAACATGCATTATTGAGCCATGATATATAGTGAGCTTTCAGAAATGAATGAGACAGACTCTCTGACCACAGCAGATTTTATTATGATATGACAAGGTATTTATGAGGAAAAAAAAAACCCAAATGTAGCAAAGTATGGGTGGGAGTGAACAAGTAAGGCTGGGAAGTCTTCACAGAGAAAAGACTGTTTTAGTTTGATCTTGTTCTTAAAGGATAAATCATTTGGTCTTGAAAAAAAGAACATTCTGGGGGAAAATATGCTATATCCAAGGAAAATCAACTTGGAACAGGGTGGAAGGTGGACGATGGGCTAGAAAGGGAGTGGATTCAAGGTACGGAGAAAGGAGAGAGACATAAAGAGATGCAGAGAGAAAGAGGGACAGAGAGGTAGAAACACACACACAGAAAGTGAGAGAGGGATGGAGGAGGGAGGACACAGAGAGGAGAGAGGAGGGGAATGGGAAGGGGAGGGGAAGGGGAGAGGAGGAGAGAAGAGAGGCTAAATATATATATGTTTCCAAAGCACTAACTAATAGAATCCCTGGAAGAATGGTTCTTGATTGATGGATTATTTATTCCAGATTGTCCTTATTCCAGTTAGCATTGTGTTGTATATAAGATTAAAGGATTTGGGACACCTGGATGGCTCAGTTCTGTTGAGCATCCAACTCTTGATTTCAGCTCAGGTCACGATCTCATGGTCATAGGATCAAGCCCTGCATCAGGCTCCAAGCTGGCAGTGTGAGCCTGCTTGAGAATTTTTCTCTCCCTCTGCCCCTCCTGTGCTCATGTTCTCTCTCTCTCTCTCTCTCTCCCTCCCTCCCTCTCTCTCACCCCTAAAAAAAAGAGAGTTTTCCCAGCATTTGTTGAAAAAAAATGCCCTTTCCCCATTGAACGGTCTTAACACTCTTATTGAAAATCGAGTGACCATGTATGTGAGGGTTCATTTTTTCTCTCTAAAAAGAGAGAGAGAGAGAGATTAAAAGGTTAGAAAGAAAAGGTTGTCCTTAAGGTTTGCCAAGACAATGCCAAGCAATTTCGTGAGCAAAGCTTTTAGCCAAACTGGTTTAGACGCAAAAAGAGAACATTGATTTTGAGGAGATAAGGAAGAAATACAGACCAGGATCTCTAATTAAATAGGGAAGACAAATTAATGGCATTATTATAATACCATATATGGCTATATATGGTATAGTATATAGTATATATATGGTATATAGTATAATACCATATACTATTTTAGTACCAATGCCACAATTTTATTTTTTTTTCCAATGCCACAATTTTAAATCTAAGACTCTGTCACTGACTTTCTCTTCTAAATTAAGGAATTACATTACAGTAACTTCCTCAGAAGTGCTACAAAAAAAGCCAGACTTCTACAATAATAACTACCATATAGTTTGAAAACTCCATAGCACATAGAGAGGAACTTTAGTCTGCAAAGCAGATCCCGTCTGTTTGTCTGTTTTAATGTGCAAGAAATAGATCAGGAATCTGAGAGGTCCTCTGCCAGCATGGCCTAAGTGCCCATGGATCGACCTCATCATTCTGAAGAGATGTTACACAACGAGAGTTGAGAGTTAATACCGTTCTTTTCTCTTCATGGCTTTGAAATGCAAGATAATTCCAATGACATAAATTATGAGTTAATAGTGAAACAGAAACATATCATAAGGTATGTGCAAACAAAAGACCTGAGAACAACAGAAAGAATACATCACACTGTTTGTCAATTGCAGTCATCTAGAAGAAGGGAACCAGAGTGTAATTTAGGGGGGTATGAGTGGCACTGCAGGGGGTGGACCAACACGAGAGATGCTGAGAAGACAGAACCGGAATGGGGAGTGGTAGGCTGGAAAAGCTTCAGTGGAGTAAATGCAGTCAGAAATCAAAATTCAGTGTTCCAGGCAATACAAAGGAAGCAACTAGAAAATGGTGAGTATATCATCTTATAACAAATAGACCATTTATTCTTTTGTATTATGCTTATTTCCTATTGTATGTATTAGGTTGAGAAGAGAGAAGATTTGAAAGAGAAGATAAGTAGTTCAATTTTTAACAAGCTGTGTGTTCACAGGCATCTGAATAGAAATCCTCGGTGGGAAGTGGGATGCAGTGATTTGGAACTCAGTGGGGATTTGTGGGGCTATGAGTTAGAAGTCATAGGCATACAGGTAGTAGTTTAGCCCATGGCTATAGATAAAATCACCCACAAAAGTATGTATTAGTCCAGTAAGAGCTCTTCAATATATAAGCAAAAGAAACTGTGGTTATCTTAATTTTTAAAAAGAGCCTTATAAAATGCATTGTGTGTGTGTGTGTGTGTATGTGTGTGTACAATTTTATATTACGTAGCCATGAGAAAAAGGGAAGTCCTGGCATTTGTGATAACATGGATGGACCTTGGGGGTATTATGCAAAGTGAGGTAAATCAGACAGAGTAAGACAAATTCTTTTTTTTTTAAGTTTATTTATTTTGAGAGAGAGAGAGAGAGAGTGCAAGTGCATGAATGCATAAGCATGGGAGGGACAGAGAGAGAGGGAGAGAGAGAATTCCAAGCAGGCTCCATGCTGTCAGCACAGAGCTCCATGTGGGGCTGAATCTCATGAACTGTGAGATCATGACCTTAGTCGAAACCAAGAGTCAGTTGCTTAACCGGCTGAGCCACGCAGGTGCCATGAGAAATACAAATTCTGTATGATATCACTTATATGTGGAATCAAAAAAAGCTGAACTTGGGAAAATAGAGAGTAAAATGGTGCTTACCAGGGGCTGAGGATTGGCACAGTTGTGGAGATGTTCATTAAAGGCACAAACATGCAACTAGTAGAAAAGTAAGTCTGAATCTCTACTGCCTGACATAAAGATCATGGTCAAAATACTGTGCAATAAACTTAAAAGTGATTGAGAGACTAAATCTTCAACTGTTCTCCACACAAAAAGAAATGATTGTGTGAGGTTACAAAGATGTTAGCTAACACTGCATTATTAATCTTACTGGAATATATAAATGTACCAAAATCAATACACTGTATACCTCAAACTTACACAATGCTATCTGTCAATTATCTCTTAATAAAATATAATTATATAAAAATATTTTTTTTAATTTCTAAAGGGACTTACTGAACATCTGTCAAGGGCTCACAAACTTGACTGGAGGTTGGAAAACTAGAACTGGAAAATGGGCAGAAACCAAGGGGACTACCGAGGCCCAAGAAACAAGAAGCACAGCAATGATCTCTTAGCGCTTCTAGTCTTCCCAGATACTGACACCCAGACAGGACACTGCCCTTGTCCCTGGGGACCACTTCCATTGTGAGGAAATTATCAGCATTCCTCCACCTTTACAGCACTTTCTTAAAGACAGAATTACATGGCAAGTTTGCTAAGTCTAGGCGCCTTATCCATCCTGGCTATCCCTGTGTAGGAAGAGGGAGGAGCCAGATCTTCCCCTACCTTTCACACAAATGGGGGCTCCCCCAAACAAGAAGGAGATTGGAAAGCTGAGCCGCCATGTAAGCCCCACACCTGTCCACCCCACAGTATAGCACGAAGAGAGTAAAAAGCATAGCAGACCAAAGATGAAATCTGGTGCTTTCTACATTGGAAGAGGTGGATGGGAGCTTAGAAGCCAATGATGAAGTCTTAGGAAGAACAATCCAAAGAATAGAAAGTGAACAAGGAGAAATGGTGTGGCAGAAAGCAAAGGAAATAATGTGAAATAATTCCTAATGCCACAGGGAGTTCAAGTTAGGAGAAAAAATGGGAAAGTGATTATTAAATTAGCCTTAGGGAAAAAAAAGTTTCAGTGGAATAAATGCAAAGAGAAATCAAAATTCAGTGGTCCAGGAAATAAAAATGATGTAAAGAAAAAAAGCAGTGAATATAGACTATACTTTCAAGAATCATTGTTCTAAGGTTATAATTACATGCCTCAGCATTTCTACTTCTTGAAATAGATGCAAAGTAAATAAGTATGTATTTATGCAAATAGCCACCTGAGTGTTCTTTTACATCCTGTTAGTGAAAAATGTGATGTGAGTTACATATTCAAAACCAGGGGCTTATACATGTATTTATTATGCATATGTTTATTCAATAGAATATTATATAACCATTTAAATAATGGAGTAGCAATGAACTTACTCATGCAGAAATCTGTCCATGATCCATTATTGAGTTGATAAAATCTGAAATATTATGTTGGTTAAGATTTTGGCTTTAGAGGGGCGCCTGGGTGGTTCAGTCGGTTAAGCATCCAACTTTGGCTCATGTCATGATCTTGCTGTCTCTGGGTTCAAGCCCCATGTCGGGCTCTGTGTTGACAGCTAGGAGCCTGGAGCCTGCCTCAGATTCTGTGTCTCCCTCTCTCTCTGCCTCTCCCTCGATCATGCTGTCTCTGTCTCTCAAAAATAAATAAACATCAAAAAAAATTTTTTTAAGATTTGGGCTTTAGAAAAAATTAATTTATTAAAAGATAGATAGATAGATCAATAGGTAGGTAGGTAGTCTGGGTGTTTGTATAACATTTAAGATGCTCTGGTCTACAAATAACAGAAGACCACATACTAAGAGGGTTAAATGGTCTTACTGACCATTTCTTTCTTTTATTTTCTTTTTTTATTTGAGAAGGAGAGAGCATACGCACAAGTGCGGGGAGAGGCAGAGAGAGAATCTTAAGCAGGCTCCATGCTCAGTGCAGAGCCCATCTCAGGGCTCAATCCCACAACCCTGGGATCATGACCTGAGCAGAAATCAAGAATGGGACACTCAAAGGACTGAGCCACCCAGGTGCCCCAATACCATTTCTTATTCTATCCATGGGGAATCTTCAGTGATAGCATCAGGGAGCTTTCTGTCTTTCACCTTGATCTTGAAGCTCATCATGGTCAATTGCACCTTAAAACCTATTGTCCCTTCTCTCTTCAAGGGTACTTCTGGAAGGAAAGGGACTGTGTCCACATCATGTCAAATCAACATTTCTCTTCACTGTCATCAGTCTAACTCCCACAAACACAATGATTCTTTTACTTAGATATGTGATGTGTAGACACATTTGTCAAAAAGACTAGAGGGGTGACTGGGTGGCTTAGTCGGTTAAGCGTCCGACTTCAGCTCAGGTCATGATCTCACAGTTCGTGGGTTCGGGCCCCACATAAGGCTCTGTGCTGACAGCTCAGAGCCTGGAGCCTGTCTTCAGATTCTGTGTCTCCCTCTCTCTCTGACCCTCCCCTGCTCGCACTGTCTCTCTCTGTCTCTCAAAAATTAATAAAAAACATTAAAAATTAAAAAAAAAAAAGACTAGAGTCCCCGACTCTAGAGCATGGTTACCTTGATATGGTCTGAATGTCTGAGTCCTCCCAAGATCCTTCTGTTGAAGCCCTAAGTCCTACTCCCCTGAGTGATGCCACTAGCAAGTGGGACCTTTGGAAGGTCATTAGGTTTAGATGAGATCATAAGAATGGAGATACATGATGGCATTAGTGTCCTTAAAAGAAGAGGAAGAGAGACCACAACTTGTGTGTGTGGCTCGCTCTCGCTCTCTCTCTCTCTCTCTCTCTCTCTCTGCCATATTAGGCCACAGCAAGAGGAGCAAGAGGCAGCCATCTGCAAGGCAGGAAGAGTACCCTCAACAGGAGCTGAATCTGCCAGCCCCTTGATCTTAGACTTTCCTGCCTCCGGAACTGGGAAGTCTATCGTTTACGCCACCCAGTCTATGGCATTTTGTTATGGTGGCCCAAGATGATTAAGCTATACCTAAATATCTAAGTCAACACTCTTTATTATACTTTAGGATATCATAAATTTCAGCAAATGAAGGGCATGATAACATACAATTATGTGTGGATATATATATAGAGAGAGAGAGATTTCCAAAAAAAAAGCTGTAAAATTTATTTAAAACTTTGTTTCCTCTATATTAAACTCTAAATTAATGATTAGTGTTTCTTATAGCGTATCTCATTTCTATAAATCAAGAACTCATTAGCAGAATTTTGTACAAATTTTATTTCTGCTTTTATTCAACCAATAAAAATGCAAATTAATGTTCAAAATGTCCTTGGCAATCTAGAGAAACTAATTTATGTATGCCTGAAATTATAAAACAGCAGTGAACTAGAAAGAAAAATGGTGATACTGTTTTAATGCAAAAATTGAATATCAAAGCCAAAGTGGAAAATGTTAAAATATAACATTTTATACTTCTTCGACTCTTACAAAATAGGTTGCAGAATTTAAAACTGTGTCCTCTGTAAAAGAACCAAAACAAGAAATATCAAGCATATGCTTGTATGTATATCTCTCTTAACTTCCAAAAACCTTGAAGAAGCTGACAGTAAACAACTATGAAAGAGGGGTGCCTGGTGGCTCAGTCAGTTAAGCATCCGACTTTGGCTCAGGTTATGATCTCACAGCTCGTGGGTTCGAGCCCCACACCGGGCTCTGTGCTGACAGCTCAGAGCCTGGACCTGCTTCAGCTTCTGTGTCTTTGTCTCTCTGCCCCTCCCCCACTCACGCTCTGTCTCTGTCTCTCTCAAAAATAAATAAACATTAAAAACAAATTTAAAGACAACTATGAAAGAGAAGCACTGAAATAATATAGAAAAACAAACAAGAGCCACTGATAAAAAGGTGAAGAAAATGCTCCCCCAATTTTTTTTTGCTCAAGACTCAACAAAATGGCTACCCCTGAGCTTCAGCACAACCAAGACACAACAAACTCCCATGAATTAAGTCGCTCTCTTTAAGGTACTAATGGTAAGTAAATAACTGTACTTACAGGTACTAACTGTAAGTGAGACCATGTAGACCTGGATGTTGCTGATGTGGAAAAAAAAAAAAAGATTTCTTACCTCAGAGTTGCCTCTTGTTGGATGATTAGGTTGTTTTATGTCCATTTTTTAACAAGCCAGGTAGCCTTGAACAAAATCATGGTGCAATTCTGGTTTTTTTTCTCCAACCTCCATTTTGAGTATCTCTATGAGCTCAGGACTCAGCCGCCTCTGGTCAGAAGTTTAATGAAGTCACACATACAAAGCAGTGGTTCCCAAAAGTGATTCAAGGCTTCATACTTGAAACTTATTAGCTAATAAGGCAACAGAGCTCTTATCCTTTCGGGGTATATTCATTCAACTGGAGCATCTAATACCTGAGGGAAAAACACAAATATTTTACCATTGTTTTTCTAGTTATTCAAAAACATATATTCTAGCAGAAGAAAGAAATGTATAAGAAAAAAATGTTTTCCACTACACAAAATTACCCGTTGTTAACATTGGATATCTTTCACAATTTTTTGTATGCATGCATATGAACAAAAAGATTTAACATCATGTTTATAAAACTGAGGTAATGCTTTTCTTACATAAGATGAATGTTTTCAAACATCATCCAAAACTCTGAAAATGTAGGAGATGACTGGCTGGCTCAGTTGGTGGAAGATAGGACTCTTGATCTCAGGGTCATGAGTTCAAGCCCCACATTGGGCACAGAGATTCTTTAAAAAAAATAAAATAAAATAAAAAACCTTTGACAATATAATTATTAATGGCTGTGAAATATTTTACTATATGAATATGCTATCCTTTTTTGGCTAAAATTATTATTGGGATTTACTTAGCTTTGGGGGCCAATATTTCTGGGGGGTTTTATTTGTTTCTTTAACCAAGAAAGTCTTAAAAGGATGGAGAGGAGAATATATACACACATATACGTGTGTGTGCGTGTGTGTATACATGTAAAATAGATCAAGACAAGTATGCCTATTTATGTAGCCAATGAAGAATATTTTATCCATTGTTCCCCATTCGTAACCCAGGCACCCAGTCGCCTAAACAGCAGAACAAAGAAGAAGAGCTGTGGCTCTGGGAACCAGCATCACACACGGTCTCACTTGCTGACCCACTTTTATATTCTCTGGGAGGAGGCCATGGTGGCCAGCATTCCTGCACTTTGGTAAGGATTCCCCTGAGCAGTGCTTCAGTGAGTCCGATGGTTCCAAAAGAATGAGCAGATGACTTTTGAAAAACAAATCAATAATTAGAAGTCAGGCATCAAGAAACTGCACATAGGGGACGCCTGGGTGTCTTGGTCGGTTAAGCATCCGACTCTTGGTTTTGGCTCAGGTCATGACCTCACAGTTCGTGAGTTGGAGCCCCGCATGGGGCTCTGTGCTGACGGCGAAGAGCCTGCTTGGGATTCTCTCTCTCCCTCTCTCTCTGTCCTTCCTCTGCTCGCTATCTCTCTCTCTCAAAATAAATAAACCTTAAAAAAAAAGAAAAGAAAAGAAAAAGAAACAGCACATAGGCTGAGAGCTTCAGCTCAAACTCCTTTAGTTTCCTCTGCAGAAGAGAAATTGGAGGCTAGGCGGCAGCTAGGGTGACCCGCTTTTACAGTATGTGGAGTTAAGTAAATCTGTTCCGGGAGCGCTGTAAGGACTGACGGGCAATGGTCTCAGCTGATGTGGGACAAAAGCAGCACTCCAGAGTTAATCAGGGTGACTCATCGGGGCTCTGAGTCAGTCCTAGATTCTGTAAATTATAGGGTGTCATTTTATTCACTTTGGGTTATTACCGTGTTTGCTTTCCCCAACAATGAAAATGAGTTAAAAAGCTTAAGGGAAAAAAAAATCGCAGAACTTTTTAAAAAAATGTTTTGCTATCCAGATTAACCTGATCTTCAATATCAAGAAAAAAAATAGAGAAAAGTTGAGAGCTAACAGAAAAGTTACAGAGTTTAAGCCAAAGAAAGGAATAAAGGAAAGGTGACAGCAAATGAGGATGACGGCAAGGTGTTCCAGGTATGGGAGGGGAGGGGAGCAGGGAGAGGGAAGGGTAGGGTTAGTGGGGGAAGTTATTAGAGTGAAAGATGCAGGACGGTTATGGCATTGTACTAAAGAATATAATAAATATTTAAACTGGAAGTACTATTCAAGCAGTAAATTGGAGTCATCATTATTATAGAACTTGGACTCCACTGCCTAACAGTGGGTGCAAGTCCCCCGTTCCTGAGCTCTGTGGGGCTGACATACTTCTTCTCTGCCTCTCTGCTCAGTCATAAATCAACATATATCGAGCCCCTGCGATGAACTCTGTCCTGCTAACCCACTCACTATTTGCATCTTTCTGTATATGATTGGTACAAAGACACAGAAAGGAACTATATTGCTAACATTTAAATTGGCCTGTTGATTAGATCCAGGAGTGAGGGGAAATGGGATAAAGGCATTCGGGAACTTTTTTTTTTTTTCTTTTGGACTGAAGCAGCACCAGTTGAAAAAATTAATAAATGATGAGCTAAGTCTAACTAACAGGAAGAAAAGAAGAACAGCATTCTAGGCTGGGAAATTAAGGTGAATAAATGAACTTAGTATAGAATAAATTTGGCTATGAGCTGGGGAAAATGAGGATACTCATAATGACAGAAAAGGCTGTATGGCGAGATGGAGGAACTGGCAGGAAATAAGGAATAGACAGTAGAGACTTTAAAGGCAAGAAGACTGAAATGTACCTTAAGGGCAATATAGAGATTTTGTATATTGCTGAGCAACAGTGAAGTTACACCAGCAGTATTTTAGCCGAGGAAGTGTATATAGAATAGATTCGGTCACCAGGAACCTTCGATAGAAACACAGCAGTGAATGGATTTTGGTCTAATTTTTTTTATTGATTTATTTTGAGAGAGAGAGTGAGTGAGCACACAAGTAAGGGAGGGGCAGAGAGAGAGAAAATTCTAAGCAGGCTCCATGCCATCAGTGCAGAGCCAGATCCGGGCTCAAACACACAAACTGTGAGATCAAACCTGAGCTGAGATCAAGAGTTGGATACTTGCAAGCGCCCCTGTTGGTCTAATTTAAAGCCCTGGCAGTGAAAAGGTAGAGAAAAGAGAAAACTTTTTAACCTACTTCAAGGTAAGATAAAATTTAATTAGATATTAAAAATCAAGATGCAAACCCAGTTACTCCCATGTTTCTAACCTAGGCTATGAGCAAAGTGTTGGCTACCAGTAAGCCTTGGGTCAAAAAAGAATAATAGTTCCCCATTGCATACAACGCCAAATCTAACTTTTTTGGCCTGGCAGCCAAAACCCAACAAAAGTTGTGTTTTTCTCCCCATAACACATTATTTCAAGCATTCAACTAATACAGCATGTAATTAGTTGTTACTGTGTGCCCAGCCTGTGAAAGGTGCTAATTTCCAATATTAATCCAGACTTGGTTTCTGTCTCAAACGTTCTGCCCTGTGGTGTTAAATGTCCTAATTTATGTACCAAGAGGCAACGTACATTGTCATCATCGGTTTATACTTCACTACGTGTTCACTTTTCTCTGCCTATTCATAGCAAATCCATCAATATGCTCAAATCCCACCAATATTATGAAGGACATCACGAATACTTCAATTTTATGTATCCCTCCTTTATTATCCATAGCGTCTCCTTCTCTCATCAAAGCAAACAGATACCCACACTGTTCCACACCAATTTAGTGTTAATAATTTTATCCTCCCCATCAACTGGATTGGAATGCCACTGAAGACGGAACTCCATATTCTATCTGGTGCTGGACAAATGCTACGTATACTACATGCTGTTGGGAAACAGGAAAACTCATAGCCAAAAATAAATTTTAAACCTTATGTTATTTCGTTAATTCCCTCATGTCATGAAGAATAAGAGTATCTGCATCATAATGGGAAAATTAAAATAAGAGCAAAATACCTACAAAAAATTATTGTGGAATATTTTTCTAGTCTGGGAATATATATAAATATAAATATAAATCTTCTTCTGGAATTTTGTTTAAGTTCTTTAAATTTGTAAAAGTGCGAGCCATAAATAAAAGATAGATAAATTTTAATTAACACTAAAATTGCCATGGATGAAACAATAGAATTAAAAGAGCTAAAAAAAAAATTGAGAGAAGGTATTTGGAATATATATAACACAAAAGTATAGCAGATATATATGAACTATCACAAATCAATACATTAAAAAGCAAACAACACAGTAGGGAAAGGAGCAATAGATACAAAAAGGTAATTTACAGAAGAAGAACCCCAATGGCCAAATGTATATGAGGAAATGATCCAATTCACTAAGAATCAGGGAAATGCAAACAAAAAAAGATAGTATTTCATACTCATTAATTTGACAAAAATGAAAATGTTGATAATACTATTTGCTGGTGGGAAAATAGAAAATTCCAACCACTGCTGGTGGGAACATACAAATCAGTATACATAGTTGGAAAGCCACTGTCAGAATTTAGTAAAGTTTAAGATAGTCAAAACACGGGTGCCTGGGTGGCTCAGTCAGTTAAGCATCCAACTCTGGATCTTAGCTCAGGTTTTGATCGCAGGGTCCTGAGTTCAAGCCCTGTATTGTGCTCCACATTGGGTATGAAGCCTACTTTAAAGAAAAAAAAAAGGCATACCATACAACCTACTAGTTTTACCCCTAGGTGCAAGCCCTAGAAAAATTCTTGCACATGATGCCAAACAGATATGTGTAAGAATTTCATTCAGCATTATTTTGATGACAAATAATTGGAAACAATCCACAAGTCCATCAACAATGCAATGGATAAATAAACTATATATTCTTACAATGAAATTCTATACAACAGTGAAAATAAATGCACTAAACCTTCATGTATTAACATGGATGAATCCCACAAACATGATGTTAGTAAATATATATATGATGTGCACTTATTAGTGAATATATGGTGTGTAGTATATGGAGGATATATGTGTATATATGTTATCTATATAATATATAATAAGTAAAAATATAATAATACATAGTGCGTATATGTTAAAATATACATGTGTGTATGGTATGTTATCACAGATATAGTTTTTTAAAACATGTAAGCAGGGGCAGCTGGCTGGTTTGATTGGTGGCGCATGGGTGCTGGGAGCTGCATCGGCCTTGCTGGATGACACAGTCACAGCGAAGAAATGGCAGACGTTTGCACAGCTCCTGCCATGAAGCGAAACTGGTATCTCCTTCTATTTTTGGCTCATATTGGGAATGGGACCGCTGTTATTGATTAGGCCTCACAATATTCCAAATCAGACCAATATTCCCCACACAGTTACCCCATAAGGAAAAGCATATTCCTGCCCCTGCATAAGAGATTTTAGATCAAAGCGCTGCAGATGCTCTTCGAAAGGCTCTTCTAATGAGCCTTGCAGACCCAAGACATAAGGGGGGCTGAGAACACAAGAGTTATGATTAACTCTGGCCCGGAGAAGAAGAGCCTAACTTAGAGATAAGAAACAGATAAGGACCGGACATAAGTTGCTATATACACCTTTGCTAATTGGAGCCACATATACCTTCCCTTACACTGACATCCGTAATGAGGACGGATAATGAGCATGGGTAAGAGTAACTAAAACATAAGCCCATATATAAAGGCTGACATATTTAGGGCCCCTATGGTATTTGCACCCTCAGCATCAAACAAAAGGATTTACACAAGCGATCTACTAACCAGTCCAAATACAGTCTTCCTCTTGTAAGTCAGACAAAATAACTCCTAGCCTGTCTATATATTACTCAACTTATGACTTAATCTTAGCATTATTGATATAAACAAATGTGTATGCTTTTCACTGAGAACACCCTGTTGTCTTTTTAGTTAGAAGATTTACTGCCAGTTCAAACAAATGTCTATGATATCTGCTTTTTACTTAGAACATCCTGTTTTCCTCTTAGTTACAGAATTTGATGGCTCACTGTAATTAGGATAGTTTTGCCAAAATGCCTCTGTAAAACTTGTATCTGTACACTTTTCAAAGCATCCTATAAAAGTTCCACCTGCTGATGTCCTGTTATCACTTAACCTATAAATAAAGACACGAAAACTGACAGAGCAGAGATGCCTGCCTGGTGATCAGAAAGAAACTTGTGGCTCTCTCATCACTCTCTTGTGCCGACACCGTCCATCCTTCAGGGAACCCTGCACCTGCTGGAGCGGGTCTCCGGCACATGGGACTCTTGATCTTGAGTTGTGAGTTCAAGCCCCACGTAGAGATTACTTAAAAATAAAATATTTTAGGGGCACTCGGTGGCTCTTGATTTCAGCCCAGGTCATGATCTCACCGTGGTGAGGTCGAGCCCCTGGACAAGCCCCAGAAAGAGCTCCGTGCTCGGTGTGGAGCCTGTCTGGGATTCTCTCTTTCCCTCTCCTTCTGCCCCTCCCCCACTTGCTCACTCTCAAAAATAAAATAAAATAAAATCTTTTAAACACAAAAAATAAGGGGCACCTGGGTGGCTCAGTCGGTTGAGCGTCACACTTCAGCTCAGGTCACGATTTCACAGCTTGTGAGTTCGAGCCCCGCGTCGGGCTCTGTGCTGACAGCTTGGAGCCTGGAGCCTGCTTCGGATTCTGTGTCTCCCTCTCTCTCTGCTCCTCCCCTGCTCTCTCTCACTCTCTCTCTCTCTCTCTCTCTCTCTCTCTGTCAAAAATAAATAAACATTAAACAAATTTTAATAAATTAAAAAAAATAAAGAATAGGTTAATATTTTAATGTTAATTTTGCTTATTCATAGTATCCGGGAAATGAACTCTTCTAGATTAAAATGTTTTTCAGGTTTTTGTACCTTATCTACAGAAGGGCATAAGTTCAGAGAAAGAGAGAGAATTCCCATATGCACACAGTTACAATGCAATATTCTCATAGAGTTGTGAAGCCTCCGCATCTCCAGAAAGAAGGCAGCCCCGTGTCAGACTCTAATGAACTGAGGTGACATCACCCACAGTCATCTGCATGTGGGTGGATTAAGCCCTCCCTAAATACTTCCACTGTGACATACCCTGCTTCAATCACAGCCACCAGAATTTTGTAAAATCAGTGATGATTGTTTTAAAGAGAGCTTTTCTATAACAATTTCCAATGTTGGGGTGTTTGAAGTATTTAGCCGCCCACACAAGTGATATTTTTCTAATATATTTGTGACTTTGGTGAGTCAAGTTTGTAATGAAAAACAATTTCAACCCATTTCTCATTTCACACACTTATTCAAATGATATTTTTTGACTTCTGGCTTCTGAGGAGGTTATAAAGAGCCGGAAAAAGTGTGCTCCCACTTAGAAAAAAAAAGCAAGCTGAAGGATCTGCATCATCACAGCTGTTTAAAATCCATCAAAAAGCCACACTCACAGGACAACCGGTTCACCCAAACGTCAAGAAAGACAGGTGTTTCCAATGAAAAACAGGCTGTGAGCACAGCGGTGTACCTCGTGCAGATATTGAAAACCATTCAAGCTGGTAGGAAGAATTCAGCTGAAATTCTGTTTTTTATTCATCTCTGATCCATAGGTAACTTTGTGTGTTTTTACTTTTAACTGAAGTAAATTAATTGCACGTTAATTGAATTGAATTGTAATACTTTTAATTGCATAATAGTTGGCATACAATAACTTACTCATTTCAGGCGTGTCACATACTGATTTGACAGTTACATACATGAATCCTCACTATGACAAGTATAGTTACCATCTGTTGCCAAAGTTCTTACATACTATCAACTTTGTTCCCCAGGCCATACTTTCCATCCCTATGATTTATTTTAATCTGGAAATGTGTACCTCTTTTTTTTTTTAATTTTTTTTTTTTGGTTTATTTATTTTTGAGACAGAGAGAGACAGAGCACAAGTGGGGGAGGGGCAGAGAGAGAGAGGGAGACAGAATCTGAAAGAGGTTCCAGGCTCTGAGCTGCCAAGCACAGAACCTGATGCGGGGCTCGAACTCACAGACCACGAGATCACGGCCTGAGCCAAAGTCAGACACTTATCCAACTGAGCCACCCAGGCGCCCCAAATGTGCGCCTCTTAATTGCCTTCACCTTTTTTGCCTATCCCTCCATCGCCTCCCCTCTGGCAATCACCAGTTTTCTCTTTGTATTTATGACTCTGTTTCTGTTTTTTGTTCATTTGTTTTGTGTTCCACAGTGGCTGCGCTAATTTACATTCCCACCAGCAGTGCAGGGAGCTTCCCTTCTCTCCACATCCTCACCAACCCGTGTTGTTTCTTTTCTTTTTATTTGTTTGTTTTAAGTTTATTGAGAGAGAGAGAGGAGCAGGAGCAAAGAGAGAGGGGGACAGAGGATCTGAAGCAGGCTCTGTGCTGACAGCAGAGAGCCCCAGTGAGGTCATGAGTTGAGCCCAAGGCAGACGCTTCACTGACTGAGCCACCCAGGCGCCCCTCTTGTCTTCCTGATACTAGCCATTCTGACTCGTGAAATTCTTAACAAGTTACTCAAGTCAGACTTGATGGCAGGAGTGTATGGAAGCCACGTGGGGTGGCTCAGTCAGTAACCATGCAACTTCAGCTCAGGTCATGATCTCATGGTTCATGAGTTCATCCCCGTGTCACACTCTCTGCTGACAGCTTGGAGCCTGGAACCTGCTTTGATTTTCTGTGTCCCTTTCTCTCTGCCCCTCCTCTGCTTGCGTGCCCTCTCTCAAAAATAAATAAATACTAAAAAAAAAAAAAAAAAAAATCTGGAATACTCCTCACACAGGAGTAGAGAATGTTTTTTTCTTTCCCTCTACTCCTCCCCCCTGCCTGCGCCCCATGCATCAACTCGTCACCTGTGTCCTGAGGGTGACAAGATGTGTTGCCCTTTCTTGAGCAGATTGAGGCTTTTGTTCTGTAGAGATGATTGGAAAGAAGGAGCTGAGACTCAGTGTCTTCCCCACCTGCCTCCTCCAGGCGAGATGACAGATTTTAATCCAACAATATTGACACTTATATTAAATATAAGTACCCTAATCACACAAATTAAAAGATTTATTGTACAGCAGTTTCCCATCTTTCGCAAGATGAGAAAGTTCTAGACGCTTGCTGTACAGTGTTGTGCCTCCAGTTAACAGTAGTGCATTGTGTGCTTAAGAATTTTAGAGAGTAGGGCGCCTGGGTGGCTTAGTTGGTTAAGCATTGAACTTTGGCTCAGGTGGTTGTCTTGCGGTTCAGTTGGTGAGTTCCAGCCCCACATCAGGCTCTGCACAGAGCCTGCTTCTTATCCTCTGTCTCCCTCTCTCTCTGCCCCTCCCCTGCTCACACTCTTTGCCTCTCTCTTTCAAAAATAAATTTAAAATTTTTTTTTAATTTTAGAAAATTGTTAAGTGTTCTTACCACAATGAGAACATCATGTTAAGTGTTCTTACCACAATAAGAAAATAAAATTTTAAGACAGAAGTGGTCATCCTAGATTTTTTTTAATCTTATACTATGAAATGAATATAGCAACATTCCAGGATACAACATCAATATACAAAAATCAACTGTATGCTATATACTAATAGTAATCCAAAATTTAAAGTTAAAAATAGCATTTACTCAAAAAAATGAGTCAGTTAACTATATTTTCTGGAAAAAAGATACTATTTACGATAGTATCTAAACACATGAAATGCAAAGAAATAAATCTGACAAACGATGTGTAAAATCTGTACACTGGAAATTTAGGAGAACCTAAGTAAACGGAAAGATAGATTGTGCTGATGACTAGATTGTAAAACTCAATGCCGGGACATGTTCCCTCTCTCTCAAACTGCTCCAAGAAATCTTTAGAATATTTTTGCACTTTGACAAGATGACTCTACAATTCACAGAGAAACGCATAGGACATAGCATGACCAAAACCGCTTTGGAAATGGCAAAGTTGGAAGACCTACACTATCTGATTTCAAGAGTTAACGTAAAGCTTTATTGAGACAGCGCGGTACAGACAAACTTGGCAATAAGACAGAATAGAGGGTCCAAAAGTAGACCCACAGGTATATAATCAATTGATAACAAAGTCTAAAGGCAATTCAGAGGAGAAAGGATAGCCTTTTCAACAAATGGTTCCAGAACAATGAATCCCGTATGTAAAGAGAGAGACACAAGGACACAGAGACAGAGACAGCGAGAACTTTGCTCCATACCTCTCATAATATGCAAAAATTAACTCAAAATGAATCCTAGACCTAAATGTTAAAACTTAAAAAAAAAAAAGAAAGAAATTTTTGATTTCTTAGGTAAGACATCTAGAAGCATGATTCCTAACCCAAAACAGTGATAAATGGGACTGTCTCAAAAATCAAGAACTTTTGTTCTTTCATAGAACGTTACATGGTTGAAAAAATAAGCCACAGAATTGAACACTGTGAATTACATATTTGCAAAAGGATCTGTACCAACAATCTATAGAGTTCTTACAACTCCATAATGAGAAGTTACATAGCCCAATAAAATATGGTGCCGAATATTTGAACAGTTCACCCAAAAAGATAAGTGAATGGTAAATAGGCACCTGAACATATATTCAAAATGATTAGACATTGGGGAAAAGCAAATCAAAACTATACTGAGATACCATTACACAGCTCTCAGGATGACTGACCCTCCCAAGTGCTGGGGAGAATGTAGAGCAACCAGATGTCTCATACTCTGATGGTAGGAATACCAACATGGTAAACCACCTGAAAACAGTTTGATGGTTCCCTAAAAGGTTGGATATATACACACCATATAATAGTCATTCACCTCCCAGGTATTTCCCAAAAGAAGAAGAAAATGTATCACCATACAAAAAACAGAGGACGCAGATGTTCATAGCAATATTATTTATAATAAGCCAAAGCTGGTAACAGTCCAAATATTTATCAACAGATGACCAGATAAACATAGTGTGGTACATCCACACAATGGAACAGATACAGCCATAAAAAAGAAGTGAACTATTGTTGTAAGGAACAACATGGATTAATCTCAGAGTAGTTATACTGAGTGGAAAAAAAAAAAAAAAGCCAGAGAGTAAAGCAAGTACATACTAGATGATTCCATTTGTATAAGAGTCTACAAACTGAAAATCGAAAGTGAAAAAGCAGATAACTACTGCTTGCTCAGAGAAGGACGGGAGGGCAGGGAAAGGCAGGAAAGAGAGATTTACAAAGAGCCATAGGAAATTGTGGATATGGTTGCCAGGGTAGATACATCTATCAAAACGTATCAGGGCACTTGGGTGGCTAAGGCATTAGGCATTTGACTTTAGCTCAGCTCACGATCTCACAGTTAGTGAGTTTGAGTCCCTCATCGGGTGAGCTCAAGCCCCGCTTCGGGTGAGCGTGAGCCTTGCTTTGGGTGAAACACGAGCCCCGGGTGAATTCTGCTTCTCCGTCTCTCTCCCTCTCTGTCTCTAAAAAAAAAGAAAGAAAGAAAGAAAGAAAAACTATACTATTTTATATGCACAATTTATTGGATGTTAATTATACCTCAATAAATCTGTGAAAATGGTAATAGCCGTTCTTAAAATTTTGATACAAAATAGGAAGACTAATATACATACTCTTCTGTAATCTGCTTTTGTTTTGGTAGCACAATATTTGTCCTAACCCAAACTATCAGAAAACAATTTAATCGAAAGGTAATCAACAGGACAATTTTATTAAAACAAGCATGTGATCTAAAATCATTGTGTTTGTCATGTTTTTTTTCTTTCCCCACTATAGGTGGTTTTGGTGTGCCAAAAAGATAATCCTACTACATTTATGCATTCCTCAACTTTAAACTTCACATACAATGTCAGAAACGTTTTTTCTACACTTTCACCTTTTTCTTTCTAATTAAAGAAAATTTCAGCCAATTTTCTTGTTCTGCATTGTGCGTAACATAAAAATTTGAAAAACATGATGTCCGTTATTTGAGAATATATTGTAGCATAAATACCACGCAGAATGGAAATAATCTGGAAAACAACAATTGAAAGTTGCAAAAGCAAGGGGCACCTGGGTGGCTCGGTCGGTTCAGTCAGTGGCTTATTCGACTCTTGATTTCAGCTCAGGTCGTGATCTCACTGCTCATGGGTTTGAGCGCAGAGCCTGCTTGAGATTATCTCTCTCTCTGCCCCTCCCTGCTCTCTATCTCAAAAAATATAAATAAATAATTTTTTTGAGTTGCAAAAGCAAAAAGGATATTTTGTTAACTTCCTACAATATTTTTGCTTAGTTCACTACTATTTCTTATTTAACAATAAAATGAAACATGCAAGATGTGATTTTTCTCTGATTACTGGTTTGTCCAGAATAGTTATGCCTTGATATAAGTGCTTCCCATATCTAAATATGGTCATGAATTTCAAATAATTAAAACTTCTAAGCATTAAAATCTTCACTTAAACTTTAGTAAAAATTTATTGGATTTTTAGTTAAACTTCTGTGATTTTACTTATATTTCATCTTATATGGTAAGAGAAAGAGATCTGTTTAAATTTCATTTTGATGGGGGTGCCTAGCTGGCTCAGCTGTTAGAACATGCAACTCTTGATCTCAGGGTTGGGAGTTCAAGCCCCATGTTGGGTGTAGAGATTGCTTTAAAAAAATTAAAAATCTTTAAAATAAAAAAGTTAGGGGCACCTGGGTGGCTCAGTTGGTTAAGCGCCTGGCTCCTGATTTCAGCTCAGGTCATGATCTCATGGTTTGTGAGTTCAAGCCCACGCTGGGCTCCATGCTGACAGTGCCCAGCCTGCTTGGGATTCTATTTCCCCCTCTCTCCACCCCTCCCCTCCACCCGATGCTTGAGTTCTTTCTAGCTCTCTCAAAATAAATAAACATAAAAGAATAATGATAAAAAATTAAAATAAAATTTAAAAATTTAGTTTTGACATTTATTAAAATTTTCTCCAGTTTTAATATACGAATGGTTTTGTAAATGTTACATTGATTGGAAATGAAAGTACAGTCACTTAGAGAGGTAAAAGGTTCAATATTAAATCAATTTTATTGTAATGTTTGTAACCTCCATGTTTTTCCTCAAACGTTTTATTTTGAAAATTTTCAAACCTATAGTAAAATTAAAAGAATATCCCATGTATGCTTCACCCAAATTCACCAACTGTTAGCATTTTACCACATTTGTATATAGATAGATAAAACTTGTGTATGTTTTTATGTATCTTAACAGAATTTTTTTGCAGAATCATTTAAAAATAAGTTTTAGACATAAAAATTTCAGCATGTATCTCCTGAAAACGAGAACATTCTTCTACATAAGCACAATTCTATTATGATTATGAAGAAATTTGATGTAATTATGTTTCCTGATGCAAAGACTGTATTTAAGTTTCCTCAATTGTCTCAACAGTGTCCTTTATAGCTTTATTTCTATCAAGTTGATAGAATAAGTGAGAGTAATTATATGCAGAAAATGGATTTGATCAAATTGAACATCCTTTCATGATTAAAAAATAATTTTCAGCAAATGAATTCTAGAAGGGAATAGCCTTCTGATAAAAGTTACCTATAAAAAACCTACTGCTAATATCACATGTAATGAAAACTCATTGAACGTTCTGAGGGTGCCTGGCTGGATCTCAGGATCTGAGTTTGACCACCATGTTGTATGTAGAGATTACTTAAATATAAAACAGAAAGAAAGAAAGAAAGAAAGAAAGAAAGAAAGAAAGAGAAAGAAAGAGAGAAAAGTTCTCTTTCCAAGATCAGAAACAACACATGGAATCCACCATAACCACCTCTAAACATACATATATGAGATCCTAGCCAATGTGATACATTTTGTGGTGATACACAAAAATTAAATACATAAACAGTGTAATTCTGTCATTATTCACAGATGACATGACTGCATACATAGAAAAACTAAAAGAACCCAAACTGTCAAAATTAAGAAGAAAATTTACCAAAGTTTCTAGTTAGAAGCTTAATATTTTTTTACCTATTAACAATAACCGCCCCCCACCAAAAAAAAAAAAAAAAAAAAAAAAACTACTGGAGAATAAAGTAAAAATCAATACCATACACAGTAGCACCAAATACTTTTAAATCCATAGGAGTAAGTTATTAAAAGATGTACCACACTGATGTACAAGAACTTTAAAACACTGCTAAGGGGGGGCCCCTGGGTGGCTCAGTCGGTTAAGCGTCTGACTATTGGTTTCAGCCCAGGTCACAGTGTCACAAGGCTCAGGTCATGACCTCACAGTTCCTGAGATCGAGCCCCGCATGGAGCTCTGTGCTGTCACCACAGAGCCCGGTTGGGATTCTCTCTCCCCCTCACCCTCTTCCCCTCTCGCACTCACATGCTCTCTCTCTCTCTTGCTCTTTCTCTCAAAACAAATTTTTTAAACTAATTAAATTTTTTAAAAATTTTAACTAAAAATAAAATAAAATTCACGTGTGAAATAGAACTGAAGTTTTAAGTAACACACATCATATGCTTTTGATGCTATAAACACTAGGCTAGCCATTAACATTCATTTAATTAGGGAAGACAGAAAATTAAGTATTTGGATGACAGTTTCTGCAGAATGTATTTTAAATCAATGTTTATTCTGAACCTTGTCATCATGAATTTCATCCTCTGGGTATATCTTTAATAAGAAGGCTATGATCTTGCCTGCATTACCTAGAAAACTGCTTTAATAATTCTAGAGCCTGCTGACTTGTAATGTGAAACTATAAGTATTTGTTATAGACAATTACAAGTAGAAAATGGTTTACTTAATGTTTACTTAATGGTTTACTTAATGTTGAAAACAATGTCATCAGAGGTTAAATTTGTTTATATATTTAATTTTCCATTTACAAGGCCTTATATGTTCACTTTGCCTTGTTCTCGGTCCTAATCTCATTTTTTTCTTTCTCTCTTATTCCCTCTCCAGCCACCTGGGCTTCTCAGCTCTTCCTAGAACACTCAGACACATTTTCAACAGAGCCCAGCTGGATCCTTCTGGAACACCTTGTTCTGCTATCTGTAGGTTAATTCCCTCACCTCCTTCACACCTTTGCTTAAAGATAACTTTCTCAATGAAGCTACTTACTCTGACATCCAATTTAAAATTGTAACTTGACCACCGCCTCAGCCCTTCTCATTCTTTTTACCCCGATCTTTGCTTTTTCTGTTCTATCACTGATCACTCACTTTTCACCCTCTAAAATAGTAAGTGCTTTATGCATCTATGTCACGTAACTTACTGCGTTTACTGTTTGTTTCTGTGCACACGCATCACCCTTGGGCAGGGATCTTTGTGGTTCACTGTTGTTGTGTTGTTATTGACACTCATAAACATCTCGAGGGCAGAGATAACATAGAGAACACAGTACTTGCTCAATAAATAGTTGTTGAATTGAATCTTTTGAGCCTTATTTTTTCCCCATTGACTCGGGCTTCACTAATATTACAATAAGTTTTTCAACCAGTATAAGATTACTACAGAGTCTCTGGAAGTTAGGAAACGCATGCTTAAGGTTGTCCTATCACATACGTTTGTGAATAAACAAGTGATGGTGGCGGGCACCATTTTAAACACACTGTAGATCTTTGTCTTTATGAAGATTAAAATCTATCATGAAAAAATCTATCAGGAAGAGAGTGTTACAGAATATTTAATTTAAATAAGTATTTCATTTCCTTAAATCATAAGAGAATATTTATATAATTACAAGAGTGTAATGTTCTGCAAAGAGATATTATCAGAGAAGTAAATTTATAACACCTGGGCCCTAAGACAGGTGTTACAGCCTATGACTCTTGCATTTTACGTCTAGGGAACTAGTAACGGCCAACAGTAAACCACTTAGTGTCTCTGAGCAAATGGAGTAATCTATGCAAGCCTTGTATTCTCTGAGATCTATTTTTTAAATTCCCCAAGTTTATATATTTGGGAGAAAATAACAACAACAACAAAAAATACTAGGGGTTCCTGGGTGGCTCAGTCAGTTGAGTGTCTGACTCTTGATTTCAGCTCAAGTCATGATCCCAGGGTCATGAGATGGTGCCCCACATCGGGTTCCATGATGAACATGGAGCCTGCTTAAGATTCTCTCTCTGTGTCTCCATTTGCCCCTCTCCCCCTCTCAGACTCTCAAATTAAAAAAAAAAAAGTGGGGCACCCTGGTGGCTCAGTCAGTTAAGCAACCAGCTCTTGATTTTGGCTCAGGTCATTTTCTTATGGTTCATGAGATCAGGCCCCACAACAGGCTCCATACTAAGGATGTGGAGCCTGTTTGGGATTCTCTCTCCCTCTCTCTCTCTCTCTGACCCTCCCCCTGCTTGCACACTCTCTCAAAATAAATAAATGTTAAAAAAAAAAAAAAAGAAATGTTTAAAAGAAAAAGAAAAAAGTAGCTTGAAGAAATTTTGATAATTTTTTTATTTTTTTTCTTTCTTTTTTTTTTTTAACTTTATAGTTCATTGTCAGGTTGGTTTCCATATAACACCCAGTGCTCTTCCCCACAAGTGTCCTCCACCATGACCATCACCCCCCTTCCCCTTTCCCCCTACCCCTTCTGCCCTCAGGTTGTTTTCAGTATTCAAGAGTCTCTCGTGCTTTGTCTCCCTCCCTCTCCCTCTTTTCCCTCCTTCCCCTCCCCATGGTCCTCTGTTAGGTTTCTCCTGTTAGACCTATGGATAATTTTTTTTTAATGCTTTTAGACATCCACTTTGGCCATGAGGCAGTAAGACAGTTCAGAATTACCCCATACCGCAAATAAAAAATCAGACAAAAATATAAGAAATGACAGTCTTCAGATACAGACAACAGGCAACACAAAGGTATTTTCCCTGAGAAAGAGGAAACACACAGTTGGGCTCCCCCATCGCCTAGGGCTTATGCATGCAGGGAATTCCCCCAGAGAGCCCCTACCACTCCCCCATATGCCCTCTAATGTAGCCCTAACCATATGGTTCTTCTTCTTTTTAAGCTTATTTATTCATCAGCAAGAGAGAGAGAGAGAGAGAGAGAGCGCAAGTAAGCAAGGGAGGGGCAGAGAGAGAGGAAGATAGAGAATCCCAAGGAGGCTCCGTGTTGTCAGTGCTGAGCTTCACGCAGGGCTCAATCTCACAAACCATGAGATCATGGCCTGAGCTGAAATCAGGAGTCGGTGCTTAACCAACAGAGCCACCCCAGCACCCCTCACCATATTGTTCTTTAAGTAGTTGTTGCTCCTTCTCCTTAGACCGTGAAGTCCTCCCGAAGTGGGAAATCTTCCCCACCTCCATATTTCTGGAACATACTACAGAGAAGCCCCTCAGTGAACACTGGCTAGCTGAAATGAACCCCGCAAGGGAAGGGAAGTGAAGGAACAAACATTTACTGTACTCTGGAGCAGACACTTCCATACTTTCCCATTGGGCAGCCAAGCAGCCTTGTTGCAAACATGCTAACTTCACACTTGGAAACTTGAAGTTCATTAACTTGCCAGAGCCACGGAGCCAGGAAGAGGCAGCCCCAAAGCACATGCTCCTCCCGCCCCATCCCACCGCCTCCTTCTTAAAACGGGCTGCCTCCCATACATTCTGCATCATTCATAAATGCTTAGTCATAAAAGCAGAATCTCTATAACAAGGAGTTTAAAGTCTTCTTGGATTGTCTAAGTGAGCAAAGTCAAGTAGAAAGATGAAATGATCTTACGAGAAATTTTTTAAATTAATGGAAAAACAACATGTCCAAGAGCTATTGGTTTCTCTGAAGAAGAGAACTCAAAATGCATTATCCAAAGTGACAGTGCACTTGGCCAGCTCGCCAGCTTACTTCCATGGACGCTGCCCGAGTGACCACACCACTTCCTTCCTGAAAGATCTGCGCTGGTGTCGGACTCCCCCAGAAGCTGTAGACCCCTGGCTGGTGCGTATGCTTCCTGTCCTGACTTGCTTCCCAGGGTTCCACAGCCACTTGAGAAAATTCTGCTCATTAAATATTGTGTGTAAATAGAATAATGCTAAATAGGCATGGACAGTGAGAAGATTATCCCCTCAATAGAGAATACAGCTTCTGAAAGGATGTTTAAAATGAAATTTAACCGTTTGAGCATCCATTCTAAAACAGGCAATGGGTGGAGGAGAAATCATCTGGGCAGTATGAGATTGCTTCATAAATGAGTAAGGTAATTGACTGTGGTCCTATTTGCTGACATTAATATAGAGAGTTCACATATACTTAATTGTTTGTGCTCTGCTTTTATTACTTGTCAACTCCATATTATTTCTTATGGAAGGGTTCTTTGGGTTATTAACTACCAGTTTTTGGCTACAAAGCTGTTCCATCAGAAATGCCTGTATCATTTAAGATTATTTTTCACAAAAACTATGCTTTCGAATGTCAAATTTTCTGTAAAATTAAAAGCATTCGAATGCACCTGATTCCTTTAGAGGCTCTTTAGTGTTTTCTTATTTTTTTTTAATTTTTTTAATGTTTATTCATTTTTGAGAGACAGAGGGGGAGGGGCAGAGAGAGAGAGAGAGAGAGAGGAAGACACAGAATCTGAAGCAGGCTCCAGGCTCCAAGCTGTCAACACAAAGCCTGACGTGGGGCTCGAACTCACTGACTGTGAGATCATGACCTGAGCTGAAGTAGGATGCTTAACCAAATGAGCCACCCAGGGACTCCTCTCTTTAGTATTTTCAACAAAGTTCTCATCTCAAGCCTTTCCCAGAAAAAGAGAAAGAGAGAATGAGAAAGAAAGAGAAAGGAAAAAAGAGAAAGAGAAAGAGAAAGAAATCAAAAGAGAAACAGAAAGAAAGAAAGAGGAAAGGAAAGGAAAGGAAAGGAAAGGAAAGGAAAGGAAAGGAAAGGAAAGGAAAGGAAAGAGAAAGGAAAAGAAAAGGAAAGAAAAGAAAAGAAAAAGCCTGCAAAGTGCCATTTTTTCCCAGGTAGTGCAAGGGCATTCTAAAGATGGGTACATACCATTCCAAGACTGTAGGTCTTACATGGCAAATATTGCAGTGACAACTCTAGCCTGATCTCCCCCTTTTCGTGCTTCAAAATCCAGGATGGCAAGATTTTATGCAGAAATAAGAAGGATGACTATTCTTCTCCAGCGACCATTCCTCTTCATCGCTTCCACTGAGAACAGTGGTTCTCACAATGTTGACCCTGACCAGCCAACACCAGCGTCATCTGGGAACACATCAGAGATGTAAATTCGTTAGCTGCCCCAGAGCCACAGAATCAGAAACTCTAGGGATAGGACCCAGCAAACTGAGTTTGACAAGCCCTCTGGTTAATTGAGAACCACTGATTTAGAGCAGCCGTTTCAAACGTGGCTACACACGTTCGAATCATCTGAAGCATTTAGACCACAGGTGCCTGGGTCGGGACTCTTAAAAGCTTTGCAGGTAATTCTAATATGCGACATTTGAGAACCACCACTTTAGACCTTATTTTACTCCTTGCCAATGAAATTAAGTCTGTCTGGAAAAAGGCAGCAGCTCAGTGGGCTGGACCCACTTATTAAAAGAAACCAAGCGCAGGTACCCTTCCTGGAGAGACCTTGGTTATATGTAAAGGCAGGTGCTGGCCACCCCTGATTCCCCTGGACCATCTGAATCCCATATGCTTCTCCTGAGCACCCAGCTGTCCCAGGTTGTACCCGGAGCTCAAGCCCGACAGATGTCACCTGAGAGAGCAACTGGTGGCATATTGGTGGGAAATGATGAGATTAAACTTGATTCTTTTTTTTTTAACGTTTATTTATTTATTTTGAGAGAGAGAGAGAGCACAAGCAGGGCAGGGGCAGAGAGAGAGAGGGAGAGAGAGAATCCCAAGCAGGCTCCACAGTGTCAGCGCAGAGCCCGATGTAGGGCTCAAACTCACGAAACTGTGAGATCATGACCTGAGCTGAAATCAAGAGTCGGACACTCAACCAACTGAGCCACCTGGGTGCCCCTAAACTCGATTCTTATATTTGATGCTACTTTTGAGTTCAAGAGTTGGGAGTGAAGCTTTTTCTAACCTATGGCTATTAGCACCTTCGTGTGTAATCTGTTGTGTAACAAATAGAAACATAATTCAAGATACAAAGCCTATGTTCCTTCCAGTTCCGTCCTTGGAGGTCCTTGGTGGGACCTTCCCTGCACTCCCATACTTGCTTCATTTCAGCACACAGGAGACTGTCTTCCGGGGAGACACTTCACATCTCTCGCCGCTGGAAGGCTACAAGCAGGTAATGCATTTTAAGCACCTCTGCATCTGCGGGACCCAGTGCTCAACAGGCATTCATTAATCCTTGTTGAACAAGTCTGTGAATGAACTGTGAAAGCTGCTCTCAATTGCTCAGCAAGAATTTGGATATTCTGTCAGCAGCGACAAAAGGAACACATTTCATGGCTTTCAGCAAGGCAGGGGCTACAAAAATGGTGTTTACCACACAGGACCGTGTGTGTCCCTTTTCTTAATTTTCCCTTGTTCTCAACCAAGGAACTTTTCCAAACTGCTTTAGAAAAGCAGAGGGTAGGGGCACCTGGGTGGCTCAGTCGGTTGAGCATCCGGCTTCAGCTCAGGTCATGATCTCGTGGTTTGTGGGTTCGAGCCCCATGTCAGGTTCTGTGCTGACAGCGTGGAGCCTGGAGCCTGCTTTGGATTCTGTGTCTCCCTCTCTCTCTGCCTCACCCCCCACTCACATTCTGTCTCTCTCTCCTAAAAGTAAAATAATAAAACATAAGAAAAGCAGAAGGTTGACTATTTTTTTTTGAAAAGAAGTTCTGATCTTTTAGGAGAGGGAGAATGGGATGCACTTAAATCCCTTCAAAATCAATGCAATGACAGGACAAAATATGCTTCAGGAAAGGCCAACTCTGCAGTCTGTATGTTTATGGGGTTTTGTCCACAAAAATTGCTCACATACGTGTGCCAAGGGCAACAGTGACATCAAAATACATTTTTGCAAATAATCAGAGCTGTAAATATACTTTCTTAACCATTTATTTAGGACCTCTATTCTAAACATATTCTGTAAAAAAAAAAAAAGGGGGGGGGTGGTTGGGGTTGACACACTTTTTTTTGTAAGAGGCCAAAGAGTGACTGTGTAAGCTTTGTGAACCCTGTGGTCAATTGGGGCAACTACTCAACTCTATCTTTGGCAGCACAAAAGCACCGCAGACAACACATCAATAAATGGAGAAGGCTGTGTGCCAATAAAATGTAATTTACAAGAAAAGGCAGCTGGACAGATTTGCCCATTGGCTGTAGTTTGCCCACCTCTGATCTAAATTAATACTTAGGGGTGCCTGGGTGGCTCGGTCAGTTGAGTATCCGACTCTTGATGTCAGCTCAGGTCATGATCTCAAGGTTAGTGGGATCAAACCCCGAATCAGGCTCCACTCTGAGTCTCTCTCTCCTTCTGCCCTCTCCTCCCCCAAATGTCCATCGAGGGATAAATGGATTAAGAAGATGTGGTGTATATGTATACAATGGAATACTACTCGGCGATGACAAAGAATGAAATCTTGCCATTTGCAACCATGTGGATGGAACTAAATTGTATTATGCTAAGCAAAATAAGTCGGTCAGAGAAAGACAGATATCATATGATGTCACTCATACATGGAATTTGAGAAACCTAACAGAAGACCATAGGGGAAGGGAAGGAAAAATAAGATAAAAACAGAGAGGGAGGCAAACCATAAGAGACTCTTAACTACAGAGAACAAACTGAGGGTTGCTGGAGGGGAGGTGGGTGGTGGGTATAGCTAATTGGGTGATGGGTATTAAGGAGGGCACTTGTGATGAGCACTGGGCATCATATATGAGAGGAATCACTGAGTTCTACTCCCGAAGTCAAGACTACACTGTATGTTAACTAAGTTGAATTTAATTTTTTTAAAGGGTAATTCCAAATCCTTTTAAAAAAACTACTCAAATTAAAACTAACCAACACGAGAAGAAAATACCTCTTTCCTCCTTACCGCAACCAAAGTCATGTGTGTTTGTAACACACTTCAAACATTCTTTGAGCTCTTGAATGTCATCAGTTTTTCCCTGGGTCTTGGATTTCCTGTTATTTGTTCTTCCTTTCATCTCTGGGTATTGTTTTTTTCCTTCCTTTCCTTCTGTTAAACTCAAATGCAAATGGAGACCAGACTAGAAAAAGTCTCTGAATAGACAAAGCAAGTTTAGTCGTTCTGTCAAAGCTTATTTTGCAAGGGACTGGGTCCCTTCTTGCTTATGCCTCTGGAAATCATAAGTGAAATTTAAATTGTTCCATAAAATTTATAGGAGGTGGCCAGTAACCAATTCCCTTTTATTTAAGAAAATTCTCTTGTTGGAACCAATCACTGTGAAGAATGAAGTTACTTCCTCTACAGTATATAAGCCGCTTCAGAACAGTACACCTCTGAGCCTCATTCCATGTTTTGGTGTGAGTGCCCCTGATTTGCAAAATGTCTTTTTGGAGTGTCCACGATACACTTGTACTAATTACCATTTCACTGATTCAATGTTTTTACTTTGGGGCAGGGTTGTAAGGGGGGTTGCTCAAATTAAAACTAACCAACACGAGAAGAAAATACCTCCTTCCTCTTTACCACAACCAAAGTCATGTGTGTTTGTTTTCAGTTTCATAATGTGTGCAAACAACTTTTCAAAAATTAAATTCTCTCAAATATCACAATGGAACCAAATTAAATGACAAAACTGTAATTCTGGAAATGGATGTTTGGTGACACAGAACAATACCTCCACAGTTGCAAGATGATAAAAAATTAGGTATCATCATCAGAATTTGTTTCAGTTTCAGTTTGTTTAAATCACTGGATAGTTTGGGAGCTCCTGGGTGGCTCAGTTCGTTAAGCATTCGACTCTTGATTTCAGCTCAGGTCATGATCTTACAGTAATGAGATCGAGGCCTGAGTCAGGCTCCACACTGAGTCTCTCTGTCCTTCTGCCCTCTCCTCTCCCACATGTGTGTCCTCTCTCTCTCTCTCAAAAAAAAAAAAAAATCATTGGATGGTTTGAGTTTTATTAAACTTTCAACTATTTATTTTTTTAACGTTTATTTATTTTTGAGAGAGAGAGAGAGAGACACAGAGTGTGAGCGGGGGAGGATCAGAGAGAGAGGCAGACACAGAATCTGAAGCAGGCTCCAGGCTCTGAGCTGTCAGCACAGAGCCCGCCGCGGGGCTCGAACCCACAAATCGTGAGATCATGACCTGAGCTGAAGTCAGCCGCTTAACCGACTGAGTCACCCAGGAGCCCCTAAGCTTTCATCTATTTTTTAAATTTTCTCTTGCTTTTTCATATGACATAGGGTCTATCCTTTATCACCAAGGGCACCAAGAAAAATAATTCTTTACCTCTGCCTTTGCTTCCTGAACAGGAGACAGCTTAGCTGAGACTGAAGGGTTTAGAATATATTGAATTGACAATATATAGCTTATGTGTGGCTTTATAATACATGAGACATTGCTGTTCTGGAAATATTAGAGACCCTCCCACTCGAACCTCAGATCTATAGCCACAATGGGTTTGGAGAGACGTTCACATTAGGTTAAGGGTTCCACCTAGTGGCCAAATCCAGCCTAGCATGTTTCCTTAGGATTCTTGGAAATCCCTGAGAGATTTTCTCTAAAAAGAAAACTGTATACAGTGGGTAAGCCAACCTACGTCTGAATCCTGGCTCTGCTGTCTGCTAGCTGTTTACCAGCCGTTTGACCTTGGCAAGTTAATTTACACCCGGAAACCAGGAAGCGTAAGTTCTAGTCCTGGCTCTGACACTATAGCTGTAGATAATCCCACAGAAGCCCTGACAGGCTGCACCAGGCAGTGCATAGTGTCTCTGCTAACGTGTCTAAATCAGTGTATTGCCCTAGATCTGAAACTGGTAATTTGGGATGTGGCCATGATAGTGTTGGCTTCCTGAGTGTGAGCGGCAGGGAGATCTGGGAAGGTAAAATAGCTGGGCGCATCTAGCTGAAGCTAATGACAATCACACCAGCAACCAGTTAGCCTCCTAAACATGGCGGACCTCCACTTCCTCTCCGGAGGCTGTTGCTGCTGCAATTGTTTGGACCCTGTCCGTGATGCCCCTCTCCCGACCCAAGGAATATGACCTGACATTTCAGAGGAATGTAGACTGCCAAAAAGGTGTTTCTCCTCCCCATTCCAGCCAGAGGCTTGAGTTAGCTACTGCCAACAGGGGGATACGGGAGACAAAGCCCTCTGCACAGGACATTTCTTCTCCCCCCACCCCTGAGCCTTAGTGTCACGGGAAGCATGAAATACACGTAAGCTTCTGTGTTTAACCCAAATAACATGTTCACGTTACATGTACCTTCACAAACTCAAAGGCAAAGTGCCCCCAAACAAATTTGTCACCAGATCTGTGACCTGAGTCACTTTCATTTCCCTCATCATTTAGTGGTGAAGGACGAAACACTTCAGGCCCCCCAGGACATGGATAGTGGCGTTGTTTAGTCAAAGACTGGCTGGTCATGGCGAAATGTGTGCATTTCATCATAAACCTTCTGCAGGGTTACGTCTTCCCTAAAACACTGGGCACAAGGTGGTCCCAAGCTCCTTCCAGCTCTGAGATTCTATGTGCCCAGATGTGTACGGGCACTAGTCTACCACCTCTCAGAAGCCAACTGTTAAATATTTAGACATTTCACAAGCCAGTAGTTAAATCACGGATAACACGAAATTGCTGTGTTTGGAATATTTCCAGCACAGAAGTTGGCAAATGATGCAAACCAAGGCTTTTTTTTTTTAACTGGTTTACCAGCATGTCACTGAACATGAGCGATTTAACCAAATACTGCCCTTGTGCAGGGCGCTCTGAGAAGGTATTTCTCAACCAGACACATGGCCACCCTCCTAGGTGGCATTTGAAATGTGAGGATATATTTTTGTTTGTCAAACTAACAGATGGGCGCTACAGAGTTGCGATAAGCAGAGGCTTCTTATGATAAATATTCCACAGTGTGTAGGGTAGTCTCTCCAAATGAAGAAACATCGTGTCCAAAAGGTCAAGAGCAAGCTCACGGAGAAATAGTGCAAATGGCATGAATGCCTCCTAACACCGACTTGTGGTCGCCTTCTCTGAGCCTCCACTGGAAATCACGCTTGTATGAAAACCATTGTCTGTTGGTCTAGGAAATAGCAGATGAGGCGGCATCCCAGAGAGGAGCCTGTCTGCAATTTGTTCCCTAATTTCCTAAACTCACTCTCCAAATGCCACCTGTCCTTTCTCCTTGAATCTCTACTTGTCTCATTGCTATCTTCTCTCTGAATCATTTGTGAAAACTTCAGCCCAGTTCTGTTGAGATGGCGACTCAGATAGGGGTTGTGTTAGGCTGCAAGTAACGGAAACCCCAACTGGGAAAATTTCAAATGTGTGATGATTTTTTTCCTCTCTCATACTGACGTCATGAGGTAGACGGTTGCTGGCTTTGTTTCAGCAGCTCAAAGATATCAGGCCTGAGGCTGTGGCCATCTGACTCTTGGTGCTGTGCAAATGTGACTTGGGAAACTCTGGAAATCAAGACCATTCCCTGCCCCCCCCCCCCGCCACGAAGGAAGATGAGAAACCAAATCAGAAAGGGGAGGCATCTGTCCCTAAGAAGCACGGCTTTCCCAGAAGTCCCTAGTAGACTTCTGCTTATCCCTCCAGGGCCAGACCCTGTCACGTGGCCACCCTACTTGCCAGAGAGTCTGAAGTGGGATCGCGGCTTCCTATATTCTGGGATAAGATGAGAAGGGAAAGCAGGGTGAAAGGGTAAAGAGAGAGTCAACCACAGCGTGTGTCCCAGGCAGGACTTCAGGGAATACTGAGCAATAATGCAGAAATAGTAAAGATACAGCAATAGGCTTTCTCAGAATGGATTTTTTGTTGTAACACAAATACAACATAGCCACAGGTTAGTGGGCACATTGATGGGCACTTCTATCCAGAACTGCTTTCTTCCACTTTGATTCATTCTGAAGATCCCTATGGAAAACGTTCACTCTTGGGTGCCTGGGTGGCTCAGTTGGGTAAGCGTCCAACTCTTGATTTCAGCCCAGGTCATGATCTCACAGTTTCGTGGGTTCAAGCCCCGCATCAGGCTCTCTGCTGACAGTGCAGAGCCTGCTTGGGATTCTCTCTCTCCCTCTCCCTCTGCCCCTCCCCAGCTCACGCTCTCTCTGTCTCTCTCAACATAAATAAATAAATGTTTAAAAAATGTTTGCTTTTTACAGTCCTTAAGTAAATCAATAACGTATATACATATATGAAATCATCACATTGTACACTTTAAATATCTTACAATTTTATTTGTCAATTATACCTCACTTGTTTAAAGCCGTGGACGCATTAATAAGAGATTCAGAAGCAAATACTGACAGCATGCCCCGAAGTACTCCCCACGAAAAATCTTTCCAGTGGATTTTGCACAGTCCATTTCCACTGGTGTTCTGTTTCTACTGCACAAAGATGAATCAAGTTGTGTCAGTCATCAATCATTTGATTCCTCTAAGTCCTCTCTGTTTCGAACCAAACATCCTGAAGAAACTATTGCATTTCTCCAGCAGATCAGCCTCCAGGGAGAGAACGCACTGGTCAGGAGGACTTGGAGTATCAAAACCATGGGACTCAGAGCAGTGATTCTCAAACGTTTGCGTTCCATGGGACAGCCTAGTAAATCATAATTGACTGAGCCCTCCCACAAAGAAACTGATTCGGTCACTCTGTGATGAGGCCCCAGAGTTTACATTTTTTAACAAGCTCCCAGGTGATGATGGTGATGCCGGCCTGAGGAACATACTTTGAGAAACAATGCTTTCCTTGAAAAGTATGGAGGAGAGGCACCTGGCTGGCTCAATCCGTAGAGCGAGTGACTCCTGACCTTGGGGTTATGAGTTCCAGCCCCACAGTGGGTGTAGAATTTACTTGAAAAAAAAAAAAAGGACATGAAAGATGAATGAAAGGTGGTGAGATGCTGGAAAGAATACAGCTAAAATTGCACCTGTGAAGGAGAAGGTGCGGTTACCAGCAAAAGGGACTAGAACAAGAGAGAGTTTCAAAGATTTAAAATAGCTGCCGTCGGGAATTATGAGCACCTGCACCGTGTTAATGCCCTAACCAGGGTCATTATGGTGACAGTTTTCACTGAGCAGGGACTATATGCCAGGACTGTGCTAAGAATTTTGTGTCCATTTATTCTACCTACAACCCTACGTACTAGGAACTTTTACTCTCTGCATTTTACAGGGAGACTACAAGCTCACAGGCCCAACAAGTAGAGAACCCAGGATTTGAATTCACAAAGTTTTAGGGGTTGTTGTTTTTTTTTTTTTTTTGAGAGAGAGAGAGAGAGAGAGTGTGCGTGTGCATTCACATTGCACAAGCAGGGGAGGGGCAAAGAGAGAGGGAGAGAGAGAATCCCAAGCAGGCTCGATGTTGTCAGTGCAGAACCAGATGTGGGGCTCAATCCCATGAACAAAGATTATGACCTTAGCTGAAATCAAGAGCCGGCCGCTCATGTGACTGAGCCACCCAGGCGGCCCTAAGTCACAAAGTTTAACTGCAGTGCCTATGGTCACGGTAACCATGCGAGTCTGAATTTAAATCATTAAACTTCTTTATTTTGAAGTGAGTGTCATCCAGAAGGACCCATGGGACTCCTTTCTGTGGGCAACACAGAGAATTTCTCTTGAAGCATCTTTTAGATTTCTCACTCTCTGCTGTTGACAGTATGGAGAGAGACGTGAGAGACGGAGTGGAACGGGACAGGGGAGGGTAAGCTGGTTTCTGGGGAGGGGCCTCACAGTTTGGAGGACTCGCCACCAGAGAGCTGGCCCTCAGCCCCCCTTATCAGCGACTAAACTCTCATGTCACTGATGTATCAAATGCCAACTCGTTCGTTTACAGTCAAGAAGGTTACATCCTTACAGTGGTATCTAGAACGCTTATACTCAATCTCCAGAGCACGTTCTTCCAGCAATCAAAATGCCTGGAACCCAAATTAGTCATCAAAATGCAATTTGTTGAGCAGAGAATCAGACCAGAAGAAGTAAAGGGAGGCGCTGATATTCAGCCAGTAGACCTTGGTATGGCTGGTCATACTCATGTCACGTCACACTCATGTCATACTCACAGCCATGTCATACCCATCGTTAAATAATTTTTGTGTTTAGATCACCTAAATGGTAAAACACAGCCATAAATCACAGCGGCTCTATAAGAACATTTAGTTTGGAAACTAGCAGCGCCCAATGAAATCATGACAAATTCATTATAAAGTGAACATCTCATCAAGGAAATATATTATTAAATATTCAGCGTGCTTTGACATTAGGAAAATATCCAAGGACTTTTCAAGTGAAATCACTTTTTAAAATATTTATGTAATTCGGCTAAGACGTAATCTTCAGTTTGCTGGAAAATTCAGTTATATACCAAAGTGAATTCCCACAGGATATAAATGAGCATATGTACCAAGAAACAAATGACTAACTGTAAATCCCCTGATGCTTTCTCACCTGACTCCGTCTTCCTTGGGACTAAATAAATGCTGTAATCACCTGAGTACTTACCTAAAGACAAAGAACAGCTACTTGTCAAGCAAATAGTTTCACAGACGTAGAAGAGTCAAATGTCAGTTAAAGGACCACATATAAAGGCAGGTAATTATTTTCGTTATCTTAATGTTCCTCGAGATGTAAATATATACTTGATATGTGTAGCTAAGAATTATGTTCACACGTAAAGTCATACATTTTAAAGATGCTCAGAATACCATTTTCCAAAGATATTCACATGAAGCCCAAACCCTGCTCAATTATGTAAAAAACGGGAAAATGTTGATGATGTAGCACTATCCACACGGACAGGCTGAAATATTGAGGTAGCTACTTGACTGGTTCTATTCAATTCGCAAAGCCTCCCATTGAGGTAGGAGTTCTTCATTCCTAGCTGTCAGCACAGAGCCCGACGCCGGGCTCGAACCCACGAAACAAGAGATCATGACCTGAGCCGAAGTAGGATGCTTAACCGACTGAGCCACCCAGGAGTTCCTTATTCTGAGTTGCTGCTACAAAAAAGAAATTATTATCTATGAAGTAGATTATGGTTTTGTTACTCCATTTGCCTACGACACATAGAACATTTCACACAGTGATCACTGAATTCCGTTCACGGGGATAGTACTGATAGATGAAAGCTTTTTTAAAAGATAATAAAATCAGCCTCATCAACATAGATCACAGGCAAATTTTTTATTGTTACGCGTTAGAAAATATTTCAAACTCTAGAAAAGTACATGGTGTTCCTTTGGCACATAAAATGAGTACCTCGAAGAGTACTTTTATTTATAGAATTTTCACAAGCATGGTCAAGACCCATTTAAAGGGGCACTTGGATGACTCAGTGGGTTAAGCATCTGACTTCGGCTCACGTCATGATCTCATGGTTCATGAGTTCAAGCCCCCCATTGGGCTCTGCACTGACAGTGTGAAGCCTGAGATTCTCTCTCTCACCCTCTCTCTGCCCCTTCCCACCTGCACGCACGCTTTCTCTCTCTCAAAAATAAATAAATAAACTTAAAAAAAAAAGAGAGCCATTTAAAAACGCCCTCAAATAAACAACTTTTTTTCCGAGCGTGGAATTTTTAAATGTAAAGCTTTGGACTCTAGGGCAGTTGAACCAAAAAAAAGTAAACTAAATAAATTTGATATTTCTTTTTAAAATGCACAGATGTTACCACGCTTAAGAAATCCATTTAGCTTAAAAAAAAAAAAAAAAAAAAAAAAAACAAGTTTAAAACTGGGCTGATTGGTAAGCCAGTGTCTGGCACCCCCTACTGGTCAGCAACGGCAACTTGCTCCTAAATGTTTCCTCAGCTAGTGGGTCAATTATTATTTAATTCACATAAGAAATGAGGACTCGTGAAAACAACTGGAAAGCAATCTGAAAACATGAAAATAATTGCTGTGTTTAGAGTGGTACTTTGTTGTTTCCAAATGGCCATTTTTCTCCTAAGAAAATATGTTGCTTTAAATATTTACAAAATACAGAAATACAGAAGCTTGAGAGATTTGGGCAAAAGGGGAAAATGAATAGCACCAGGTTTGGGAATGACTCTCTGCCATCACTTACCACAGGGAGGCGGACACTGTGGACTGCCACAGATGTGGTGCTGGTGACCAAAGTCATCTGAGCAGTCAGTATTAAAGACCTACTTTTTTTCCTGTTTACAATTAAAGCTGGGATCTAGCATGATATAAATCAAGATCGCCTATGAATGAGCATTATGGCAAATTTATTATAATAGATTTAGCGCTTGGCGGTTACAGGAAAAAAAAACAACTCTGAAGGTATTCTTTGAATTACCGAAAAAAACGTAAACATATGCGGGGCTCCTGGGTGGCTCAGTCAGTTGAGGGGCTGACTTTTGGTCGCGGCTCAGGTCTTGATCTCATGGTTCTTGAGATGAAGCCCTGCTTCTGGGCTCTGCACTGACAGCATGGAGCCTGCATGGGATTCTCTCTCTCTCTCTCTCTCTCCCTCCCTCCCTCTCTCTCTGGCTTTCTCTCTCTCTCTCTCAAAATAAAATAAACTTTAAAAATATAATAATAATAATTAATAAATAAATATATGATGCATATGGTTTATGTTGACTAGAGGTTCCCAGGATGGACTTTTCTGGGGAGTCTGGGGTCCCAAGGCTTTGCTTGGACTATGTAAACTACAACCTTGTGGGAAGCTAGGCACTGCAATGCATTACTACTTGGTAGCCATTCTTATGAACGCTCCTTTCCCACACTTTGTATACTGCCCCTCAAGCACATGCCTTTGACGTGTTTGTGGGCATGTTTTCTTCCATAGATCTTACGGAAGCTGTAATATTATATCCTTGTGTTTATTTCTTTGTTTCACACCTGTCTCCAAGAAGACCAACATTAGACCATCTCTACCGGGCTCCTCATTCTGTCCTTAGTTGCCACCATGTGCCTGATACATTGGCACATGTCTTCATATGCACTCAATACACATTTTAATAATTAATTATTAATTAATTATTTAGGTGTTTAGACATGGGAGCATGAGTGTGAGAAGGTGTGGTCCAATGAAGAATATATAAGTTTTGTCCTTGGTTCCTGGCATAGGGCTTCAGAAACTCTTGGAATTTCCTGAGTTAAAAAAAAAAGCCTTTGTTATGCTAATAAGGTAGTTTATGGTGGGCCCCAGGGTAGCTTAAGGATGGGGATGGTCTGCACTCCCACAATTTAATTAATTTAATAATTAATTAAAATGTAGACCTGGGGCCAAAGGTGAGGGAGTACGGGAGGGACAAAGCAAAGGAAAACAAAGAGAGGACAATTAAATAAAAGAAAGAAAAATCAAGAGGTCTATATATCTCGACCCTCATACTAGACATAGATATGGCTCCAGGTGTTTGCGGACTCTGCTCCCAACTCCAGTGATGAGAGTGACCTGCAGGCGAAGCTGGCACTCTTGTCTTAAAGCTAAATGTTCAACCCTAGCACAGGAGCTGGAGAAGATGTGGACCTGGCTCCTGCCCCTGTAAACCAGGTGAGCCAGCAAAGGAGCAATACCATGCATGAACAGAACAGCTGGGGCCCCGCACCCACTTTCGGAGCATGAAAACAGTCTACTGCTGCTTTGCTTCTCCCTTCCAAGTCTCATATGTAAATGCCCCCGTGGATGACATTAACTCTAGGAAACTCAGCGGAGAAGGGAATTATGGAAATATTTGAAAGAACACCTACCAGTTTTCTTTGTGGAAAGGTTTTCAACTATAAAATCAATTCTTCTTTATAGATATAAAGGCCAAGTTTATTTATTTATTTTTGCTTGAGCTTTATATTTGGTATCTTTCAAGGAGTATGTCCATTTCATCTAAATAATTGAATATACTCGCTTAATTTTGTTCGCAACATTCCATGTTATCCCGTTAACATAAGTGGACTTGTAGTGATGTCTCCTTTCAATCCTGGAATTGGCCCCTGCCATCTTGGATCCAATCAGCCTTGTTGCATTTAGGTTTCTCAGTTCAGTGACTGCTGTTCCCCCTGTAAGTTCTGACCTGTACAGAATAGCAATGACAAAGTTCTTCAAGGATGCCAGAGCTTTTTTCGCCAATTTCCTTCCCCCAAAGGGTCTCTGGACTCACCCAGTGTGAGTAACAGGTGTGAAGTGACAAATTCACTCTAACATTCCAATCTCCTTTAGCCATGTAATGCATTAAATAGAGTCCTGGCACATGTTAGCTATTGTTATTTGTTAGCTATTAAGATTATTTCAAATTTGTCATGTGTTCATTCTTGTAACTTTACACTGAGATTAAAATAAGTAGGCTTCTCTTCCTGCAGATGTCATTGGCTTTAACTGTAAATGATTTCAGCGCTTGCATATGTTTGACTTTGTCAAATTCAAATCAGGCCAAAGAGGATGACTAGTGTCCAATGGAGCAAACAGGCCATTCAAGGCAAAATCTTTAGTGTGCTGCATCTGCCCGTGTGAGGTTCCTAATATCCCCTTGGAGCATTCGGTAGAGTCACCTGCAGTTAAAACAGAAAAAAACACAGAGGGGAAAAGGCAACTTATGGAATGGGAGATGTTAGGGTGGATATTATCCAAAAAAAAACAGCAACAAAAGACAAGTGCCACTGAGAAATTGGAACCCTTATATGCCATCGGTGGGAACGCACACTTATGCAGCCACTATAGAAAACAGTTTGGAGGTCCCTCAAAAACTTAAAAAATAGAAGCACTATATGATCCAGCAAGTCCACTTCTGGATATATATCCAAAGGAAATGAAAGCAGGATTTTGAAGAGATGTCTGCACTCCCACGGAAATCTACTATTCGCAGTAGCCAAGATACAGAAACAACCTAAGTGTCCATCGACAGATGAATGGATAAAGAAGGTATGACATAGATATACAATGAAATATTATTCAGCCATGAGAAAGAAGGAAACCCTGCCATCGTGACAAGGTAGATAGGACTGGAAAGCAGTATACTAACTGAAATAAGTCAGACAGAGAAAGACATGGGAGCATGAGTGTGGGAAGGTGTGGTCCAATGAAGAATATATAGGTTTTGTCCTTGGGTCCTGGCATAGGGCTTCAGAAACTCTTGGAATTTCCTGAGTTTTAAAGAAAATGCCTTTGTTATGCTAATAAGGTAGTTTATGGTGGGCCCCAGGGTAGCTTAAGGATGGGGATGGTCTACAGAAAGACGAAGCACATGACTGAAAGGCTGGAACTTTCAGCTGCCGGAAATGCAGGGAAGAGACGGGCACTGGATATTGAGTGCCATCATTCGGACAGTGATTTAATCAATTGTGTCCGCATGATACCCTGGGCATTGAAGTCCCTTGGAGCTTCCTGGTTGGTAAAGACATTCAGCTAGTTGATTGAAGGCTGACGTGTCAGGATGGCGACGTGCTCTGACTCCATGGGGAGATGGCAGAGAAGCTATGTGTTTGAGACCTTCCCCAGACCTCACCCTATGTATATCCTGAATAATAATAAAAGTACTCTTGAGGATAAAAAACACCAAACAAACTCGTTGTAGTGAATTTGTAATTTGTATTGGGTCTGCTTAGCTAAGCTGGGATGAGTGTTGATACACACAGTGCAGATGAATCTCAAGAACATTATACTGAAAAGAAGATAAATAGAAAGAGTACACACTGTGAGGTTGCATTTTTATGAAACCCTAGAAAAGAAGTCTAATCTCCAGTGACAGAAAGCAGACCAGTTGTTTCCTGGGTGAGGCTTAGTAAGGGCAGGGGTGTGAGGATAGGGCACAGGAACTTTTTGACACAGTGGAAATGTTCTGTGTTTTCATCTTGGTGGTAGTAATAGGGATGTGTAAATGTTTCCAAATCACTGAAATGCAACTTTTTAAATGTTTATTTATTTTGAGTGAGAGAAAGAGGGAGAGAGTGCGCATGTGTGAGAGCCGGGGAGGGGCAGAGAGAGGGGGAGAGAGAATCCCAAACAGACTCCGTGTTGTCAGCACAGACATGGACCCCACGTACTCTGAGATTACATCCTGAGCTGAAATCAAGAATAAGATGCTTAACCAACTGAGCCACCCAGGCACCCTGAAATGTACTTTTTTAACGAACACATTTTATTGTATAAACTATACCATAACAGAGCTGATTTATGTTAAAATTGGGGCTTGAATGAGTCCAGCTTTTCCCCTATTAGCTGTAGGATATTTTTCACGTAATCTCTCCCTGGGCTAACTTTGAAGAATTCTGAATTCTGACCACCGAGGAATTGTTTACTAAAAAGGGAAAAACTGAGCAGGTCAAAGAGTCCTAGGAAATGGAAAACTGTACCAAGAACAGAAGTGATCAATCATTCAGCACTATAGGTGACACAAAATAATTATTCCAAGAGTGCTTTAAGCCAATCATCACCAGTGGTCACTCATAATGGCCAAGTCGAAAGACTATATATTTTAAAGTTTGAAAAAAATTTTGATGTTTATTTATTTGGGGGGAGGGGAAGCATGCATGGGGGAGGATCAGAGAGAGAGAGAGAGAGAGAGAGAGAGAATCCCAAGCAGGCTTCATGCTCAGCCCAACACACAGCTCGATCTCACAACTGTGAGATCATGACCTGAGCCAAAATGGAGAGTTGGACGCTTAACTGATAGAGCTACACAGACACCCCTAAAGTTTTAATACTAACATTTTAATACCACCATTGACCAAGAGATTGCTTATTTGTGTGAGATCATGACAACTTTAGGCAGCACATTTAAGATCATAGCCACCTTTTAATCTTTCTATCCTGCATCACTCTGCACCAAAAGGGGGAGGAAGAAGTTGACAGTGAGAGGAAGAGATGACAAAAGAATAAAAAGTCAACACCCACAGAAAATTACATATTTTCTTCCTGCTTTGGCAGTTAGAATGACTTTTTATCATTGGCAAAAAGAGAAGCTACTGCATTTGTATTTCACACCTGAGTGTGAAAGGAACATCTGCCATTAAAAGTGCTTTCCATGTTCTGGATCCTACAGAGCATGTAGCATTCACTTCCTCTTTGCCCAGAGGTTCATTAAGACTCAGAACAGAGGCCAAAATGAGCCATCTCAACAAAAGCAAAATGAAAACCCAGGAAACAATTTTTTGTAAAATGTGAATTTTCTATGTCTGAATGCAAGATATTTATCAACATCACGTGGATCATATCCACCTGCTATCGCAAACTCTGGGCAAGTGTGGTTTCATTATGAATAAAAAGAGACTTTTCCACACTCCTTTCTAAAAAATGTATTTAAAATCATTGCTATAGAAAATGATATGCTATACTCGAAAAGGCTTTATATAATGGATTGGCATATTCATAGGAAAGTTGAAAACGTGCTCTCAGATGGTTAAAGGGAAAGACAAAGTGTCCAACTATTTTGTGACTTTTTAAGTTAAAAGATTAAAGAGTGTTTTTGAAAGTTAAAGTTAGTCCTTTTAAAGTTTTTTTAATGTTTATTTATATTTGAGAGAGAGAAAAAGAGAGAGCATGCACATAAGCAGGGGAGGGGCAGAGAAAGAGATGGAGACAGAATCTGAAGCAGGCTCCAGGCTCTGAGCTGTCAGCACAGATCCCGACATGGGGCTCAAACTCACAAACCATGAGATCATGACCTGAGCCAAAGTTGGCCGCTCAACCAACTGAGCCACCCAGGCGCCCCCTAGTCCTTTTAAAGATAAGAAATAGTTTTCATAAATTTTATTTTTACCAGCAGAGGATCAAAATGACTTTTGCACATTATAGTGGAAGGAAGAGACAGTGTTTTCAAAATATTAAAAGTCATAGGACATCTTCACTGTGGTTTAACTTGAAACACAAGCAATGTTATCTGCTTATTGCCTATGGTTCTTCCAGAAACAATAAGACATGAGCCAAGTCTGAGGCAGTAACAGTTTTAACTTATTTAAGTTATTTAAATGGGTTATTTAATGGGTATGGAAATCTTTATGAACTTCAATATATTGATTACATTGACATGCCCAATACAAGAACTTGCTTCTAGGCAAACAGCTTCTCTTCTGCTGTCCTGCCTGCCTCACCTTGTGGTATATCCAATAAACTTCTATCTCCTTAAAAAAATAAAGAATGAAAGAATTTGATTCTTTCTCTGGAAAAAATCCCACTAATCTCAAAAAGAAAAGAAAAGGATAAGAGGAAGGAAGGAAGGAAGGAAGGAAGGAGAAAGAGAGAGAGAAGGATGTGAGGCTGACCAGACAGTGAGTGAGAAATGCTTGGTGGTCCTCCATCCTTAATGGAAAATTGAGCAAGGAGAGCATATGCATAAAGTCACAGAAAGAAGATCTTGACCCATCTTCACAGGCTGGAACTTAGACCAAACTTCACACTGAAAATATGAATAAGGGTATGGGGCACCTGGCTGGCTCAGTCAGAGAAGCATGCCACTCTTGATCTTGGGGTGGTGAGTTTGAGCCCCACGTTGGGTATAGAGATTATATAAATAAATAAGTAAATAAATAAATACTTAAAAATATTAAAAAGGTGAATATAAAAGTCTTTACTTGAATGCAAAAATCCCAATGCCACATTTACAGGATGAATGAATTCGCAGCCATGTGTTAATGTTTTTTAATTTAATTGACCAGCTACTCATTGTCAGTAAACAATGAGTTATGGTGGCGAAAACAAAAATGCCGCTGCAGTTTCAGACAGAGTCTGGAAGGACGAACGTGTGTGCTGGCCAGGTCCACGGTGCGTAATAACGATGTCTGGGGCACTATATTTAATCCTGGACACCGTGTTTTAAGAGTTGCTTGAACACATGTAAAAAACAGTAAAAATGGTGAGGAAACCAATAACTGTTTTATGAGGAAGAGTGGAGGAGTCAGAAAGAGAACTGAGCTCCTATGGATATCAGCAAGGCGTGAAACCAAAGGGCAATCTTGATTCTGCTGGACACAGACAACACCTGCCCTCCCATTACAGGGATATTTGATTCATGGTGCTGGAATTATTATAAAGAGTAAATGGTTCATCTTTCCAAAATGTAAAAAAAAAAAAAAAATTAAGATTCACCCAATTGATAGAGTTCAAGTGCCTGAGAATAAATAAAAATGTAATTTACTTTTATTTTTTCATTTTTTTAATGTTTTATTTATTTTTGAGAGAGAGAGAGAGAGAGAGAGAGAGAGAGACACAGTGTGAGCAGGGGAGGGTCAGAGAGAGAGGGAGACACAGAATCTGAAGACAGGCTCCAGGCTCTGAGCTGTCAGTACAGAGCCCGATGCGGGGCTTGAACCCACGAACCGTGAGATCACGACCTGAGCCGAAGCCGGACGCTTAACCGACTGAGACACCCAGGCTCCCCTGTAATTTACTTTAAACAATTAAATGTCCAAGGGGCAGCACGACAGAATTTTGGGGGGTAATGGAATTGTTCCATATTTTGATTGTGGTTGTAGTTACATAACTCTATACATTTGCCAAAATCCATAAATCTGTACACCAAAAAGAATGGACTCTAGTGTTTCTAAATTATAAAATAAACAGCTAGTCAAAATATGTTAAGTTTAAAATAAAACAAAGCTTGTTTTACCCAAAGAGGGCGTCTTGGTTACAGCACACCACACACGGATTCCAGAATACGAAAAAGAAACTAACTACGGCCCAAGCAATTCACCGTCCCGATTCCCTTTTGGTGGTTAATAACACATTCCGGAGGTACTAAGAAAGAAAAGGTCTATGTAGGTCTTTCTAGAAACGAGGGGCTGAGAAGAGAAGCCAGTTTTGCTTTCCCTTCTTGGGGACAGATGGATCTACACAGGGCCTAGAACATGTTGGATCACAGGTTGCACTAGTCCTGTGGGACCCTCAGCCTCTAAACTAACCTGTTTAAGCTGGAAAACAAAAATAAATAGAGAGAAATGTACATTCACCCTTTCTCTTCCTCTTGTTTCTCCTCCTTTAACCATAGAGGTTATTTATCTTGGATTGTAGCCTGATCTGGAAGCCTAAACATAAGACCAATTTATGTGCCCTGGAAAGGAAAATAAACAGCATTCATGTGAGCTTAGATCCACATTTTCTTTCTTCTTTTTTTTTTTTTTGATCTACATTTTCATTGTGAAGTAATTCTCATTTATATCTTTGTCTTCTATTGCCTTTCATCAGATAAGAAATAATGATAAAAAATAAAGCAGCTTGTAAGTTTTCTAACTAGTGGGTGTAGTTGAAAGACGCTGAGAGTGTTCAGTTATTATGCCAGCAGATGGAAGACTTCATATTCAGCATATGGATTCCAAATTGTAGCTATAAACAGCAACTCATAATCCTGCACCATTTTTACTGGGCACATGAGCAGAAGCTGCCTCAGGCTTCGCTTGGGCCATCAAGAAGAGACAAGGTGCCTAGCCTTGTTCTGCCTCTGATAAAGCCAGCCCCCCACCAGCTGTCAAGGAGACTCGTATTCCTTGCCTCCCAAGAAGGCATCGGTGAGAAGTGGTTGGTTCTCACCTCCTCCACCACGCTCCCTGTAAACTGCAAGATAGAACAATTGCCCGGTGGTTCCTTAACCAGATAAATTAAATCAGCCTTCCCCTCAGAGATTATTATACAAGTCCCTCCAGGCTTTATGAAGGCGTCACCTCAGTCACCAACAGCAGCCCGTGCCCCGCATGTCAGCTATCGTCTCCAAATTACTAGGCACACGCACTAATGTGACTCAATTTCCCTTCCTCTGCACCCTCCCAAACCAGCCAGTGCGTTCTGTGGAACTCACAGTGTAGCATCAGAAACTCCCTTTTTCCTCTCACATTCTTCTCTAAGCCTTTTTTTTTTTTTTTCCTTTCATGTCCCATTTAGAACCTGGTTGTTTCATAAAAACATCCCTTCCTCTTTCCCCATCCCCCTCTGGAGAAAGCTGGAACTCTCTTTCCTCACACACCCCATGTCACTTGGAGTCTGGAAATGGAGTGCTATTCTTCTGTCTTCCCACTGCAGAGATAAAACTCTTAACTTTCCTCCCTACACCTGTTTGTCTCCCAGGTTTCCTCAGCCCAGGAAATAGCAGGTCGTTCAAGTCAAAACTCTAACAGTTATCCTTGATCTTGTAGCATACCGGCATCCAGTCCATCAGAAAATCTATCAGTTCTCTCGAAAACGTATCCCAACTCCATTCAATTTTTCTCCATCTTCATCATTACCGCTATAACCCAAGCCACGTCAACCATCTCCTAATTTCTTTCTCTGCATCCCTACCCTTCTCTGGCCTGTCTCCCCACAGCGGTAATCTTCCTTCGAAGTGGCTGGGATATCACAACTCTCTGCTCCTTAAAACTCACAAAGAGTTTTATTACTTACCTTACAAATCCTTGCATGATCTGGGCCCTGCCTACCACTAGGTTCTCTTCTTGGATCACTTCCAGCCTTGTCCACTATAGTGGCTTGATCTGTGTCCTCCCAAAACATATGTTAAATCCCTAATCTCCCACCACTTCCTGTAAATGTAAACTTATTTGGAAAGAAGACCTTTGCAGATGTGATCAACATATGATGTCATTACAGAAGGTCCTAACCCAATGACTGATGTCCTTACAAGAAAAGGAAAAGATCACCTGAAGATGGAGACATGAAGAGAGGACCACATGAAGATGGGACAGAGATGGCAGTGTTAATCTACCAGCCAAGGATCACCAAGGATTTCTGGTGACCACCAGAAGCTAGAAAGTGGCAAGGGAGATCTTCCCTAAAGCCCTCAGAGGGAGTATAGCCCTGCTGAGAGCTTGGCTTTAAACCTCTGGCTTCCAGAACGGAGAGACAATTAATTCCTGTTGTTTTAAGCTACCCAGTTTTTGGCAATTTGTGACAAGAACCCTAGGAAATGAACACACCCACTAAATTCAAGTCACACTGATGTCTTTGGGTTCCCTAAACACACCAAGCTTATCTCCGACCTAGGAGTTCTATTCCAACTTTTTTCTTTGCCCAGAATGTTCTTCTTCCTGTCTTTATATGACCCACTCCTCCATGTTATTCAGCTCTTAAACGTCACCTCCGCTGCCACCAACCACTCAACCTAAGAGAACCACCATTACATCAACCCTTTTTAGTTATTTGCATAACTTACAGCCAGCTATCTTTTACGTGATTGTATATTGTCTGTGTCCCTCCAAGTAACATGCACTCCATGAAAACAGTGACCTTGCCTATCTAATCACTGTCTCCCAAGTGCCCAAACAGTGCTCTGCACTTAGTAGTAGGTAGGGGACAAACTAGTGCCAGTTTACCCAGGACTGTCCTCGTTTTAAATCTTAGAGTCGTATGTCCTGGAAGGTCTGATGGTCCCAGGAAAGCTGGGAGGCCTCAACTCCCTACTAGCAGACACTGTCGATCCAATTACTAGTAACACTGGAAACTGAGTGAATGAAAGAACCTTTTAAAGAAATGTTCTTCCCCTCTAAAATCGAACATGATGGGTGTAGTTGAGTATATCAGTCACAAGGTGGCACTAGACTACTAGATTTATTAACATACCAACTTTCACCGAGGCCAACTCATTGCGAGGTAGCATTACAGTCTAAAATGTTAAGATATTCTGCTGTTTTTCATAGTAGTTTGGGTCTTCTCCAAGACTGAAGTAGAGAACTATATACCTCTGAAGAATTTTTAATTCCTGTGTTTATTCCTGACAATCATTAAATGTTTCTATGTAGAAAAAAGCTAAATTTATAAATACTAATTTGCATTTTAAATTTTATTTCTGAAACTTGTGTCACACCAACATGAAAAATATACATTTGGATAGATAAAACTGTGACTACAATAATATCTTTCATCCAGGGATTTAAAATTTAGCAAGTATAGGGGATATGAGCTCAGTGGTAGAGCATTCGACTGCAAATATAGCAAGTATTTATGTGACAATCTAATGATTATGATAGCTATGGGGAAAAAATCAGTTTTCCAGAAAAATTTAATGTCAGAAATGTTCCAAGAGAAAGGTTTCCTCACGTTTAGAGATTTTAGGTAAGAGATAATACCAACTGAGTTTCGTTTTCTAGCAGTGGCTCATAGTCACCAAGTCAAAAGAGTTTTCACCTCAAGAATTCTTGTTTGTAGTAAAGATTTGTTGCTCGGATTATTCCAGAAATTAACACTGCTCCAGGGAAGAGTTTCTAAAATAGAGGGCATAACTGAAGGAAATTTCATCCTGTCTTATCCTGAGAGATCAAGGTGGCTCACTTTGAGCTCAGCAAGATTGTAGCACAGTGTTTGTAAATTTATAAACATCTATAAGCAATATCTGCATGCTATTTATAAAGAATACAGGTTTGTAGATGAAATAAAAGCATGGTCTGACATGATACCATGCCCAAACCATCATGGTCGTGGCCTCTGGGGAGAAACCAAGGGAAAAAGGACCCAGGAGGAGTTCAAAGGGGCTTCAACTTGATCACTAACATTATTTATTTTTGACAAAAGTTTGGTACTTTCTTGTGTATGGTAATGTTTGTTATTTTACATTCTGTTGTTTTCTTTCTTTTTAACTTTTCCAATTACAAAAAGAAGAAGAAAGAAAGAAAGTGATATTGTCTCCAAGGATCAGTCAACTTCCCTGCAACAAGTCTGTCAAGTCAAGGAATGAAACAGAATGGGTCCAAGAAGCAGCCCTTGGCCTACTTTTCTGACACTTTCACGAAGCCCTACAAACCCAGGATGGATTTGATTAGAGGTGTTCATGAGTCTGTGGATAAGTGGGTTTACATCTTTTTAAAGTTGTTATTGGAAAAGAATATTTTGCAAAATGCAGTTCTGATGAGAGCATTATATAGACGAAGGCCCTGCGCATTAGAGAGACAGAGGAGGGCGAGCAGAGCAGGGAAAAAACATGTGAGGGTTGGAAAATGAGTCGATGCAACTAGAAATCATTTACCATAAACCAGTGGAAGATGACAGACTAACAGGAAACCTCTGGTATGTTTAAAGTGTTCATCTCGTGGTGCTGGGTGGCTCAGTCAGTTACGAGTCCAACCTCAGTTCAGGTCATGATCTCGCACTTCGTGAGTTCAAGCCCTGCATCGTCCTTTGTGCTGATAGCTCAGAACCTGGAGCCTGCTTCGAATTCTGTGTCTCCCTCTCTCTTTGCCCCTCCCCCGCTCACTCTCAGTCCTTCTCTCAAAAGTAAATAAATATTTTTTAAAATTTTTTTAATAAAATCAAATAAAATGTTCTCCTTGTGGTAAGGGTTTTGCCTTTCACAAATGCGACATAATGTGGGAGACAAACCCAAGGTCGCCTGAGGAACAGTGCATGACGAACTCCACGGAGTTCTTCCCTGCTTTCAGTATCCTTCAGGAGACTTTTGATAGCTTTGAAGTAGCCACTTTTTAGGGAAACCATTTTTTCAAGTAAACTCTATACCCAACACAGAGCTCAAACTCACGACCCCAAGATCCAAAGTCTCATGCTATATGGACTGAGCCAGCCAGGAGCCCCAGCAAAACATATTTTAAATGTATCTTTATATAGTGAGATTATTTTCTTTAATATTCTTCAATATTTTTATATAATTTCATTTAGATCAACTCAAACTCAGTGAAAAAATACTGTCTCAGGGCACCTGGCTAGCTCAATCAGGGAGCATGAGACTCTTGATCTCAGGGTTGTGAGTTCGAGCCCCATGTTGGGTGTAAAGATTACTTAAAAATAAAATCTGAAAGGAAAGCAAGAAAGCAAGCAAGCAAGCAAGCAAGAAAGAAAGATTGCTGTCTTTTCATCAACAAGGCTCGAATCCACAATCCTAAATCCGAGTCAGGAGGCTAAAGCACACACAGAGGTAAATAAATACAGAAACAACAGAGGTAGCCAGCACCTCGTGGAAGGTAAACAGGGATGAATCTATGAAGCTTCCAGATAATGAAAGTTTCCTTCATGCATACCATCATGCATACATCACTCTGTATGCATTTTGAACACTTTGAATGAAATACTTCATAAATTTTAGTTTATACCTGACTCTTTTTCACAGCACAAAATCCCACTTTAACCTTTCCTTTACATTCAAAATGCTCCTTGTTTTCCTGAGCGATGAGTAGAGGGGTATTTCCGGGAGCTACAGAAAGCTCTGTTTGTTTGTTTGTTTGTTCGTTTGTTTGTTTGTTTAGGAACTTATCTGCTTTTCTTGAAAGCTACCTCATTATTGGAACAGAGGCAGGGGTAGTTAATTCTTGATTTGCTGTTCCTTTAGGGATGCTAGTTTGTACATTAGTCTGTTCCTCAGATGTGTAGAACATTCAGGAAAGGAATATCCGTAGGCAGGCTGGGTTGCCACAGCGGGAAGGATCCGTGGAGTTCTGTACAAAATCCCACAGAGAATTTAGTTGTCTCTCTTTTAAGTTGTAAACCATCAGATACCCTTCAAAACTGACATTTTCCAAGACACGTTGGTGCAGTCATGCAGTGAAGAAAGCAGGTCTTGTTTTTATTCACGAGGCCACAACTACAGTGGCCAGAAGCAGACTCGGGCTGGCTGAGTTCTGTAGAATATGGGGCAATTTACATGAAGCCTCCTTGTGCTCCATTTCCTCATCTACGAAATGGCTAAAAAAAAAAAAAAAACCCTACCATGTAGAGTTTTCAAGAAGGAAAGTATGAGTCAGTATTTGCAAAGCTCTTAGAACCATGTCTGGCACCTAGAAAGTACGAGTTTTGGAATATAAGCTACGTTATAGTCAAGAAAATTTTAAGGTAACGTATTTGGGGTGCGTATTCCTTCACGGTATATATGCACCTGTTGTTTTCTACACGATTCTGAGAACAAATGTATATCTGGATATACAAGTCTGCCCAGGGCCAGTTTCACGGGACTGTGACCTGTCCCAGGCCCCCCATGCCCTTCTCAGAAGGACCCCTTGATCCACTTAATGCTCTTGCTGCCACTGTCTTGAAATTCTTAATGATGGTCCCGATTCTATCTAAACACAGTCTTCTGTTATTGGTTGGTTGAAGCCCGGAGGCCCGAAGCTGGACGTCATGGCCTCTCTGCTCACGGGTTTGGGGTCAGTTGCTCTGGAGGAAATGGAAAGCTCTGGGCAGGCACATTGCTCTGTCTTCCTCCACAGCACCCACAGCCCGCTGCTGGACGCAAAAGGCTCGCTTTGCTTTCTTTTCCTTGAGTCACGCGTGCAAAGGGAACACATCTATAAATACACATGTTTTTGCAAACATGACTCACACAAAACTATGCTCTATTCAGTACTACTGCCCTCAGTCGTGACATGATCAAGTCCAGAGTTTCTGTTCTTCCCGGAGGAACTCTTTCTTCCTTAGGAAGTGTCTTGGCGAGTACAGGGTAAGGCAGTGGCAGGGTCCCTAATTCCAGATGTGTGATCTCCGACAGGCAAGTCATTGAAGTCTCCTTGGTCTCCCTTCCAAATTGCTTTCAGGTGAGAAGAACAATAGTTGCCAGATACAGGAACAATGTGAGATCAGGAGATAATTCATGTAAAAGCATGTTATCTTCTGGAAGGTGGGGAGGGGCAGTAGTCACAGCATGAAATCATTCCCATCTGCTTTCTTTCCTAGGGTGACAGCCACAAAGTGGCTGGCTTCATTTTCCCAAAGGAAAAATTGAGCGCCCAGCCCATTAAGCTACTCCATATAAGTTTTAAAGTCAAGGTTAAACAAGGTACACACACGCATTAAATAATCACCGATGATGTATCTTCTCTGAGTTAGTCACGATGAAAGCACCAACGAGTGGAATAAGAAATAGGCATTTGCCTCACGGGGCTCCCACGATAGGGACGAGTGACAATTGAGGGAGAAATAGTTGCCATACAGAATCATAACTATTTTTTTTAATGTTTATTTATTATCAAGACAGAGAGAAACAGAGCATGAGTGGGGGGAGGGACAGAGAGAGAGACACACACAAATCCGAAGCAGGCTCCAGGCTCAGAGCTGTCAGCACAGAGCCCAACATGGGCTCACAAACCCTGAGATCATGATCTGAACAGAGATCAAGAGTCGGGTGCTTAACCAACTGAGCCCCCCAGGCGTCCCCCCCGCCCAGGTTTCTGATTACAGGGTGCTGCGATCAGAATTGTTCAAGAAGATGATCGTGGACATAGTATAGATTATGCACTGGCATGAGGAAACCAAAGAGGCAGGGAAATGTATTAATAAAGAAACTATTCCCAAGTGTCCAGCAACTGAATGTGTAAACAAATGTGTTTTATCCATACCAGGGAATATTATTGAGCCATAAAAAAGGAATGAAGGGCTGATACATGCTACAATAGGGATGAACCCTGGAACCACTATGCTAAGTGTAAGAAGCTAGTGACATTTATATGGAGTGCCCAGAATAGGCATATCTCTAGAGACAGAAAGTAGATTACTGATTGCCAGGGGCGGAGGGAAGGCAGGGAAGGGGCGTGACTGCTAATGGGTATAAGGATTTTGGGGGGGAGGGGTGATGAAAATGTTCTGGAATTCGATAGTGGTGATGGTCCACGACTCTGTGAATATCCTAAAAACCACTGAATTGGACAACTTAAAATAATACAATTTAAATTTTAAGAAGAATGTATTGCCTTTGTCTGATAGAGAAATAAAAAAGAACTGAGCAGAATTAGCACCAGAGAAAATAAAGAAACAGAGCACCAGAGAAAATAAATTCAAAATATTTAGAGGGCGCCTGGGTGGCTCAGTCAGCTGAGCGTCCGACTTCGGCTCAGGTCATGATCTCACTCCCCGAGAGCTCGAGCCCCCCGTCAGGCTCTGTGTTGACTGCTCAGAGCCTGGCGCCTGCTTCAGATTCTGTCTCCCTCTCTCTCTCTCTCTCTCTCTCTCTCTGCCCCTCCCCCACTCACACTCAGTGTCTGTCTGTCTCTCTCTCAAAAATAAAACAAATACATAAATAAATACATATATACATAAAAATAAAAAACAAAATATTTAGAAGATATGGCAGTAAAAGAAAAATAGAGCTCTTCCCAATCCTTCCAACCAGAGGCAGTAGCTGAGTGAGCCTGAGCCAGAGGTAAAGAGGAAACATTCTTGCAAATACAAAGCTGGGTTTCAGGCGCAGGGGAAGGGCAGTAGAAATGCTATACAAGGTTGCCTGTGGAGATGGTGTTCATTAGCAGTCAGGAAGCAAGGAACAATGTTTTGTGGACCTTTTGAGAAGGCTATATTTAGCAGAAATACATTTTTCAATGATTACCTTCTTTGTAGTTTTGTTTCAAAGGGAATTGGAAGTCATTTATAAAAATGCATAATATGCAAATGTAGGATAAAAGTAGAGAATGTGATTAAGGCAAAGGCATATTAATAATAAAAATTGTCAGGGGGCGCCTGGGTGGCTCAGTCGGTTAAGCATTCGACTTCAGCTCAGGTCATGATCTCACAGTTTGTGGATTCGAGCCCCGTGTCCGGCTCTGTGCTGACAGCTCAGAGCCTAGAGCCTGCTTCCGATTCTGTGTCTCCCCCTCTCTCTGCCTATCTACCACGCACGCTCTGTTTCTCTCTGTCTCAATAATAAATACACATAAAAAAATTTTTTAATAAAAAATTTAAAAACTGGTCGGGTCAAGCTGGGTGGGGGTAAGTACTGTACAGAATTGTATATCAGAAAATCTCTTGTACTTTCTGAAAGTGCATGCAAAGTGAGCTCTGGGTTTTGGGGAGTTTTTTTGTTTTGGTTTGGTTTTTTGGGGTTTTTGTTTTGTTTTGTTTTGTTTTAGCAGCAGGAACATGAAGTACAATTATTTGAGAAGCCTAATGAGCTGGTTACAAAAGTCACTGGTGAATGAGAGGTCTGGATTCGTTGGCTTCCTGTTAGCTGAGGTTTTGCTATATAAGGCTTTCCTGTTTTGCAGATGAAACCGCCACTGCTGTCCGCGTCCAGGTGCCTGGGGTCTGCAAAGAGCCGCTTGTCCTCCAGGGCCGGGGAGCCGAGCTGTGCTCAGGGGACTGCGCATTGATATTCTCAACTGTTTCCAGCCACCCTGTCCTGAGAAGGAAGGGACAAGGCTTGGGACACCTGACGTGCGTTTCCAGCGGCAGCGTGCAGCTACCCCAGCCCTTGACGTTGGGCTTCAGTGTGTCTTCTCAGCAGAATGGGGAATATACCAGTGAATTAGGCACCTTGACCAGACTCTGAGCATAAACTTCAATCATATCTAAGGATGCGCTTTGTGCCCTAAAATACAGCAGCAGCTAAGTTGATGGCTGCAAGTAGAAGACCATGAAGCCAGTTGGCAACTAAACATAAATTGAAAATCCACTGAGTGGGGCACCTTAGATGGCTCCAACGGTAGAGCGTGGGACTCTTGATCTTGGGGTCATGAGTTCAAGCCCCGCACTGGGTGTAGAGATTACTAAAAAAAATAAATACACTCTAAAAACTAATAATAAAATAAGATACGTTGGACAGCAATACTGAACGTGGAAAAAAATAACAAAGAACACCTGGGCACTCATTTCTCACTCAAACACAAATAACTGCTTTGATTTCTCACATTTCACCACATAACTAAGGATTATTATTGTCATTGTGGGTTTTTCTTGCTTGCTTTGAGATTCTACTTTGATAGCTCCACGAGGTCCAAGAAACATTTTTTTTCTTAAATCAGGCGACACCATTATCCAAACACAGGCATCGCCTTTGGGATGGGATGTCTTGCTGTTAAAAGGCAGCCCAAGGAACAAGATGAGAGGTGGGAGGAAGAGAGGACAGAAAAGGCAAACAGATGCAATGAAGAAAAGGGGACTAACTGAATGCAGTTGCTACACCTTGAAATACCCACCCACTTTATCACTTTCCAGAAAAATCACGATACCTCATCTCGCAGCTCGCCTTTCTCCAACTTATTGCTTTATGTTTCAGTATTTACCAGAGTTTGGGTTTGTTTTTTGTTTTTTTTTTTAATTATTTTATTTTTAAGTCATCTCTGCACCCAGAGTGGGGCTGGAACCCAAAACGCCAAGCTCCATCGATCAAGCAAGCCAGCCAGGCGCGCGCCCCCCCTCCCAGCCCCCTGCCCAGAATTTTGATTTTTAAGCCACTTGATATAAAGAATTTTATTAAAAAAATCTTGTATGCAAGCACGTGAGTCAGCCGGGGTTAGGAGATCCCAGTTCTAGCCCTACAATTAGCCAGCTCACCCAGCAAGGAGCAGAGCTGAGACCACTCCCTGCCTTAGTCTCTTGATTCATAAAGCAAGGTGTTTGGCCAGGGGTTTCTAGTCACCCTTCCATCTTTTTTGTTTGTTTGTTTGTTTGTTTTTCCCCAAGGAGGCTCCACACTCAATGTGGGGCTCAAACCCACGACCCTGAGATCAAGAGTCAGATGCTCTACCGACTACGCCAGCCAGGTACCTCAACCCTTCCATGTTTAACTTCTTCTAATAACCTGATGCAGTGCAGCACTATGGACAAGGTCACTGGCCTTTGGGAATGCCTGCCTTTTGCTATTTATTTTGTCCCCATGCTAAGCCTCAGTTTGCTCACTCATAAGATGACTATAATGATAATGAATATACTTCATCTACTTCATAGAACAGTTTCAAACATTAAGTAAGGGTATGGGTTTTTTTTAATTTTTTTAATGTTTATTTTTGAGGGAGGGGTGGAGTGGCAGAGAGAGAGAGGGAGACACAGAATCCGAAACAGGCTCCAGGCTCTGAGCTGTCAGCACAGAGCCCCACGTGGGGTATGAATTCACAAACCGCAAGATCATGACCTGAGCCGAAGTTGGACGCTTAACCGACGGAGCCACCCAGGCGCCCCAAGTAAGGGTGTGTATCAAATGCCTACCGAGGCATGGCATACACTAAGCCTTCAAAAATGTCCTTAATTTTACCGGTGTTAGTAAGAGCCTTCGGAAGAGAGAGATCGCTCTCATACACAAAGCACAAGTCACTTTATATTCAGCAAGAACAAAAGTGAACCTTTTCACTAACATGTTTCTTTTATTCATTTCAAAAATAATCTTACTTACGGTAGGAAGTTTAGAAAATACTTCTTATGCGTTAGTGCTTCTGAGAAAAGAGATCTGGAAAGCGGGGCAGAATTTCTTCAAATGCAACAATGCTGGAGCTAAAATGACCGAGGGATTTAAAACTGGAGTACCACCAAATCCAAGTCTTTCAAGCTTCCAAAGCCATCCATTAAGCCGCAGAAGGCACAGTTAAAGAAGGGCTCATGCAATCTCGGTGATTCGCGTTCGCTCCTTGCGGGGCTCTGCCATTTGAAAGACGATTTCCTTCCCAGGGGAGAATTATGGAAACCATTTACCAAAATGTTTCTTCTCGCCCCCCTGCCGGTGCCGGCCCTATTTCTGGTCAGCAGGCAGCATCTGCTTTTGATACACAGTTGCCATGTTTCTCTGCACCTGCCCGGCTCCGCCCAGCACAGATACTTTGCAGCAAGCATGGCCTCGGAGCTGGCAGCCTGGCGGCCTTCCAGGGTCTCCATGCATTGCTGGGAGCAAGATTCTGCCTTCCCGTGTACATCCAGTATGGTTTGTAGGCCACGTGAATGAAACAGCTCAAGCATTGTTTACGGAGAACAATTTCGTGCTAGGGTCCGTGGGAGACGCGGAAGAGAAGGGCAGAGGGCATCACCAGGCTTTCAGCCCATGTGCCCCTGCACCCCCGTGATGGCTGTTTGCAGTAAGTTTTTATGATACTAAAAGCCCAAAGGAATGAAAGTCTGACATATGCTACATGGATGGACCTTAAAAACACTGCTAAGTGAAACAAGCCAGACGCAGAAGGACAAACACTATGTGATTCCATTTATGTGAAGCGCCCAGACTAGGCAAATTCATGAAGACGGAAAGTAGAATACGGGTTAGCACAGGTTGAGGGGAGGGGCCGAGGGGGGTCATTGTCTAAAAAGTACAGAGTTGATGTTGGGAATGATGTCACAAATACATACTTATCAATGGCTAAGATGATAAACGTGACATTAGGTCTGTTTTACCACAATCGGGAAAAACAAAGCAACAAAAGCAGCAGGGGAAGGGAAAACCTGTCAGTTTCTCAGAGAAGCAAGCAGCTTCCAACCCAGGTTAAACACTAATAATTCAAACATCTCTTACCATGTACACCACCTTTAAGGGAGTGGTCATTTTTAGGTCATCTTTGGGTGGATGGAAAGGGCAAACTGGTGGGTGGAGAGTTACTTTGACCATCTCTGCAAACTCCTTCTCACCAGTTCTGAACAAGGCACGGGAAACTGTCATCTGTTTGATCTCGGGGTTTGTTTACAAGTGTCTATGACATCATTTTCTCACGAAATATATCAGTTCATCACCCCTTCAGCTTCTGTCTTCAAACCTCCAGCACCTCTTCCCCATCCTCAGGTTCTGCTGACGCTCCTGCCTCCCACTTTCCAGAAGAAGCACTGATACACTCAGAACTGTGCAGGCCTCCCTGACCGCATCCTCCCCACCCACCAGCGTCTAGACCCCATATTACAATTTTTTGCCGATTGCCACAGGGGGACTATCTAAACCCAAGTCTCTGTTCGTCACTAGGTCCCATTGCCGTTGTTTATTCAAGGTGATCTCTGCAGTAATTCTTTATTGCCCATCTCCTCTGCGAGAACCTATTGTTCGTGAAAGCAGGGATTTTGCTACATAATTAATTCCCTGATGTAGCCTAAGCATGGAGGTCAGTTGCTGGCATATACAATATAGTAAATTCCCAATGCACAAATGAATACATTCATTTTCTAACTGTTTAAAAAATCCCAGTATCGGGGCGCCTGGGTGGCTCAGTTGGTTAAGCGTCCGACTTCGGCTCAGGTCATGATCTCGTGGTTTGTGAGTTCAAGCCCCGCGTCAGGCTCGGTGCTGACAGCTCAGAGCCTGGAGCCTGCTTCGGATTCTGTGTCTCCCTCTCTCTCTGCCCCTCCCCCACCCATGCTCTGTCTCTGTCTCTCAAAAATAAATAAATGTTTAAAAAATTAAAAAAAAACATTTCCTTCCAAAAAAATCCCAGTATCTTAAAAGATGAACTATTTGAATAGAAAAACATAACCCAATTGCATGAAATATTAGGAATATTCCCATAAACCAATGAAATGTTCCAAAAGTGATAAGATTTCTACATCTAAGCCACAACTCCCAGAAGTCACACACAAAATATTTTGTCACCCATATCTTCCCAATATTAGTTTGGAAATAAGTCTGTCTCTCTTTCCATAGCACAGTGTCTCTGGACCTCAGGACACCAATGAGTCTATGCAGGAGATCACATACGATGACTCAAGAACCGTGAAAGCCATTATTTAAGCACACACAGAATCGGAACTAGCAGAATACAATGAGTTAAAAGCTGCACCCCCTCCCCCCACTTTTCTAGACAGCAGAACTTGCCGAGGTAAATTCCCTATGACTAATTACAATACTAAACACCTGTAGTCGGAATTATGGAAGCTGTGTTTCTCAAAACACTAAATAAAATGTAGGTTTGTCGCACAAAAGCAGGTAATTCTTTGCCGGGCCTCCACACTTCCTGTCTTCAAAGGAGACCATGAAGGTCATCATTAAAGAATTGTTTTCTTCTGACCTACTTTAGAATACTTTGGAAACTTGGCAGCGTTGGCCCCAACAGTGAAAGAAAAAAATGAACAAGTGTGTCTCTTAAAGGAGGTTTCATTTAGCAGAAATACACAGATAACTTTTTTTATTTTAAAATTTTCCACTCTGGTAAGTGACTTGATTCACATTCGGGTGACCCTTCTATGGTAATATTCTAAATGACTGCAAAGAGCGGTTTCAGCTTGAATTGTGAGCTAACAAAAGTAAAATTTTACTTTTAAATACTGTATGTTTTAGCTCAACAGCTATTTTACTCCCTTGCATCTTAAAGGTAATCAACACTCTTGGGGGGAGGATTTTAAAGATGCTTTCCCTCTGGCACACGGTACCTTGATATATGAGCAGCATGTGCATTTTGGGGGTGGAGTTAAGCTTGAAAGTCAGAGAACAGGATTGCTCTTCTGGGAAAAATTATGTTCCATGACCTAATTTAGGGGAAAACCAGACCCAGGGATCAGAATGGCTTGTTAAGGCTCAAGAATTCTAATCATTTCTCTGGGCTTGTCCTCAACCTAAAGCATCAATGATTGCTTTCACTTCTCTGGGGCCCCATTTCTCCATTTCCATTTGCTGGGGGGTGGATTTGGAACCCCTCTAGAGGTTCCGCGGCAGCTCAATATGGACACTGAGGATTGGTGGGTCAGAACTTTAAATCCGCCACCTTTGGTGCCACCAAATGTTTTGAGTTTGTGAACTTCCTTGTTCTGAGCACAAGAATGAGCAACTTTTTTCTATTTCTCTTTTATTAGAACAAGTAAATATTTACAAAGGAGATCCAAGTATGGTATTCATTACAGCATAAAGTAGACATACAAGGTGGAAACCAATTACTGTAAAGGATGTTAAATGTCTCTCAGCAAATTTCTTTTCCTACCTTAAAATTTCATCAAGTGCTCATTTATATAAACCCAGCTTGATCCAATGAGTCAAAATAAGCCTTTCAAAGGTTAGTTGTTTTTTGTAAATGTTGTTTTTGTCAAGCACTATTAAAGTGGAAAAATATACCATGTTTTCATTGATAAAGATGACCTCATTTTTACATGCAGCTGATGTCAGAGTCCTATAGATTATCAAATGAATATTAACTGTTATCAGATATACGTATATATGATTTGTCAGTGTTTCATTATGAGGGCTCTAAAAGTCTTAGATTTGTTTCATATATATACTTTGTGTTTGCTATACAATGACATTTCCCCCAAAATGGTTTTTTTTAATCACTCAAATATCCTTTTGAAATTGTTAAGACCGTTATTAATTTGTGTTCCAACTTGGCAGAAATTATGTCTTATTCATTTTTATATTTCTAAAAATTAACAGAATCCCAGGGATACATTTGACAATGAAAATACTTGCTGAGTGAAAATGTAGACCCACATGGACACTAACATATCACATTTAGAGATCTATCTCCCTCTGTAGTACACAAGTTTTCGACAGGCACAACTGAGCCGATTTGATTTGGAAAACTTGGCCTTTCATGTGTTTCCTTTAAGACTGACTTATAGTTGAGGCACCTGGGTGGCTCAGTCGGTTAAGCATCTGACTTCGGCTCAGGGCATGGTCTCAAGGTTCATCAGTTCGAGCCCCGTGTCAGGCTCTCTGCTAACAGCTCAGAGCTTGGAGCCTCTTTCAGATTCTGTGTCTCCCTCTCTCTCTCTGCCCCCCCCCAGCTCACACTCTCTCTCTCTCTCTCTCTCAAAAATAAATAAACATAAAAAAAGAAAAATGATTTACAGTTTATCTCATTGCTTCTACTGAAGGTCATCAATGGATTTGGGTTTTCTTAGCTCCCCACTCCTTCCCCCACAGGCCTTCCTCAGGTGCCACCTCCAAGGAGAAGTCCTTCTGCCTATATTGGTTTTATCCATCTATAAAAATGTCCTGGAAGTCTCCTAGCAGCAGCAACTGCACAAAGACTGTCATTGAGTGAGGGAAAGATGGCTCAGTCTTCTGCTAAACGAGAACTATCTTCCGCCTACCAGAAGGACTGATGCCCCCAAGAAGGGAAATGGACTCATGGAAAGCATCTGAAACCTGGAGAAACACAGCCATTCCCTGCAACCCCTGTGATCAGAGATGAACGTAAGTTCTAATGCTCATTGCCATGACACACGGAGACACTGTTCAGAGAACCCATGAACAAACCCAGCTATTCACGGCACAAGATTTGGTATTAAAACCAATTGCTCAACACTTCTCCAAATCTCTTTAGAAGTAGGTGCCTTTACGATTTACCGCATGCTGCTAATCAGGGAATAACCTAGAGAGGACTATTCTGGAAGCATTTTGATGAAAAGAAGCAGTGATGTAGAAAATTTAGGCTTGGGAAAATGTCAGGTTTTTGTCCACTCCTGTTTAAAAAAAAAAAAGGAAAAAAAAAAAAACAGGAATAAAGGGAAGAGAGTTTCTGATTAAAAACATAAGTCTGCGCCTGTGTCAATCTCACCAACCTCACGGCTTGCTAGGAGTTCCAGAGGCAGATGTTGTACTTGCCTGAAACGCTGAAAAGGTCGTAGGCTACCTTGGTACCACTTCTATTTCTAAGGTCCCAGGTAAACCTGTGTTTCATGAGTATAATCCCGCATGCCCCTTCAGACTACACCTCAGAAAATTCTAGATTCTCCTCTCTCCACTTTTGTCTAGAGAGCAAAATATACTCTGGGGGGTTCAGCAGGAAAGACATTCTGCTTTTCCCTTGAGATATCTACCCAATGCAGAAGCTGCGGCTGGATATCTACCACGTGCCATTTATCACTTAACCATGGCCTTGGGATCTGGAGACTCTCTTAGCCCCAACTGTTTTTAATGGCTTCCCCAAAAAATATGATGTGTGTTGGGACACTGAACTCTACTGCCAGGTTAGACTTCAGTTCCAATGAAGGAAAAGCAAGTGCATTAAGATAGATCTGTTTGTAAAAGAGTGTTTAAAATTAACATCCTGAGGAAACCAACAGAACTTTCTGTTATCTGATTTCTTTCCACATATGGTTCAATGCACCACTAATGGTTTCCATTTGAAAAAGCAAATTCATTTAGAAAGAAAGATGTTTTGTAACATATAGAAGAAGACTTACTGTTCTTAAGAATGCACCAGTTCTTTGGAAGTTGGGTGATTCAATCTAAGAATTGCCAGTCATAAGATCTAAATATAATTAACTATATACTTTATTTCACTTGAAGTTGCAGGCTTCGTCGTTCATTGGTCCACAAATGGGGGTTCCCACACATACTGCTCAGTGAACTCTTACAAAAGTTGAAAGGATAAGAAAGCATCAATCATTTTGTGGGAATAACATCATTTCCTAAAATACCTGCCTAAGAACCATCCTGCATATTCACACGCGTCCCCATGTCTACCTTCCCTGCCACAGTAAACCTTCTACTTTACAAAGAAGGAGCCTACCTTCTATTCGGATGCATTGCTTCAAGGACTAAAGATCTCTGTTAAAAATATGGGTTCTGTCGGGCACCTGGGTACCTCAGTTGGTTGAGCATCTGATTCTTGATTTTGGCTCAGGTCATGATGTCACTGTGCACGGGACCAAGCCCTGTGTGTGTCAGGCTCTGCGCTGACAGTGCAGAGCCTGCTTAGGATTCTCTCTCCCTCTCTCTCTGCCCCTCACTTTGCTCACTAGCATGCACACACTCTCTCTCTCTCTCTCTCTCTCTCTCTCAAAATAAATAAATAAACATTTTAAAAAATACTTCTTAAAAAAATTCTGAGGCAGCCTTATTTAACGATAAACCAATTTGCTATAAACCTCCCTCAGTATGTATATCTCAACTGAGACCCAAGTTTGACTTTAGCATCAGAGCATTTTGGCTGCAGTGAGGGTGATCTGAACTCAGATATATGGCAGAGTGGAATGTTGGGAATGGCTTTTCCTTTTCCAAACCCTATGATCATAATACATGACTTTTTGGGGAGAGACCTTTGTGAGCAAAAGCAAAGGAAGCCTCTAGCTGAAAACAGCTTTCCCAGTGTATTAAATGCAATCTAACAAGAGATGTAGGGAGAGGTGTTATCAATATGTCTTCTGTTCATGAACTTGAAAACCTGATTTTCTAATAGTTAACATACTCCCTAATCTCTCTTTGTCATTTCGAGCCAATTTCTTTAGGCGGTTTGGTGCATTAAAATTTAGATCATAAACCAATTTAAAATTTGAGGTTCTAGCAAGATAATTATGCCTCAAAGTAACTGAATAAAGTGTTAACGATTCAGAAGAGTTTATTTTAATTCTTTCTAATTAGGGGCCCCATTTTATTTCTCATCAAAAGGAATACCACCTTACATTTACATTGCAATTTATAACTTTCAAGGATTTTTGACCTATGTAATCTCATTTGATGCATATAACCATCCCACATAGTGAGCAGGGTTTTATTTTGTTGATGAGACCAGGGCTCAGAGAGGAAAGCATGGAGATCAGACCAAACTGAGATCTCCCGACTCAAGGTCCAGTGCTCTTTCCATTCTATCAAACTGCACTTAACAAGTTAGATGAAACTCTCCATTGTTTGGGGCCTGTGTTTGCATCCTTATATGAAAAACCATGACAAAACAGAAATAAAACAGTCAGAATGCCAAGTATAAAATGTATTAATACCAATATAACTGATTATGGAAAATCTTAGGCCAATAAGTCTTAATTTTTTGAAGCGCTGGGGTGGCTCAGTAAGTAGGTTAAGCGTCTGACATCAGCTCAGGTCATGATCTCATGGTTGGTGAGTTCAACCCCCACGTTGGGCTCTGTCCCCACAGCTCAGGGCCTGGAGCCTGCTTCAGATTCTGTGTCTCCCTCTTTCTCTGCCCCTCTTCTACTTACACCCTGTCTCTCTCTCTCTCTCAAAAATGAATAAGCATTAAAAAAAACTTTTTTTAAAGACTTAATTTTTTTAGAGAAGTTTGATGTTCACGCCAAAATTGAGGAGAAAGTGTGAAGATTTCCCATATACTTCCTGACTCCACACGTGTATAAAAACAATACTTTGAGCCCTTTATTATAATACATATTTTAGTAAGTAATTTGAGAATGCAACAATTGGACCGCCATCCAATACTTACATTAAATCATTGTACTCTTTGAGACTTAAACAAAACCATGCAGGCCTAAAATGGGTAAAATTTATGGCACATAAATTACACCTCAGTAAAGCTGTTAAGGACACATACCCATTGTTGTGGAGTTAATTGTCTCCCCCCAAATTCATATTAAAATACTCACGCCAGCACTTCGGAGCAAGAGAGTCATCTACGGAGAGAGGGTCTTTAAAGAGGTAATTAAGTTAAAATGAGGTCGTTAAAGTGGACCCTAACCCAATATGACTGGTATCCTTGTTAGAAGAGAAGATTTGGACACAGACACACAGAGAAGGAAGACCATGGGAAGACAGAAGACAGCTGTCTACAAGCCAGAGAAACTGCCCCAGAACTCAACGGGGCCAACACCTTGATTTCAAACTTCTGCCCCCAAAACTGGGAGAAAATTAATTTCAGCTGTTGAAACCACCTCTTCTGTACTAATTTGTTACAGCATCTCTAAAGACACACACACACACACACACACACACACACACACACACTAGTATGCTACCTAACAAAAGCTCTGTGAAAACCTACCTTTGTGAGCAGCCTTGGATTTTTATTTCTCCTCTGGGACACTAGTTTACTCATCAAATTTTTTATGCTTAAATTTCAAGTATTTCTATTTTGATGTTAATTATCACAGACTTTAATAATAAATAACCAAAATTCAACATGTAACAGCGAGAGGCTCAAATCTATAAAAAGAGAGAGAGAGAGAAAGGAGGGGAGAGAGAGAGACTAACCATGCTGCTCTGTGGCGAAGAATGACTTTCGCAAAGTCTCCACAGGACTGGTGGACTCCTTTGGTACTGGGAGCCCATATCCGGGCATCTGTCTCCTTATTAAACACTTCCTGTATACTGATAGTGGCAGTGGGGGGCTGCCCAAAAAGCTGGGCCAAAGGAAGCAAGACAAAGTTCCTGCTACGTAGTCTGTATAGAGTTCATGTAATTAGAAAGCGTAGAAATCATACAATAAAGCAAGTACTAGTTATTATATTCCTAAGCGAGTGTTAGTTATTATATTTCTTGACAGTAAAAATCTCCCTTGTTTCGATACCCTTCTTAACTGTACACCACAATGGCATGTTTCAGTACAGTGAGATCCTGAAATGACAGAAAAACACTGAGGGTAAGTATTGTTTTTAGTCAGATGAATTGTAAGCTGAGCAGTAAGGAAGTTCAACATCAGACGCCATGGGACATTTCGTTCGTGGGACCGTCCTCAACTTTGCTGACAGGCTGGGAGGCAAAATGTGCATTTCTGGCTTCTCCTTGTAACATTTTGCTGGATCTTTTTTTTTGTTTTTTTAGATCTTTAGATTTTTTTTTTTTTTTTAGTTTGCAAACTAAAATCTAACCTGATATAAAGAGGGATAAAAAGTCTAAAAACCAGGGGCTCCTGGCTGGCTCAGTCCGTGAAGCATGTAACTCTTTTTTTTAAAAAATGTTTATTTACTTATTTTGAGGGGAGGGGACACCACGAGTGAGCAGGGGAGGGGCAGAGAGAAAGGGAGAAACAGAGAATCCCAAGCAGGCTCCCCACTGTGAGCGCAGAGCCCAACATGGGGCTTGAACCCACAAACCATGAACTCATGACCTGGGCCAAAACCAAGAGGTGGTTGAGCCACCCGGGTGCCCCTGCAACTCTTGATCTCAAGGTTGTGAGTGCAAGCCCCGTGTTAGGTGCAGAGATGGCTTAAAAATAAAACCTTTTGGTTCAGGCTAGAGTGTCCAGTGAGGGAGGGACGGAGCCACGAGTTCTTTCCTAGAGGAAGAGCAAAGACTAGATTGTAGGAAAAGCAAACAGAAGCCATGTTTCAAACACCCACGTTACAGATATTTCATCAGTTTGTAAGAAGTGAGTCTGAAATCGCCAGCAGCTTTGTTCTTGAAAGACCTCTGAACTGTGTGCAGCTCCTTGGGCGAGTGGGCCAGGACCCCGTCATGAGACAGGTGGAAGGGAAAATCCCTGTCATAGTATCTTCTCTAGCAACGAATGAGATGAGGCAGTCAGGGGAGAGTGAAGTACACCAAATGGATGATGTCAGTCAAAAAACGACATAGCACAGGACATCAGTATTCCCACCAGGCCTCAGAGACGTGACATATAGGCATGTGAAAAGGGGTCCCACATCTTTGTGGAAGGGAGAGTCACTACGGTGAATACACAGATAAAAACGATGTGAGGCGACAAGCAACGACAGTCGTAAATGGTAATAATTATATTTCCGAGTGACCAGACCAAAGAAAAGGCATACAGTGAACGATTCTTTTGGCCATTGTTTGGTACAGACTCGTTTCCAAATCATGTATAGTCTTTATAATTCCTAAGAACAAAAATTAAAATATTCTCTTATAAGGGCACCTGGATGGCTCAGTAGGTTAAGCCTCCGAATTCGGCTCAGGTCATGATCTCACGGTTGGTGGGTTCGAGCCCTGCGACAGGCGCTGTGCTGGCAGCTCAGAGCCGGGAGCCTGTCTTCGGATTCTGTGTATCCCTCTCTCTCTGCCCCTCCCCTGCTCATGCTGTCTCTCTCCCTCTCTCTCACAAAAATAAAAACATTTAAAAAATTAAAAAAATATATTCTCTTATATTAAAAATAAATAAATAAAATAAAATCTTTTTTGAAAAGTCTAAGAACCCTCTTAAAAACATAAACACCAGCCCCCAGCTCTAAGAAAATAATTAATTTGCTTGCTTTAGAAGTTTGGAAAGAAAAAATCCCCAAAAGATGGAACTTGATACTTGATAGGAAAAGATTGCCAGTCCAGTGAAATGCTGGGTGGTGTTTTATAACCCAGAGGTCTGTAGCCCCTGCTACTTGTGTTACTTTTTCGTTATGCCTTTATGTTGACCCCTCACCTCTATTCCCTTTAATAGAGTCCACAGAATTTGTGACCTCTGAGGCCATCTGCCTCTAAGACAATCACTAGTAAGTTCTTCAATGTTTAAAGCTACTATCCCAGACACCGGCTCCAAGAACTCAGCTGGCTTTCTCCTCATTTTTTCTAGATTGCCAATATTTACCAGCTACTAGTTGGAGCTGCCATTAAAGAAAGTATAGACATGAGGCCCCCAAGTCTCTCAAATTCTAAAATCTTGACTATGTATATCTAATATATTTCCTGTGTTAGCTGGTCATTAAGTTTAAACTTTCATGTTTCATTTATCTCCATGAACGCTGTCTGTGTTTCCAAGAACGTGGCAAACATAAGCATTCCCTTCAGAGGCAGAGCGAAGTTTCAGTTGATCTAACTACGCATCATAGCCTATGTAGTTCCCTCACCTTTCAAAATCTTTTCTCAAAACTTGTGATCATCTGGGTACACAAACACCAGCTCCGTGCTTACAAGGAGATCAGACCACAGGATAGGAAAGTCAAAACATTAAACCAGATGCCAGACTACACTTCACTGTGCTTCAGGGTAAATGTCACCGGAAGACAAATATCTATGCCTGTATGAATATGTAGGTTAATGGCCAGGCTTAGCCAATGGTCTTCAGTCGTCTGCCATCTTGGCTCCAAATCGGCACAGGCACAGGGCCTCGCCTCACCATTCTGCCTTATTTCCCTAAGCTGACATGAAAGGACCCATTTCCAAGAATAAGCTGGCTGGCCGTTTCAGGGCATGTACTTATGAACATGGAATTATTCCTGAGAAAGAAGGAAATTGAGAGCGCTGAAGGATGAGATTTGGGCTGAGACCAGGAGGAAGAGCTGGTACTCATCCCACTAGAAGACCCAAACACCAATAGTGAAAACGTGATGTTGAGAAGTCCTTCACTCCATTCGGCCTCTGTGTAAAAAGGACCATAATACCTTCCTTTTTACACTAACGCGCAGAAGAAAGTTCATAAAACAATATAGTATGTTAAAACCAAAGAAGGGGGGCGCCTGGGTGGCTCAGTCGGTTAAGCATCCGACTTCTGCTCAGGTCGTGATCTCACAGTTCACGAGTTTGAGCCCCGCATCGGGCTCTGTGCTGACAGCTCAGAGCCTGGAGCCTGCTTCGGATTCTGTGTCTCCCTCTCTCTCGCCCCTCCCCTGCTCACACTGTCTTTCTCTCTCTCTTCCTCTCTCTCTCAAAAATAAATCAACATTTAAAAAAATAAATTAAATTAAAAAGAAAATTATTTCTCTATTTGAAGGAAAGTCTATCAGGTCTGTTTTAGTAAACTCTGAACCAAAGATCCTGTGAACCTCACTCTTCCAACAGGAAACATCTTGGGTTGGTTCAGGCTGGCCTACAGGCTGATCACTGTAACACTGAGGAAAGATGTTATTACCACCTCCGTATGTCACCCAACTAGCCAGAATGGTTTCCTGCAGCTGCCGTAACAAAGTACCACAAACTGGGTGGCTTAAAACAACAGAGATGTATTCTCTCACAGTTCTGGAGCCCAAAGTCTGAAATCAAGGGGTTGGTGAGGCCGTGTTCTTTCCGAAGGCTCCGGGGAAGAGTCCTGCCTGCTTCTCTCCTAGCACCCTGGGGTTGTCAGCATCACTCCAATATCTGCCTCCGTCCTCACTCGGCATCCTTCCTGAGTCTCTGTGTCTTCATTTAGGTCTTACTTGGGCACCAGTCATTTCACTTAGGGCCCAACCCAATCCTGTATGAGCCCGTCTGAACCCAGCTAATTACTAATCACCCTATTTCCAAAGAAGGCTACAGTCTGAGGTTCCAGGTGATATGAATTTTCAGGGGAAATTATTCAGCCTAGAACACTAACCAATAATAAAAATCTGTTTTCGTGATTGAATACCCCCTGGGAGGCCACAGTTTCTAAACATGTGAACTGTGTTTGGAGGCCAAATAACAAGTTGACACAAGGCCAAATTATCCTTTTAAAGACAGGTTGTTTCCCTTCATGCTCAACTGACAGAAATTATATCTAACCATGGGACGACATCTCCAGCTCTGGGTACAACGATGCGGATTGTTATTGTTATTCTTTGTTTCATTTTTTTACATCTTTTTTTGTTCCTCTTTTTTTTTTTAAGTCAAAGAGGAAAAAAAAAAACCTCAGGCTGTGGGGGAAATCATCACATCTGTTCATCCTTTTGGAACACGACTTTCTTTGGGAACATACTTTCATTTTATACTCCCATTTGTAGTTACGAAATGGATTTCGTTTTTTCTCTTGTACTCTGTCGTCCTGACTTAATCTCACAATACTTGTTGGCTTCCGCTAAGTAACAAGACTATAGAAAACAGATGATAGTCATCTTTTTTTAAGATAGAGAGCAAAGCCATGTGGTGAAAATACAACTTTGAAGAAGTCTGCATTTACTCTTTCTCTGTAGGGAGAGTGGCAACCTCACACAGTTTGTGTTCAGAGACTGAATTTACAATGATGCTCATACAAAGGGGAAAAAAGTTGTATATTGGAGATCTTTTTTGGAACAACCTAGGTTTTAGACTTAGGCTTGAAAAAAATTAAACATTTTTGATTTTGTAAGAATGGGAATTTAGTGAATTTTTTAACTTTGGGTTTTTATGGACCCTTTCATCTTTTACGCTCTTGGACCCAAATATGTTCCTTAAGAAGTTTTAGTCTCTAAAACAGGAAGGAGGGGGCGCCTGGGTGGCTCAGTCGGTTAAGTGTCTGACTTCAGCTCAGGTCGTGATCTCACGGTTTGTGAGTTCGAGCCCTGTGTCGGACTCTGTGCTGACGGCTCAAAGCCTAGAGCCTGGAGCCTGCTTTGGATTCAATCTCTCTCTCTCTCTCCCTCTCTCTCTGTCCCTCCCCTACTTGTGTAAGCATGTTCTCTCTCTGTTTCAAAACTAAATAAATAAAACATTTAAAATTAAAATAATAATAATAATAAATAAAATAGGAGGGAATATTCTAGGTCACACCCAAACCTCTGATTCCTCATGAACTCAAATTCATGCAAGGAGCAGTCTGCCTGCAGGTGTGCGTAAGAAGTCATGATGAGGTCAACTCCAGCATCTCCCTGAGGACCAGCAATTACATGTAGAGAAGGAAGCAGAAGGGAAAGCAACCTGTCCCATGGTGTTTGCGTCAAACTTTCAGTGGTCAACTTCTCGGATTCTATTTGTGGCCTAAATGATGAAAGATTATTTGAAGCCAACACAGAAAATTGTTTTTGCATTTGATTTTAAAGCCGTTCTTTAATACAGTGAGCGAGAGCACAGCGAAGTGTGTATAGAGCCTTCTAGAGCAAAGCTCTCTATGGATAGCCACCTAATAGGTGCCTTTCTTACCTATGTCAGCGGAGATAATTACATCAGTTGTTTGGACCTGGAAGGGATCCCCCCTGGGTAGGATCCTCCTACCTGGAAAACCTCCTTGTCTGACACCTGGAAGGCTTTATAGAAAAAAACAGAAGACTTGACTACCTTTAGCTAAAATATAAATGTATTTCTTAATCTTTAGAGTATAAATGATTACCTATTTCCAATTAGGCCCCCAGAAACCCTCATTTCTGTATTAGGATGCCAATAATACTATCTAATACCATAACAGAAGATATCCTACTCTAAACTTGTTGTTCTTACTTTTCATTTGCCATTCACGTTAAACTCTGTGGGTTATAACAGGTACAGTGTAACCACACGAGGCTGAAGTTGGCTGAGTTTCATTTCCAACCACCCCCAAGACAGAGCTTCGGTCTACATTTTGCTAAATTGATATCATTCATAGCAGTATCATGGCAATCTTCACTTTGTTATTTCTATAGAATACAATGCATATATACGGAAACGGATCCGTAAACATAATTTCCTTAAAAAGGCTATGTATTTTAACATCTTTTTCATGTTATACAAACCCACATCCCTGCACATGGATTTTTTTAATATTTCACAAAACAAATTCTACTTCCTAATTATTTTTAACTGCTTTTGAATCAAACCATTGATCCTTCTGACGGCCAAGATGACAGGTGTGTTTTGGGACCCAGCACCCCAGTGGGTGGTCTAGAAGAGAAAGGTGCAACCACCCTACCCCCCACCCCAAACTCCCTTGGTCACATATTGCATCTCAGGTCTATCCAACGTTGTCCCAGCTCCAAAACCAGACATTCCAACATGCTGCCTAGTTCATCCTGGCTGCTACCACAAAGTAGCATAGACTGGGGGCCTGATAAATAACAGACTTATTTCTCACCGTTCTGAGGCTGGAAGTCAGAGATCAGACTGCCAGCATGGTTGGGTTCTGGTGAGCGTCCTCTTCAGAGTTGGGGGAGGAGGGGGAGGGGGGGAAAGGAAAGGGAGAGGGAGGGAGAGAGGGAGAGACGGGGAGAGAAGCAAACTCTCTTGGGACTCTTATGAGGGTATAAACCCCATGCAAGAGGGCTCCACCTTCTGGGCCTGACCACGCCTTAAAGGCTCCACATCCTAATGTCATCACATCGCATGCAAGGGGTAGGGTTTCAACATATGAACTGGGGGTGGGACACACATTCAGTCCATAACACACCCTTTGTGTGTGTGTGTGTGTGTGTGTGTGTGTGTGTGTGTGTGTTTATTTTGAGAGACAGAGAGAGAAAGAGAGCATGAGTGGGGGAAAGGCAGAGAGAGAGAGGAAGAGAGAGAATCCTAAGCAGGCCCCGCACTACCGACAGAGAGCCCAACGTGGGGCTCAAACCCATGAACCTCGAGATCATGACCTGAGTGAAACCAAGAGTTGAACACTCAACCAACTGAGGCACCCAGGTGCCCCAGCATATCCTTTTTGGATGGCAAGCTCTCCCTCCCTGCTTTAAATCCCTTTCCTCCATGACATCTCTCTCCAATTTCATCAAGACCTTCAGGTACTTGATGGAACTCCTGGGTGGCTCAGTCGTGTTAAGCCTCCGACTCTTGGTTTTGGATCAAGTCATGATCTCTCACAGTTGGTGGATTCAAGCCCCACTCTGACAGTGCAGAGCCTGCTTGGGATTCTCTCTCCCTCTCTCTCTCTGTCTTTCCCCTGTTCGTGCTCTCTGTCTCAAAATGGATAAATAAACACACAAAAAAAATTTTAAGACCTCCAGGTACTTAAACCCTTCCTTTACTGTCAACCAGGCATGTCGACTCTCTTCCCCATCCATGAAATGTGTGCTGGTTCCTCATCTCTGATTCTTTCCTACCAAGAGCTTCACCTCCCCTGTTCCCTTGCCCCTCTGTCTATCCTCCCAAACCCCAAGCTGGATCTAACCAACTCTCTGCCTGTTGTTGTGAGCTGCTGGAGGAAAGCTCGCCACCCCATAGATTGGAACTTGACATTGATGTTTTCCTGGGCAGCTGCTCCTCTCACGCTCCAGTGGCTATTTTCAAACTTCTCAGCTTTCTACAAACCTTCTACTGTGGGACGGCAGATACAGCAAGCTATGGAGACCACCAGAGTCATCTTCTTCCAGAACCCCCAGGAAAACCACATGTAACAGCCCCCCTTAACATATGGTGTGGCCATTCTGAGATCTAGTCATGGAATTTGAGCGGAGTGATGTTCTCCTTCTCCCAGGAGTGGCCTATCCAAACCTCCCACAAATGCCTCTCTGTCTCCTGCCCCATCTGCACAGTGGATGCTAACACCTGGGGCAGAACTTGGAAGTCACCCATTAAATCACGTGGGTTATAACAGGTACGGTGTGACCACATGAGGTTGACGTTGGCTGGGTTTCATTTCCATCCGCTCCAAGACAGAGTTTCGTTTTACATTTTGCTACATTTATTTTACATGTTGCTGCTTTGTGACAGTGTCCTTTACTTTGCTGTTTATAGAGAATACAATGTATATGTACAGAAAAGGACTCCTAAACATAATTACTTGAAAAAGGCTATGTAACTCATTCTTGTGAATCAGAACCTCTATCTGATGTGGCCCTGAATGACTTTGTGAAACAAATCACACACACACACACACACACACACACACACACACACACACACCAACCCCTGTGCTCTCCACTGTGCCAAATGGATTTTACCTGAAAGAGAAATAAACAGCGGTCAGATCACAAAGGCAGGTGTGAGGAGGATGTCAGCTCCTCTCCCTCCTCACCACCACCCCCCAGCTCACCCTCCTCGTAGTGTGGCCTCATCTGCTCTCCTGAAGAAGAAAAATGAAATCTCATCTTGTTCTCTTTTAAATGCTGGAGACCAACTTACTATAGGCTAAATAATTCGGGTTTAATGATGCCTATTGTCACTGGGGAGATGACCTCCCAGAACTTTGTCCCATGGCCTCCAGCGCCTAAAACTCAGCGAGGAGGGGGAGAAATGAGGGCAGACCCGGGCTCTGTGCCTTTCCTTGTCTCCCACAGAATTATAGCCCTAATGGAACATTTTTAGCCCTGCAAGTCTTTTCTTCTTCTTCCCTATGTGTCTATACCAAAAATAGGTATATAAATTGAAATTGAAAATGGCTTCCTTTGACCATACATGATACTATTTTTTTCTGGATTGAATTATCTTTTTTTTAATGTTTATTTTTAAGAGAGAGAGGGTGCACGCATGAGTGGGGGAGAGGCAGAGAGAGAGGGGGACAGAGGATTTAGGCTCGCTCTGTGCTATCAGCAGAGAGCCCAATGCAGGGCTCAAATTTACCAACTGTGAGATCAAGACCCGAAGTTGGATTCTTAACTGACTGAGCCCCCCAGGAGCCCCCTGCATTGAATTGCCTCTACAGCTGTTTTCAGTAAACAAGTGATCAAAGTACCTGAATATTACATCTGTTAAGTCATTAAATATAAAATAAACATAAAGTAAAATATAAAACACAAAATATAAAATAAAAACTAAAATGTATTGAAAATAAAGCTTGTAATAGATGAATGGGACTATTTTGTATGATGGTTTTGAGTTTGGGGCCTTTTTTGTTCTCGATTATTTACTAAATCTGTCATGATAGGGGTGCCTGGGTAGCTCAGTCGGTTAAGCCTCCGACTTTAGCTCAGGGCATGATCTCACAGTCGGTGGGTTTGAGCCCCATGGTGGGCTCTGTGTTGACAGCTCAGAGCCTGGAGCCTACTTTGGATTCTGTGTCTCCCTCTCTCTCTCTCTCTGCCCCTCCCCCGCTCACACTCTGTCTCTCTCTCTCAAAATAAATTAAGACATAAAAAATGTATATTTATGTAAAAAATCTGTAATGATAGACTGTTATTCTTATTTTCATTTTTTGGAAACAATTGTGAAAACTTTGAATAACGAAATAGAAATGGAAGGCATTGGTCTATAAAAATGTACCTCAATTACTTGAACAATTTCTCAGTCTTCCTGATAAAATTATGTTGACCATTTACCATGAAAAATAAGTCACTTTTTTAGTTGTCTATCATTAAAAACATCACTTGAATAGTCATGGGATTACAAGCTAACCACAAGCTTACGGGTTGCTTCCACTTGAAAAGTCCTTGATTTGCAAAAGAATTTATCAGTCCTTCATTTGTCATTCACTTTCTCAGTGCCTCACCTACACTTCCAGCCGCCCTTGGCTTTCATGTGCATGGTGTTCATCCCCAGGGCCAGTAGCCACGGGAAGATTCATAATAAATGGATAAAAGAGGACAGGACAGCAAACTCTCGGGCAGATACATTTTAGGAAAATAACACATATGCCAGCTGACTATTAGGAAATCCATTCCTTAAAACTACCCACATGTGCGTTCCCCTTGCACAGCCTTTGCATACCCTCCCAATGTATGAAGACCACATATGGAAGACCAGTGACCTAATAAATTGGTAGAGTCCCCTAGAAGAATTGCCTGGATTTTGGTGGACGCCAAAACGCAAACGCCATTTTGTAAAGAGACTCTCTTCCCATAAGAGGAGAGACTGTTCTCTTAAATTCATGAAAACTTTTGTTTAATTCCTTGCTTGAATTTGTTTTTTATTTAACTTCAAGTTAGTTAACATACAGTGTAGTATTGGTTTCAGGGGTAGACTTCAGTGATTCATCACTTACCTACAACACCCAGTGCTCATCCCCACAAGTGCCCTCCTGAAGGCCCATCACCCATTTAGCCCCTCCCACTCATGCTCTGTCTCTCTTTCAAAAATAAATGAACATTAAAAAAAACTTTTAAGTATAAAACAGGCTGAGAACATTTGAGGATAGAGCAGCAGTCGGAATTTTAGCTCCACATATTATGTTTGGTTGATTCTGGGCTGGTTATTTTTTTTTTTAATGTTTATCTATTTTTGAGAGAGAGAGAGACAGAGCAAGAGCGGGGGAGGGACACAGAGAGAGGGAGACACAGAATCCAAAGCAGGCTTCAGGCTCTGAGCTGTCAGCACAGAGCCCCACGCAGGACTCAAACTCATCAACTGTAAGATCATGACCTGAGCTATAGTCAGATGTTTAACTGACTGAGCCACCCAGGTGCCCTTGGGCTGGTTATTTTAAAGACAGGTGTATTACTCATGCCAAGCCAATCAGCCAGTCCCATCACCGGAAGGGCTCTGTGGCCATCTGTCCTGGGGCAGCCTGGAGTAAGAGGGCTTCCACTCACCCCCTGAGGCGATTGGCACTGCTGAGGCAGCCTGCTGGGTCTGGTGACTGTCCCTAATTAGAAGAGGCAACAGCCAGTGTCCTCTAGGACTTGAGTCTGGAAGGAAACAACTACCCCCGTCCCTTTCTCTGCAGCAAGTGACAGCTGGACCCTGACTACAGTGACAAGTGGAAATTCTAATCCATGACATGCTTTTGGCCAGGGACACTACTCTCCTTTACTCCCTCTGGGTCTAGGGAAGCAAAGAGGCAGCATTAAAAACATACTTTCTTATTCACACTGTCAGTTTATGTTTTGTGTGAAGAAGGAACCCAGAGCCAGAGAGCGACTGTTGAGCAAATCAACACACTAGATTCTGACCGAATTAGCCTCCCAAGTTTGGACAGAGCTCTTCACACCACATCACTTCTCTGGCTGCTTGTTACCTTCTGGAATGGAGCCTTGCTCCACTCTTCTTGATTCCAGGCACGGTTGGGCTGGACAGAATCACAGGCACAAAATGCAGATGCCCTAGACTGCCATTGCCTCAGGAACAAAAGGAAAGGTCATTTTCACTGTCACCATCCTTAACCTCTTCTGTCCCCTCGCGGTGTCCCACGCGCCCTGCTCCTGGTCAAGCCTAACTCCTCAACTGGCTCAGGAAACTACGTTCTCGGCTCACACCTTTCCTTCACAACTTGAAAACACTGAAGAGTCTCTCTAGCAACTTCTTGCAGGTAGTAAAACATAAACTTCAGATACAATGATTAAAATACCTTGAAACTGCAAAAGACGTAAATGATAGTATAGATTCCAGAAAGAGATCAAACTACATTTAGAATGTAATTTGTAGTCAGGTTGGCATTTCAAATCAATGGCCTAAAGGGCATTGTTTAATCGATGGTGGTGGGACAACCATTTGGAAGATAAATAAATCTGCATCTCAGCTTCTCTCTTTAAGCCCAAAGAGATTCCAGAGAACCAAAAGTTTAAACATAAAAACTCTAAAACTACTAGATGAAAAGTGGGGGGATTTGTATACATTCTTGAGTGGGGAAGACATTTTTGAACAAGGAATCAAAATTGTAAATGCTAAAGGAAAAGGTTATTAAATCTGTTGATATAAAAATATAAAACTTACATTGAAATGTAACATTATTGAATAAGTAAATAAAGATAAAGGGCAAATAACTGACAAGTACAAATGACTTACTGATTCTATTATTGTCTTTTTTTCCCCCAACATTTACATAGATTATTTAATCCACTATTGCATTGGCTGGATCCTCCTTGAAAGCAATGTAGAACTAATCGATACATCAGGATAATAGGTATATCTGTCATACTCCTGATTTTGTCTTCAAATTCTTTTGCGCTCTAATATTTGGTCTGATGTTTGCTTTTGTGTTTTGGTACATCTGATCATTTTTGAGTAGCTTTTTTCTTTCCTATTTTTTAATGTTTTTTTAATTTATTTTTGAGACAGAGAGAGACAGAATAGGAACAGGGGACAGGCAGAGAGAGAAGGAACAGAATCTGAAGCAGGCTCCAGGCTCTGAGCTGTCAGCACAGAGCCCAACGCGGGGCTCGAACCCACAAACCGTGAGATCATGACCTGAACCGAAGTCAGACGCTTAACCGACTGAGCCACCCAGGCGCCCCACGAGTAGCTTTTTCTAAAATGGATACTGAATTAACACAAGCCTTTTGAGAACCTATGTGTATTATGAATTTTTCTTTCCATTTGTTACCGTAACAAATTATTATTTATACATTTTTAATGTCGAACAATTCTTGCATTCCAGAATAAACTACTTAATTTTTGTATGTTATTCTTCTGATATAATACTGCATTGGATGTATAAATATTTTATTTAGAATTTTTACATCTATATCCATAAGTGAATTAGTCTATAATTTTAATTTGGAAATATCTTTATTGGCTCTTATAAAATGTAATGCCACGTTCATGAAAAGTATTGGGAAACACAGAATAATGTATTTCATAAGATAATTTGAGGTACCTTTCATCTATTTCTAGAGAACTGTTATTACACTATTTTGAACCATATACCTTGAAGAATTTATTGAATCTATTAGACTTACATCCCTGGTCAATGAGAACTCGAATGAAATAGCCTATTTATTTTTCCGTTTTCTCACTAGACCATCAGGATTGTGAGAACAAGAACTGAGTGTGTCTCATTCACCTTCCAGCGCATAATATAGCAGACACCGTGTTTAGAACCTTATCTTCACAGCAACCTTAAAAGGTAGGTTTATTGGCAAAGGCACCTGACCTAAACCTTTTTTTTTTTTTTTTTTTGAGTTATCAGCATGCCCCTAAATTAGTTGAAATAGGCCTTAGGCAGAAACAGGCCAATGGAACTGGAGAATAATGTAGGAGTCTGAAGTTGCCAGGGTAGAAATAGGACTTCATTCTTTTATTCCTATGATAGGAACCCTAGGCCCCAGTGCCTGGCCACTGCGATGAGCCAGGACCCTGTCAGCTGCTAGAAAGGAAACTGTGCCTCTCTCAGGACACCTGCGTGCGTGAGGACACACAGTTTGCGCATCCCCCGGAGCCATGGTTCTTGCTCAGAATCTTTGGCATAATTGTCGTTCCTTTCCTGGTTAGAAGAACAGAGCCAATGTGATACAAGAAGAAATATATACTTGGTCTTAGTCCCTGGTTCCTGGCACGGAGCTTCCAAAACCCTTGAAATCTCCAGAGTGAGGAGTGTCTTTTTGTATGATAATCTGATGGCTGGGGGCTGGGGGAACCCCTAGGCCACATCAGGCTAGAGGCTGGTTTCCAGAAAGGCCAAGGAATGATCAGCACGCAGCACGAGGATACTTCCAGCTCTGTCCCCTGAGGAAAAAGAGAGGGGCTGGAGATTGAGTTCGATCACATTTGATCAATCACGCCTACAGAGAGGGACCCCCATACAAGTCCCTGAACGACTGGGTTGGCGAGCACGGGGAGCTAGAGGGGGGATGCTGTGCCCAGAGAGGGCCTAGACACCCCCCTGCCCCACGCTTTGCCCCATGCATCTCTGCCATTTGATTTTTCCTAAGTTGTATGTTTATGATAACCTGGTGCGTGTAAGTGTTTTCCTGAGTTCTGTGAGCCATTCTGGCAATCACGGAATGTGAGGAAGAGGTGGAGGCAATCCCCTATTTAGAGCCAATCGGGCAGATGTATAGGCGTGAGGGCAATCTTGGGGATGTGCTAACGTCCAGGGACGTTATTGACATAATGGATGACCCAGAATTGTACCAAATCAGAAACTTAGGGGCGCCTGGCTGGCTCGGTCAGAAAACCATGCGACTCTTGACCTCAGGGTCGTGAGTTCAAACTCCACTTTGGGGGTAGAGATTTTTTTTTAAACCTAGAGAATTGGAGGATTGCTCAGTGGGCAGAAAAACTCCATATTTGGTGTTAGAAATGTGAGTTACACAGTTGAGAGGCCTGTTCCCATTTCTCTCATTTCCCAGGAAGCTGCTGAGACGGTGCCCTCTACTTCCGTGGGGTACCTGTGCTAGCCCTGTCTGAAGCAGAGAAAACCTCCTTTTCCCCGTCCTTCTTCCTTCCTGCTCTAGGGAAGACTGGAGGCGGCATTCAAGCTCATCTTGTCTTACCCCTACCCCATGCAGCTGGCTTCTTCATGGAAAGGCCCTTTCACTTGTAAGAAAAGGAATTTGTGGGGCACCTGGGGGACTCAGTCAGCTAAGCATCTGACTTTGGCTCAGGTCATGATCTCACGGTTCCTAAGTTGGAGCTCTGCACTGGGCTCTGTGCTGTCTGCGCAGAGCCTGCTTTGGATCCTCTGTCCCAATCTCTGTCTCAAAAATAAATAAAAAACATTTTAAAAAAGGAACCAATGATTGGCTTAAAAAAGAAAGAATTTGCTTCCACCTCTACAATTAGAAGATTTGCCTTGAATCCAACTAGTTCAGCAGATTTTACAATACTTATTGTTCAAAGGAGAACATTGGAACTTGGAAGTTTTAAACTACTTTGCCCGAGTTCACATGGCAACACAGTGTCAGAACCTAGCAGTCACATGGCTGTGCTCTCTGCTCAGTTAGATTCAAGGTAGTTTGCTTCAGGAAGGGTTTCTGCTTCAGGAGACGGCTGCTGTTATCAGCCCATGCATAATCTTTGATTTTGCTCCCCATTCTTCAAGTCACCCACAGTTAGGAAGTTCTTCTGGTTAAATATTTCATTGCAATATCACCCACGAGGTGATATTAGGCTAAAACAGGCCAGAAGGGGGGCACCTGGGTGGCTCAGTCAGGTAAGCATCCCACTCTTGATTTCGACTCAGGTCATGATCTCACGGTTCGTGAAACCGAGCCCCGCACTGGGCTCTGTGCTGACAGTGCAGAGCCTGCTTGGGATTCTCTCTCTCCCTCTTTCTCTGCCCCTCCCCTGCTCTCTCTGTGACTCTCAAACTAAATAAGCTTAAAAAAAAAAAAAAAAAAAAAAAGAACAGGCCAGATGGGAAAGAACCTTCTGAGAACAAAATGAGAACTAAAATGTTGGCAAGAGCAGACCACCCTTAAACCTTCAGTCTTCTGAATGTGTCCTGTCGGACTCTGTGAGAACCCTTTCTGAAAAGTCAAAAAGAAAGTCACATGGTAAATACTTGTGTCCTCCTCCTGTCCCCAGTCACATTCACCTACTTCCAGAAATAAGTTTTATTCTGACTCAGCCCTAGAATTTGAGTCACGGACACTCCCACACATACTTGGCAAGCCTTGGCCTAGATGCTTCTAGCCTCTTAGAGCGCCAGATTTTTCCTAACTGCTTGGTGATTAAGCGTGGTCTTTCTCACCAATTATCCAGTTCAGGTCCTTTCTCTGGTTAAAATAACAACACTCTCACTCAGAATGGAATTTCGCCACCAAGCCCAGTCTTTCCTGTGGGGCCGGTCTGGAGACCTGGGTTGGGGTTGTGACTGTGGGTTTGAAGAGCCGTCTTTCCGGAAGCAGGGAAACTTGTGCGGCACCCACGAGGGAGCAGGCTGAGACTTGCGATCTCCAACAGAAGTGCCCACGTTCTCTTTTCGGCCCCTTGAGCAATTGTCCTCATTCTGTAAATTAACATATTTGCTTTTTTCACGTCGATGGTTCCTGTCCTTCCTGGAACACAAAAACAACAGTGGCAGCTTTATGGCCAGGAACGATGACAGGACTTTGCTAGGTCTAAAATGACAATAGGTCCGGAGCACTCACTTAAGCCAGAACTGTGTTAAGTTCTTTCTGTCCATGAACTCATTTTCTCGACACAGCAACCCCATGCAGTGGGTTCTGGAATTATCCCTAGATGATGGGTGGGAAAACCAAGCCACAGAGTGGTTAAGCAACTTGCCCCCTGTCTCACAGCTATAGGGTGATAGGTTCGAAACCAGACTCAATGCCCTTGGCTACCACCCAATTCCACTTCTCACATGACATATTTCTGAATAGGACTCACTAAGAGCGATGATCTCAATCAATGGAAACCATAATTGGGACCTCAGGAGCCTTCCATTCTCCAACAGATATGATGGGCCCCACATACAAACACAAAAATAGGAGAAAGGCTTTTGGCCAACCACCCATTTCTGAACATCTTTCCTGCCGAATGAAGGAAATGAGTGTGCATGTGTGCAGTAAAACACTCATTTTGAAACACTGGGAAAAGTGTGATTTTTTTTGTAAGTCATCTCTGTGCCCAGCATGGGGCTTGAACTCACGACCCCGAGAGTCACACACTCCACTGACTGAACCAGCTAGTCACCCCCAAAATGTTATTTTGTTAAACACATTTGGCTCTTTTCAGAACAGCCTAATAGAGAATCAAAACAACTTAAGTCTCTTCTAAAAATATCTAATTCCTCTAATAACAGAAAATAATAATCTGCTCATTATTTTTATGAAAGTGATTCTCTCTCTCTCTCTTTTTATTTGAGAGAGAATGCGCAAGCAGGGGAGAAGAACAAAGAGAGAGAGAGAATCTAAAACAGGCTCCACGCTCCCTGCAGGATCCCAAGACCTTGGGGTCATGACCTGAGCCAAAATCAAGAGTCATATGTTCAACCGACTGAGCCACCCAGGGACCCTGAAAATGATTCTCTTAATCACTGTTTAATTTCACATGCAAACATAGAACAACAACAACAACAACAAAACAAAACCAAACAAGCTACACAAATTTCAAACCATGAGATTTATCCAAAAGCATTTCAGAAGATTGTTTCTCCCTCCCTACTGTCTGATCTAGGATCCCTACCATCCAGGAAAAATGAGATAGCTAAACCTTCCAATAAATGGGTACTACTTTTGAGGTGGCAGAATAGGATTTTTAGTTTTAGGTTTTTTGCTTTTTAATATTTTCACCATGATACACACCATTATGTGTCCAAGAGTGTTGAAAGCATATATGAACAGCTTAAAGAAGATCTGTAAGGGGACGTTTATGAAGCCACCACCACTCTGACTAAATTCTGGGCCGGCAAATACAGATGGAAGACATATGGGCCACCTTCACCCCCAGCAAACACGACCCAAGAGAGCTCCCAGAGGGGACTTTCATCTCTCTCCCCTCTTCTGTTGTCAGGATGATGACAAGGTGACTACACTGGTTTCCTAGGGCTGCCATAACAAATACCACAGGCCAGATGGCTTAAACAGCAGAAACGTATTTTCTCGAAATTCTGGAGACTAGAAGTCCAAGATCAAGTTGTCAGCAGGTTTGGTTTCTCCTGAGACCTCTCTCCCCGGCTTGCTTGGCTTCCTGCTGTGCCCTCACTTGGCCTCTCTCTGAGAGACACCCCTCGTGTCTCTCTGTGTGCCCAGATTTCCTCTCCTTATATGAACACCAGTCAGATGGGATTCGGGCCCACCCTCACTGCCTCATTGTAACTTAATCACCTCCTTAAAGGCCCCACCTCCAAAAAGAGCCACACTCTGAGGTACTGAAGGTTAAGGTTCTAACATATGAGTTTTGGGGGAGGGGGATGACGCAACTCAACTTATAACAGTGGCCTTGGAGCCAAAGACGGTAGAGCCACAGGACGGAAGGATCCTGGGTCCTCGAATCACCCCTTGGAAGAGAGAAGCCTGGAGCGCCTCTCAACCAAGAGCGTCAGTATTAGACTTTGTGTGACCACAAATGAAATATCCATTTTGCTAACTCGCTTATATCTGAGGATTGTTTATCGCAGTGAGCATACACTGAACAATACTCCGGGGAAGGAAAACGCCACCATCCCCTACTGACTTTGTCTAATTATATCAGGCATTAATATACTAGCTTCAGGTGATGAGAAAACAGCACAGGTAATGGGAAATGATTGTCACGTTGAAACCTCCCAAATTGATTTGGTGAAATTGACCGTGTACATGGGCTTCTAAGCGAATCAGTGCTTCAGTTAACACTAAATCGTATGAATAATTTGAACTAAATTTTTTAGATGCAGTGAATAGTTCTGGTTCTTACGTGTGCCCGAAAGGATCACAGACAGAATTAACACATCCACAATTGGTTAATTTGCAATTGTTGGGTAGATCAAGCCGCACATTCTGACAGTTTTGCAGTCTCTGCTTGGTCTGTTGAAGTGTGAAGACGGGAAGCAGAGGGTCTGCCCACACCCAGTATTCTTCTGTTCAGAGGCAGCACATTAGGATGTTCAGAGAAAAACAAAAAGACCTAGACAGGTACCTTCTTGACCTTGTCAGGAACGTCACCCTTGTTTTATGTTTGGCGGGGGGAGAAAACAATCGAAGAAAGCTGCAAGTTATCTAGGGAAACATTTACAGCCAAAGGCCATGTGACCTCTGGTGGGACTCGCTGGCAAGGAATCTGATAGGATAATGTGGTCACCCTGGACTTGACAGAGAACTTGCTGGCTATCGGGTGAGAAGAAACACTCCTCTGAGATGACATAAGGTATATGGGTTGCCAGGCACTGGTGTCCTCTTTGCGGATGAAACCTGGCCCTGTTTGATGGCGTTCCAAAGGCACATGTCATCTGGGGTGTTCGGCTCAGAGCTACAACCATGGAAAGAAGCCTCCTGTTTAGATTACAAGGCAATATTGCACACGGTTTAGGTTTACTACATTACGCAGCTCGGGACGGCTGATTTCCCTGTTTCACAGCAGATTGAACAAGATAAAAGTCAACCTCGTGGTATGTTTACAGCATTAAAAAACTTGAAATGAGATACAAGTGGCTGTAACTGGTCAGGCTTCAAGACCAGCATATTCTACAATGGTTTTATCTTTGTAAGACATTTTGCACGTGAGAGTATCAGGAAGCCCCGGGTGACTGTCAGTATTTTGCCCCTCACTCGATCTATCATTTAGGGTGGGTTGAAGCCTTGATGTTTTTCTCCCTTCTCTGAGGATGGGAGGCTCTGAAAAAGATCAGAGAGTCTTCTTTGGACTCAGAAACAGCCAGAGAGATCAGCATAAACATTCACAAAATGGCGCTAGGACCCGTTTTCCACTGCTTGGCCTACTCCAGGAATCTGAGCAGGTGAGGGTAAACGTTGCCGAGATGAGTTTTAGGTGGTTTGGTCGTTTTGGTTAGAGGGTGGTTTGGTTTGGTTTATTCTCACACTCTACTTCAGAACGGGTGGCAAATCACAAGAAAATTAGCCAAGATCAAGAATCTTCAGTGGGACTTATGGAATTATCACCCCTCCACACACACACACACACACACACACACACACACACACACACTTGACATTTTTTCCAGCTAGGAAGTAGCATTAAGAGAATAAGTGACTTTCCAATTTCTCTCAGCTGGTTGGTTACAACATTTGAACACGACCTGGGGCTCCTCTCTCTGCGTGCAAAGCTTTCTCCATCTTAACGTGTTGCCTCGTTGGTCATCACGTGCTCTGTCAGAAAAGCCACCTGCTGGCCTTGAGCCAAGACCCCTTCCTTCACCACTACCACACTCTGACTTCGTTACCATGGCCGCACTCGGTCGGCACAAAGGAAACTCATGTGAAGGACGACACCACATCAGTGCAAGGTTCTAACTGAGGCAAAAATCTGTCTACACAGCACGTAGTAGGTGCTGAAGAAGTTGTTTATTTAATGAATTCATGCATACATGTGTGAAGAAAGCAAGGCGTGTTGTCAAGACATTATGCACTTACTGAACAGCCCAAATGTATGATGGGCTTCTTAGGTCTAACATTCTCAGACTATGTGGCTAAAGGTTAGCTGATAATGCTAAACTTATTAATGGTGCTAAGCATAAACCCCAAATTCGGGTCACTCTAGTGTTCTGAGGCTTTAAGTAAAACATCAAAAGTCAGAACATACGGGATGAGGGGAGCCTCACTGGCTCAGTCAGTAGAGTGAGTGACTCTTAATCTTGGGGTCATGAGTTGAAGCCCCATGTTGGGCATGGAGATTACTTAAAAACAAATAAATAAGCCCATATTATCAGTAAACTTTAAAAAAAAGAACAAAACGGGACAAAAAGCTGCTTATTCTTCATTATTAAAATACTCTTAAGATTATATTAACACAGTAAAATCAACCCAGCAGGTTATCTCTCGAAGCCCAGCTATCTTCCTAAAGATGAACAAACGTCACTTTTCCGAATACGTTACGTTTCAATACGCTGTCCCAGTCCCCTCTCTTGTCTGGATTCATAGAAGTCTTGCTAGCTCCATTTAATAACTGAACAAAAAGGAATCCTGGACTAAAAAAATAATTAGCCAGGGTCACACCACTGGTGGGGGAAAGAACCAAGACTAAAATGAACATTTTCCAGGATACCTAGAAGCGAGCCACCCCTAGATAGCCAGAGCCGTGGGCTTGAGCACTGACATTCTCCAAAGTGCCTGGCATGGTGTGGGCTCTCAGTAGCACTCCTGGAATTAGTTCCCCACAGGGAGAGGGCACAGGCAGCGTCATCACAAAGACCAGGGCCACAGGCTCTGGAATCAGACAGATCTAAGTCCCGTCTCGACCTCTGCATTAAATCTTCTGACTTTGAGCAGGCTTCCAAAGCTCCTAACCTTCCATTTCTCCCCTTGTTAAAAAAATTAAAAAAGTGGGGATAACCATACTTAGTCCTGACTATTGCTATAAGAATTAAATGAAATTAGGGTCACCTAGGTGGCTCAGTCGGTTAAGCCTCCCAACTTCAGCTTAGGTCATGATCTCACAGTTTGTGAGTTCGAGCCCTGCGTCAGGCTCTGTACTGACAGCTCAGAGCCTGGATCTTGCTTCAGATTCTGTGTCTCCTTCTCTCTCTGCCCCTTCCCCGCTCACATTCTGTCTCTCTCTCTCTCTCTCTCTCTCAAAAATAAATAAACATTAAAAAAATTTTTTTTAATTAAAAAAGAAAATTAAATGAAATTATGCTTACAAAGCACGTGAAGCCAGAGCTGGCGCACATGATTCGATCAGAAGGGTAGACTCGTCTTAAAACAAGGACCTAGAGACAGTATTTAATCCCTGCTTGCTCCCCAGCCAACACTGCAGTTCCTACGGAACCTGTTACGAGACACTGCAGCTTAAAATAAAGCAACTGGGAAAGTCTCTTGTGTTCAAGTGCACTGAGCCCCACCCTGCCAGGCCCCCGTTGTGTTGGCTGAAGAACGTGGTCTGAGTCATCCCAGCTGCTGGCAGGGCAATTTTAAGTCCCATGGGGCCATGTCCCTGAGCAGAGCCACCATACCCCACACCCAGCTTTCCTGTCTGCAGAGATAAATGACGGGGGGTGGGTGGGGGAGGCTTGTATGTGTTTCTGGGTGTCTGGGCAGTCAACTGGGGATCAGCGCCTTATCTGACTATCCATCCAGGCTTGATCTGTGGGCGGATGGCAGAGACCCCTGACTTACAACCATCACAGTTTGCAGAGAAAAGTCGAGAGGTGTCGGTATGGATTATTTTTGTGAGTAACTAATTAAAACCATTAAAGCTATTTCCATATCTGACCTAAGAGGCTGAAATCTTTTTCTGTCCCCTGACCTTACCTGTTCACTTGTTCTCCTTCACTAGCTCGTTAAAAAAAAAAGAAAGAAAGAAAGAAAGAAAGAAAAAAAAAAGAAAAAATACTTCCTGAAAATTAGCTGCTGAGTCATCCCACAAAGGCAACAGTGGCCCTTTTCAGCTTCAACAGGTCTGTGAACTCGCTCACTTTCCAGGCTCACATTAGAGGCCTTTTCTCATCACCCCTCACCCGCCTCCTTTCCTGTATACAGCCTCCCGTGTAAGTGGGGCTCTTTTTTTTTTTTTTTTTTTTTTTTAGTGTTTATTTTTGAGAGAGAGGGAAAGACAGAATGCTAGCAGGGGAGGGGCAGAGAGAGAGGGAAACACAGAATCCCAAGTGGGCTCCAGGCTCCAAGGCATCAGCACAGACCCCGATGCGAGGCTCGAACCTATGAACTGCGCAGTCATGCCCTGAGCCGACTGAGCCACCCAGGAGCCCCTCGATGGGGGTTTTGCTGCCCTGTCCCTCTCACCACCACCCCTCCCCACTTTGGAAGACTGTGCAGCACCCCTGTCTGAGGCTCTGATTCTTCATGGAAGCTGATGGTATAGGAAGTGGGCCAGAGGCCTCGGAGCCAGCTGCCTGCACCCGTTCCTTGCAGCTGAGGGATCCACCCAGAGCTTCAAGGAAGTTCTTGAAATGTACACCAGAAGTACCTTAAGTCATGATACTCATGGGCCCCCACAAGCCCTCCCCCATAGCACTGATGGTGTGGACGGATATGCCCTACTGCTTATTTAAGGAGCAGAAGGGGTCAGAATCTGAGCAGAAGAACAGGAGGCAGGAGGAGTGGGGCCGTCTGGTTCAGTGGTTCCCAGCCCAGCTGCACACTATCATCATCTGAGGAGCTTGAAAAATACAGATGCTCGGGCTCCACCTCTGGCCAACTGAATCAGATCTCTGCCCCACGGAGGGGACAACGCATTTTAAATCTCCGCAGGGGATTCCCCTGCAGCTAAATGTTAGAACCACCACCGAACTAGTCCAATGGTTCGTAAATATTACTGAGTCATAGACTCTCTTGACAAAACAATGGACCCCCCTCTGCAGAATAAAACAACCTTCTTTTTTTTTTTAAAGTCTTATTTATTTTTGAGAGAGAGAGAGCTCATGAGTGGGGGAGCGGCAGAGAGAGAGGGAGACACAGAATCTGAAGCAGGCTCCAGGCTCTGAGCTGTCAGGACAGAGCCTGACGCGGGGCTCGACCCCATGAGCCCTGAGATCATGACCTGAGCCAAAGTCGGACGCTTAAACAACTGAGCCACCCAGGTGCCCCTGAATGGTGTTCTTATATGAAGAGGAAAAGGCCACGGTGAAGACCTCAGCACACAAGGAGGAGGCTATGTCATCACAGAGACAGAGGTTGAGTAACACATGCTTCTAGAAAGCAAGGAAAGCAAGGATTGCCAGGTAAGGAAAGGCAAGGAAGGATTCTCCTCTACAGGTTTCAGTGGGAGGGTGGCCTTGCTGACACCTTCATTTCAGATTTCTGGCCTCCAGAACTGTGAGAGAATGAATCTCTGTTGTTTTAAGCCACTCAGTTTGTGGTACTTTGTAAGGCAGCCCTAGGAAGCTGACGTACCCCATCTTGTCCCGTGGAGAGAAACAGCAAGCTGGCATGCCGAAGCCACACAGGACCGCTGCTGGGCTCTGTGCACCAGCCTTCCTGTCTGGTGTGGTCAAGAGATTTCTAGGGGTGCCTGGGTGGCTCAGTCAGTGAAGCATCTGACTTGGGCTCTGGTCATGATCTCAAGGCTCGTGAGTTCGAGCCCCGCGTTGGGCTCTGTGCTGACAGCTAGGAGCCTGGAGCCTGCTTCGGATTCTATATCTCTGTCTCTCTGCTCCTTCCCTGCTCATGCTCTATCTCTGTCTCTCTCTCTATCAAAAATAAATAAACATTTTTAAAAACTCTTTTTACAAGAGATTTCTTTAATGGGAACTCTGAGCCTATTCTTGGCTCGGCTTTTTAGGAAGATTCGACTTGAATATTTTGTTCCCTATGGTTTCACTGTTTTTGTTTTGTTTTCTTTTTAATGTTTTATTTATTCTTAAGAGAGAGAGAGCGCGAGAGAGACAGCATGAGCAAGGCAGGGTCAGAGAGAGAGGGAGACACAAAATCTGAAGACAGGCTCCAGGCTCTGGAGCTCTGAGCTGTCAGCACAGAGCCTGACACGGGGCTCAAACCCACGAACCGTGCGATCATGACCTGAGCCGAAGCCGGACGCTTAACCGACTGAGCCACCCAGGCGCCCCTCACTGTTTGTTTTCTTGGAGCGCTTATACCTGTCTCCACTGTCCGCCTCCCCACCTGGATCATGATTTCCCTGCGGCAGGGACAGCGTCTGTCTTGTCCACAGTCCACACCTATCCCACTGTCTGGCATAAAGTACTCTCTGAACGAGGGCTTAAGTGAGTGCATGAATGTGCAAATGGTATTCAATCTTTATCTTTTATGTTTTAAAGATTTTATTTTTTAAGTAATCTCTACAGCCAACCTGAGGCTTAAACTCAAACCAGAGACTAAGTCACATGCTCCGCAGACTGAGCCGGTCAGGTGTCCCTGTTTGATCTTTATCTTGAGGGACTTTGCTGCACCTTACCTTTTTGGTCACCTGCCCTTCGCATCTGAATGATGCCAAATATTCTCTTGACCATTGTGATTATTCCTTCTTCTTCCTCTTACTGTCCTCTCTTTCTCTGCACATACCAAAACCCTATGTTCCCAGGTTCTTTTTTTTTTAGGTGTATTTATTTATTTTTAGTCATATCTACCCCCAACGTGGAGTTTGAACTCACAACCCCAAGATCATGGCTCCTCCGACTGAGCCAGCCAGGTGTCCCCCAGTTTCATTGTTTATCTCGCTTTCTATTAGACTTTTTAGTTGTAACTACCACTGTATCCATATGACTCCCAAACTATGGGTCAGATTCTTCCCTGAGCTTTGTAGTTGTACATCCACACTGTCTGCTTGATGTTTCTACCTGAATGTCCCCCAACGACAGCAAGTAAAAGTCGATCAGCTTTACCTCTTCTTTGTATCTAAGATCTGTCCTCGATTCTCTTACCCTAAACCACTGCCAACATCGAGCCCTTCATCATCTTTCTACAACAATTTCCTCTGTGGTTTTTCCAGATTTTATACTTACTTCCCTCATATCCATCCTTTGGATAGATACAGGCTGAGACATTTAAAAATCAACCTTTTAGTCACCCTCTACTTATGCTAGCACAACCATTCTACAAGATGGAGACTAAGACCCTGAATATGACAAACTAGACCCTACTTATCCCTCCTTCCTGAAACTTGAAGACCCAGAAGCATCTAAGTGTCTCACATGCTGTGTTATTCTCCACATCCTGAATTTGCTCTTGCTGGTTCCTCTGAGAGAAATGAACTTCTCATTCCCACTCGTTGTGATGGTGGACAGCCTTTTAAAACAGATGTCAATAATCCCTCATTCCCAGCATTCGTGTCCTGTGTAATCCCCTCCCCTTGAGTGTGGATTGAACCTAGTGACTTGTTTCTAACAAATACAATATAGCAAAAGTGATGGGATGTCACCTCCATGATTAGGCTGTGGAAGATTATGATTCTGTCTTGCTCTCTCTCTCTCTTTCTTCTTGAATGCTTCTCTGATGAAGCAAGATGAGGAAGCCCATGTGGCAAGAAACTGACAGTGGGTTCTAGCTAACCACCAGTTAAAGCCTGAAGACCTCAATCCAACAACCATTAAAGAATTGAGTCCTTCCAACCACATGAGAGAGCTTAGAAGTAGGTCCATGCCCATTTGAGCCTTCAGATGAGACCACCGTAGTTAACACCTTGATTGCAACTGAGGTGAGAAACCCTGAAGCAGAACAGAATGTCCCTCTACTCTATGCCCAGACTCCTGACCCACAATGAGATAATAAATGTACATTGTTCTAAGCTCCTAGAGTTGGGGGGTAGGGGCACCTGTGTGTCTCAGTCGGTTAAGCATCTAACTTCAGCTCAGGTCATGATCTCGTGGTTCATGGGTTCATGCCCTACATCGGGATCTGTGCTGACAGCTCAGAGCCTGGAGCCTGCTTCGGATTCTGTGTGTGTGTCTCTCTCTGTGCCACCCCTGCTCATGCTCCATCTCTCTCAAAAATAAACATTGAAAATAAAAATTAATTAATTAAATAAAAAATAAATAAGTAAGTAAAGTTGGGAGGTTATTTGTACACAGCAATATACAATGCACTCATTTCATACAACATACATTCCATGAACACTTGAATACCTCCTGCCAAATACACACACATACACACACACTTTGTGAGCCTCAGAGCAATGCTCTGTGTTCACTTCTTAGCACTACATTTATTTTTTTTTAATTTTTTAATGTTTATTTTAGTTTTCAGAGAGAGAGAGACACAGCATGAGCAGGGGAGGGGCAGAGAGAGAGGAAGACACAGAATCCGAAGCAGGCTCCAGGCTCTGAGCTGTCAGCACAGAGCCCGACGCGGGGCTCTAATCAGACGCTTCACCGACTGAGCCACCCAGGCGCCCCAGCACTATATTTAATAGATTCATTGTAATGATCTGGTTTTGTCTTGGTGTCTCCACTGAGCTTTGAGACATTTGGGGCTGTGACTACGTTCTTTGTTATCTTATCCCTATATCTCCAGGGTCAAATGTAGCTCTCGGCACATTTCGTCAAAAATTATTTTATGGATAAATGAACAGATGAGTGAATGAGTATCATGTTGCTAAGTGATGCACAGGGATTCAAAAATAAAGTTAGATCTATGGTATAGGGTAGGAGCTTATAATCAACTTAGAGAGGCTGACATAAAATCAATTAACGTAAATGTGAACGAAATAAATGTGGGATCGAAATAAGAAAAAAAAATGTGCTATGGAAACATAAAAGATAGGATATCCTTTCTGGTCTGGGCAATCTGAAAATATTTCTTAGAGGAAATGGCTTTTGACATTGACCTTGAAGGTTAACAGAACTTCAAGCAGCAAAGATGGGAAGGAGAGGAATGCAAAATTAATTTAAAAAACCATAAACAAATCCTAGAAGTGGAAAAATCTAGCAGAGGGACAGAGTCAGGCCTGGTCCCAGGGGGAGAGAAAACAGCTGGAGATGAAAATTGGAAATCAATTAGCTTAAAAGGCGCATTTGAGGTCATTACTCTTAGAGAACACATTGAAAGCAGAACCTTGGGAAAGTGACATTTAAAGACCAAGAGGAAAGGGGAACTTGCCAGGAGAGTTAAGCGGACTCAAGCATGTGATGTGGTGTGCTGAGCACTTTACATAAGTTTGAAAGAGGAGGTGATGTTCTGAGGTTGAGTATGATGCAAATTTAAAAGAGGACTTTGGGATGTGGCAAGTAGGCCACTAGTAACCTTTAAGAAAACAGTATCTATTTAACAAAATGGAGATGGAAGATTTTGATGATAAAAATACATGTTTGAGGAAGTGTTAACACCCTCTGAAGAAGTGTCTGGATGACACCTTGGTAGGCCTGCCTGTTAAGACTTCTGAGTCACTGGCAATATTGATAGTGAAATGACTTATCGGATAAACAACATTTTTCTCTGAAATTAAAAAAAAAATACCTATACGATTCTCCATCTTGGGGTTTTAAGTTCAAGCCCTACTTTGGGGGTAGAGATTACTTACCAAAATAAAATCTTTAACAAAACAAAACCAAAAACCTGGCCCTACCTGGCTTTTTTCCTTTCGACAGGGGACACCCCGATGGTTTATAACTGTTAATTCGGGACCATTTGCCTGTTTCATCTGGTTGTGCTCATCTGTTTTCTCAGCTAAACTGCAAAATCCTGAATCATGACTTTCTTTGCGTCTCCATTCAGTACGTACTTAATAATTCCAATAAAACCACGATAACCTTTGGCTTTTGTACACTCTTTGTAATCCCCCAAAGAATTTTTTTCAGCAACTATTTATTGGAGGCTTGCTAACTGCCAGGCTCTGGGCTGACAGCATTGCATCCATGATCTCTTTCAGTCCCCTTACGATCCCCGTGGTTCCACAGGGCTGGGGAGCTCTACTTGTTTTCACAAATGAGCCAAGAGTGGAAAAGAGAAGTGAGACATAGTTTATTTCAATGAAGATCCTCAGAGATAAAAAAGCGCATTACAGTCACACTAGGGTGATCAGCGTTCCCAGATTCCCCAGGCCTGAGGGCATTTCCAGAACCGGAGACTTTCAGTTTTAAAGCCAGGACTGATACAGGTAAACCAGGGCTAGGACCCTTCCCATAGTCTTTAGGGATGAAATAGTAAAATGTTGTCATGAAAGGGCCAATATCTATATCCTGTTAGCAATATTTATTAGGAAGAGAATTCCTATATATCTATAAGATGATTTGGGTTGAAAATTACAGCGGAGTATGTTCCTAAACATGTAGAAATACACACTTTTTCATTTCCCAGCTTATTCTTGACAAAGTGTGGTTTGCAAGTGAGACACACCTAGGCAGTCTCACTACCCTTCTTCCTCCTGTCTGTTAATCTTAAGTCTGGAAGAAAAGTCCAGATTTATCATCCTGGCTGGTACTTTCCCAGGGCCCCAAGGGTCATCTGTGAAGTGTTAGCCTGACTTCCTTATATTCTTCTATATTTATATTATAAAAATTAAATAAAAGTTTAGTCCGAATTCTCAGAAATCTGTTCTTTTAAATGCAACGCCAATGAAGTTTCAAGAAGAAGAAAGGAGTATTTTTATCATTTTATTTGCAGGTGCTGTATGGTGTTGGGTCTTTTTTTTTTTCCCTTAAGATGGGCAAAGTAAGATGTTTTCACCCTCTGCTTTGTGATAAATGTGAGTGTGTCCTCAAGACAGAGGATGTGGGGATCTCTTTCTAAAAAGTAACCTTCGAAAAACAAAAGGATTTCATAATCGCCACAACCACCCAGTGCTCCCTGCCCCTCCTCCAACACTTGTCCGAATGAATCATCAAGAAGGCAGACTGGTTCATTTAGATGTTCTCTATTGTTTGGGTTAGAAAAAAAAAAATGGTGGCAACAATCTCTCCTTCCTTCCTAACCGCTGCTTGCCTTTGCTGAAATAGGGCATCCCAATCCGACAAAACATACAAATTGCTGTTTTGACGGGCTTCTTTGAATCCTTTTCTTTCCCATTACAAAAGCTCCTGCAGGCCTGTCTCACTAAGGTGCTGTTTCGGCATTTACTGGTAGAAAGCAGGCCGGCAGGGAGTGTATCTTTCAGAATTAATTCCATGCTGGTCCACTACAAAATCCCTCCGGAGGGGGGAGATGCTGCAACGCCTTCCCTCCGGGTTCCCTCTGGCTTCTTGGAATAACATGACACCCTTTGTGAGGTCACGTTTTCATCTCTGGAGGTTGGAAAGCACCTAGGAGCGCCCAGCTGCAGCGCTGGGCTGGGGCGGGAGGGTGGGGGGAGCTGGCACTGCCCTTATCAGTATTTTTCACATATCAGCTGGTTTAATAATCAACCTCGCACCCTCAGAAAACCCAGGGGTACAAAACTTGGCTGTATTTAATGAGGCACCAGAGCGGAAAACAAACTAGCTTTGCCCTGGGATGAGGCCCTTCCCTGGTGGGAAGCGGCTGTATTGTGGCGGCGGGGAAAGACTGTTTGGAGATTAGAAAGGCTCAAGTTCAAATCCTGTGAGTGTTCCACCCATTAGCCAATCAATCGACTTTGGGGAAATTGCTGATTCTCTGAGGCTGGTTCCCTCCACTATAAAACAAGAAAGCTAATCATAGGTTCCAAATATGTGACCCCTGGATGATACAATAAAATTGTATCACATTGTGAGTGATTACGAAGAAGTGTTTATCTTGTGGAAGTACTGTTTGAACACAGACTCAGAGAAGTCCTTTGGAAACCCTGTGGTTTCCTAAAGCCAAAAACAGAAGCAGCCAAGATTCAACCTCTGTTCTCCAAATTAACGTATTTTATTTTCACAGTTTCATCCCAGGGGAGAGCCTGCCTTTTATGATTCCCTACTGAAAACAGACTTACCCAAAACAACTACACAGGACATTCTTCCTATTTTTTGACGCAGTATTATATAAATCAGGACCTGAATTTTTATATGAATACATGCAAAGGGCTTTGGGCAATTCAGTAGTATTCATGAAACCTATTATGTACGGGGTGAAAATAAATGTTTTACCATCACTAGAAGGTTATGAATTAAAAACAGATGGCCTCATCAAGGGAAAAACTGCCACTTCCTCTCCAGCTCCACGACTGCCTTTTTTCAAACGCTTTCATTTTAGTCTAATAATCTTAATTGGGCAAGATCTTCCAGAGCTTTGTAAGGAAGCAAATATCTAACCCTCCGTCTCGAAGGTAAAGTTAACTGGCATTTACTGAGCATGACTGTGAGCCAGACACCATGCACATTCTCACCTTGTTTGATTCTCTAGATGCTTTGAAACCGGTGTCTTTTTACACCTTACACCGTTTTATAAGAAAACCGAGAGGAAGCCATTTACCCAGAGTCCTGCAAAGAGTAAGTGGCAACACGGTGGCTGATTTCAAAGTCCAAAGCCAATGAAAATTGTGGGGAAAGAAAATTTGTGGTTTTAAAAATAGATGTGAAATTGGAAATGGGCAAATCTCAGAGCCCTGTTAGAGGTCATTAGTGAGAGAGCATGATGAAAAGAAAAGAAGCCTTTCAGTAAGACACAGAAATATCAAGGGGCTATTTGCACATTCCATTTCCGAGCCAAATCCAAGCCCAGGCTCCATGCACTGTCAGGTTTCTTTCTTTCTTTCTTTCTTTCTTTCTTTCTTTCTTTCTTTCTTTCTTTCTTTCTTTCTTTCAAAAATTTTTTTCCGCTGTGCAACTTCTAATCACACCTGGGAGCAGTCTGGGACCCAGACTTACAAAGTAAGTCCTAAGTCCCCACCTGTAACTCCTCAATTTTCCCATTTTTCTGGTGTTTTTTAAAGCAACCGATTTGGAAGAAGACTGTACATAGGCCTGGATTTGTTACACTGATTTCTCAAAGTCCTTAACGGAGTGAGGGCCTGGATTGTACTGACAAAGGTTTTTGTTCTTGAACCATGACCTACCTGACGCGAGGTACGCACAGGGTAGGGTGTGTCCTGTCAGGTGACCCCATCTATTTTCAGCCACATATAAGAAGCAGCCCAGACACAGTGACACCACCTCCCGGGGAAGCCAGAACACATGGGGGAATTTTCGTGTCCAGGAAAATACTTCTAAGTCCCAAGATGTCTCTGCCCACCCTCCTCTGGGACTTTAATCAATGTTTGGGAGAAGAATTCGGAAAAGAGATTTTTTGAGGGGACTTTTTACACCCACTTTCCTACTTCTTTTCGCAAACCCTTCAGTTCTTTCTCACACTGTGTGCGGTGAGGTCAGGAGCGGGGCTGCTAGGACCAGGTGTGTGGCAGGAGACCTTCCCCAGTCCCCTCTGCCGTCCCACTTTCTGTCTCAAACCACGGGCAATTCAGAGGAATCACTCTGGTTCAGACAGGCTGCCTCGCTCAGGGTCTCGCAGCTCACTGATGGTTTTGCCCTGCAAGTCCAGCGTCAGGATCCCAAAGCAGAGTGCCCTCTATGCCTTGTCACTCTCAGTGGTGACTATTTTCAAGGTGCCAGTTATCTTCCTGCTGGGTCATTCCCTCTGACAAAGGTTCGAGGAGTTTGGCAAGATTTTCACAAATTCATGCTGTTCCAGCCCAAAGGGGTGTGTGTGTGTGTGTGTGTGTGCGCGCACGCGCGTCTGTGTATTGGAGCAGGGGCAGAGTTATTGCAAGGGATTAAAAAGCCCAAATCACAGCACACAGAGTCTTTAGACTGAAGAAAACAACTTATCTCATTCATAGATACACTGATAGATGATAAGGAGAAAGGTGACAGATGACGGATGACCTTTATTCCCCCCCTTCTACCCCCGCCTGCATGTTTATCAGTCCTCACACTGTTGCCCTGTGAAGTTTTATTCCCATTTTTCACTATGAGAGCACAGGCTAGGAGAAACTAATGAATTGCCGAGTTCTCAGGGCTGAAAAGTGACAAAGACACGATTTGAGTGTTTGCTTCCCTTTCTTCATGGTTTCTTTAGAACTATTTCTCATCTGCTCGATTTACACATAAAAAAATTACAGTATTCGGGGGCCCCTGGTTGGCTTGGTTGGTCGAACATGCACCTCTTAATCTCAGGGTCGTGAGTTCAAGTTGGCCCCATGTTCGGCATAGAGCTTACTTAAATAAAATAAAATAAAATAAAATAAAATAAAATAAAATAAAAAATATACAGTATTCATTAATGAGTGCCATGACCAAATCAGTTGTTTACATGAGATAGTGAAGTATAGACACAACATGGTAAAACTTTGAAAATTTCTTTTTAAAGGTTTTGATTGGAATTCTGTATCCTTTAGTAATTGCCAGTTGCAGCACCAAGAGATTTCTACCCCTCCTCTCTCCTCCCCATCTCTTACCTGCATCCCTCCCCAGCCCGCACAGTCCCTGAAATGATGGGTAACTTGGGTAGTATTTAATATTTGTAGAGAGACAATACAGGCATTTTCCCTAAGCACATGAGAGGCACATACACGGAGATAAATAAATTCACCAAAAAAAAGGAAATCTTGCTTTGGCAGAGACTATGATAAAGCTCTATAGCTATAGTGTGTTGACTATGCAAAATCTTGAGTTACTGAGGAGACGTTTTTGCTGGTTTTCTCTTGAATTGTTTGTGTGAATGTAAATTACACAATTAGATACTGTTTTCTTGATTAATGTTGGAAGGAGAGCTGATAAAAACATCTCAAATAAAACTACCAACATAGGAGGGGGCGCCTCGCTGGCTCAGTCCAGGGACCATGCCATTTGAACCCCATGTTGAGTGTACAGATTACTTAAATAAATAAATAAACTTAAAAAAAAAACTACTGACATAACCAAAGCATGTCATGTTATCCCTCGAAGCATAGCCCATTTTTACCTGTTGACACATTCAGATGATACAAGGACATAACTTCAGAAGAAATTCCGTCCAGTTTATAAAAATTAAGAATGAACAACATATAGGTGTTAGCTTTCTTGAAATTTGAGGCACACTTTTTATTTTTTTAAGGTTTTTGTTTGGTTTTGGTTTTTTTGAGAAAGAGAGACAGCGTGCGAGCAGGGGAGGGACAGAGAGAGGGCGAGAGAGAATCCCAAGCAGCCACTGCAGCATCAGGACAGAGCACAATGCGGGGCTCGAACTCTTGAACTGTGAGATCATGTCCTGAGCTGGAATCAAGAGTCAGAAGCTTAACTGACTGAGCCACCCAGGTGCCCCAAGAGGCACTAATGTTTAAATGTTTTAGTATATTTACGATTCAGAATGAAGTTTCTATGGGACTAGATCTTCTTCAGTTCCCTCAGTGATGGTCACAGCTTCTTCATTCTGGTATTATTGCATTTCTGATTTTTTTTTTTCCGCAAAGGCCCATCATTTTGCCACAGTTTAAAAGGTGAGGGGCTGCACTCTGCTACTGTGATTCGCTATTGCTTTAATCTAAGACACAAAGCCTGGGAAGCCTTCAGCCTATACTTGCTGTGGAGGGAATGACAGTAACATTGTTAATGTGAAGGACTGAGAACACGTTTGTGCAAAAGGCAGTGAATTTTTTCTTACCCAACTTGTAAACGGACTAGACGTAATTCAGAAGCAAAATTATATTCTTATGTATCCATTTTGCTAATAGCACTTTGCCATTTCTTGGGTGACCTTTCAAATATACAAGTTATGGTTTTCTCTTAAATATAAATGCAAGTCAGGGGCGCCTGGGTGGCTCAGGCAGTTCAGCGTCTGTCTCTTGCTTTCTGCTCAGGTCATGATCTCGCAGTTCATGAGTTCGAGTCCCGCATCGGGCTCCACGCTGACAGCATGGAAAGAATCCCTGGGATTCTCTCTCTCCCCCTCTCTCTCTGCCCCTCCTCTGCTCTCTCTGTCTCTCAAAATAAAAAAAAAAAAAAAAAAAAAAACTTTAAAAAATATACAAAAATAAATAAATAATGAATGCAAGTCGAACTCTTATTTTAATTCCTGGTGGCTTTTTGTTAGTTACCATGTACAATTCCAATGATGTGGACATCATGGGAACTTTTTTACATTAAGAGTTCTGAGGTGGGGGAGGGGGACACCTGGGTGGCTCAGTCAGTTAAGTGTCTGACATCTGCTCAGGTTATGATCTCCCCGTTCACCGGTTCGAGCCCCACAACCGGCTCTGTGCCGACAGCGACAGCTCAGAGAGCCTGGAGCCTGCTTCAGATTCTGTGTCTCCCTCTCTCTGCCCCTCCCCCGCTCATGCTCGGTCTCAGAAAATGAATAAAACATTTAAAAAGTTAAAAAAAAAAGTTCTCAGGAAATAGAGCTTTCCTGTTACTCCTTATATGAAAAGAGCAGCAAGGGTGCTTTTACCAAATCGAACCAAGAGACCCTCAGATCAAATCATGCAGATTGGCCCCACCCTTTAGGTAGCCAATCTCCCCCGCAGCCCCCAAGCCCTCCTCCGGAGATGCCCTGGGGCCGCCCTTCATCCCCGGGTCCCTGGCTGTCCCCCTCTCACGTGGCCACTTTGCTCCTGAAACTCCTCCCCTCTCCCTCCCCAGCTCAGGGATGCCATTTACATCCCTGGCTTTTCAGCAGGGAAGATGCGATCTAGTTCCAAGCTGCGAACTAGGAGGATCTTCGGAGTTTTCACACCCAAACAGGAAGGCCACTCAAGTTACACCTACTTCTGCACATGACTAGCTTCGATGAAGCAACACTTGCTGCTCAGGGTGGGGGGGGGGGGGAGGGTGAAGTGTGAGGCCATCGAAAAGGAAACTGCCTGGCGGAGGCCCCAGGGCCGCCAAGCAGGGCTCCCCGGGTCTCTAATTAGATCACAAATCTCTGTGGGCTCCTTTTAAATAAATCACTCTCCAGGCATTACTCTAAGGCACTCAAGACCCACGCCTGGCACGAATATCTTCTTTCTCGCTAGTTCCTCTCCCAATTACATTGTTAAGTCCGTTGACGGCAGAAGTCAGGCCGAATGTCCCTTGTTTTCCACTCCTGCCGCAGAGCTGGAACCCAGGGGGCGAGGGTGGTCAGCATGTGCCTGCGACAGAAATCGGTGAAACAATTTTGGTTTCATAATGAGCACCTGGCTTCTTCCACGACCAAAGTGAACACACAGCAAAGACTGGTGATAATCTTTAATAGTTTACAGCTACAGTATCAAGTTTTATATGTATAAATACAATCACAGACCATAAATACCCATACGGCAAACTATCTATCTGCCTCTAGACAGACCAAAAAAACATCTTTGCAACTAAATGAAACTAACAGCCTTAAGTAATACTGAAGAAAAACAGATACTGAGGTAATCTGTCATCTAAAGTGACTACAGCCTATATTAAAACATTCTCACTGTTCAAGTAGTTATGAAAGCCTTGTCTCATAACCTAAACATGTTACTTTAACTAATAGGTTTTGAAACGGAAAAAAATATTTTAATTATAAATAGGTAAAATAAATAAGATTTATTTATTGAAATTCAATCATGACATTATTATTTCTTTTTTATATATCTGGCGACTTTGTTGGTAGCCTGGCCTCTTCTCAATAAAAAACGGAAATTCATGAAACCTTTCTCAGAATCTACATATTATTATAATGCAAATTACACACAGAGATGAGGTTTTCATTCCGGATGAGCAATCCATTCTCTTTTTTTTTTAAGAAAAATATACCCCATGTAAAACATGCTTAATTTCTTTTAAAGGATCACTTCTTGTAAGATGTACACTGACTTGTATGAAAAACAGCATTTGACAGATTTTACACATTTTCTAAACTTCTTTAGGAATACATTCATTTTCCTATCAAGTTACTTTGGAATATCTGTTTTACTAAGGTTTAATTACAGCAGTGAAAAGCCTAAATCCCTTTCCCCCCCATTATTTCTCAGTACGCAAATTCCCATGTTCTTTACATTGTTAACATTCTACCTGCAAAAGTCTCACTGACACCAACTAACACCTCTATCACATTTTTTCAAAGTACGGACTTTCCAGTGAAGATTCGGAGGAACATAATTCAATGCAGGGTCATCTGAAGAGAAGCAATACATTTTGAGTCGAATGGAAAAAGCTTTCAAATTATTTTATATTTTGTAGTGACCTATGGAATCAACATTCGCTGGGACATTCAGTGTTTTCAGAACGAAATCTTTACTTTTAACAAGGTAATATAGAAACTGAATACTGTACAGCACTTTTTTTATCATCCGAGAGTGAAAACCGACACTGAACATTCTCTCTTTCTTGTCTCTGCCCACAGTTATTCATTTGCCAGCACCTCTGGGCAGCAACCTTCAGCGAAAATACCAGAATAATTTTCGAAGTAAGATCTCAACGTATAAGTAATTCATTCCTTATTTTTCGGAGCTCCTCCATTCATTCTTGCTTTAAAAATAAACAAAGTGGTTTTATAACATTCTCACAAGCCCCAGAAAAATGACTTCTGGGAAATCGCCGACAGAAATCCGTCTCTGATGTACTCCTGTCTTGGTTTCCAAAGGGCATCCGAAAGCAAGTGAGATCTCCCTTCAATTCTCCTCCAGGACAAGGCAGTCTCTCTTCTAATTGATGAAATTTGCATCTACTGGGGAATCTTCCCTTTCAAAGGCATCTCCTTCGAAAGCTCCCAACGCAGTCAGGTTCCGGAGCGGAAGAGTTTGGCTATCAGATTCATAAGTTTCTGCCGGAAATTCAGTTTGTCTCCAAGTCTCCGGAGCTGCAAGGCACATTCCACTTCGGGCTCTGAAAAGGAAAGCAAACCATCAAAATTGTGCTGACATGACAAACTGTAACCCATCCAGGGGGCAAGCTGAATAGGTACCCAGTGAACCATTCATCTCAACTTTAGCTCTATGCACGCCCATTTTCTGAACATGAGAAAGGCTACCTAATTAGAACACGCACAACACACGTTAACAAGGCGTGACTCCTCAACAAAAAAGCAACAGTCACAGGAAGAATGAAGACTTACGTTTTTTAAAAAAAATGCACACCGGATGAGGCAAATGTCATCTTTCTTTAAATATGGACATTTATGTCATACACCAGTTAGTGAGCCTTTGTCAGCTTCAGATGATGTCATTCTTTTCTCTCTCATTTAAGGTTGGTTGGGGCGGGACAGAAGTCGAATTCTAAACTTTTTTTATGTTGTTTTCCAGAAGGACTTCTTTTTTAAATGGCAGTAATTCACAGCTCATATTATCCCTTCATTAATAGGCAACTCCAAATGTATTCTTATCCTCATTAAAAAAAAAAACTCTTTGAAATCTTCTAGGAAGTCTCATAAAATCTTGTATCCATGTTAAGCCCACATTCTCAAAATAAAATAAAATAAAAATGTATTTTACTGTAAACCAAATTCTTCCTACAAACCAATTTTTTTCATACAATCTTTCTATACTCTTATTTTTTTTCTTTGAGGGCCAATAATCTTTTATTTTTTAACATAATTTATTGTCAAATTGGCTAACATACAGGGTGTGAAGTGTGCTCTTGACAAACCAGATTGGTACCAATCCGTTGCCTTTATGAGTGAAGCGAAACTATAATGTTTAATTCATGTGTGTACTACTTTTTGGACGTGAGATATTGTAACTAAATGAATATTAATTTACGAGAAAGGATTACAGGAGGGTTTTACAGGAAAATCATCCCTTCACCAAAAAAGGGGGCAGAAAATAGCTGCTAGTTGTTTCCTAAATCTTCCTGTTCATGACACTTCTGTAAATGTGGTAATAAAAAAATTGTAACTAGGGATGGTGACAGAGTTTCACTAAACCTATTATGGCAATCATTTCACAATGTATACATACATCAAATCATCATGTGACATATGCATATACCCAAATCAAACTTCATATGTTCACTTATATCTCAATTAAAAAACCGTATTACTATCTAATTAAGTTTAAAAGGGCCCTTATTACTGGGAACGAAGTTAAATGGCAGGAAGGTTATTCTCAGGTTAGGCCTTCCCAAAACAGGATTCTTGGACTTCACAGAGGGTGGGCCAAGCTTGTCCCCTCCCAAGCAACAGCCAGAGAGAGCAGCAAGGTGCCAAGCCGTATTGTCAACCACTTCCTCTGCACGCCTCATGGGCTCGATAAAGCGAAACCAACTTTAAAAGGGGGCCATTACCGTCTGATGCAATAGCAGGATGACGGATACCGAGCCCACTGCCCTACCTTCTTCGCTTCTGCCCCTTAGCAGATGGCTGCCTTGAGTGGTAAGATTTATAAGGGGGGGGGGGGGGAGAGGTTCTGCAAAGTTGTCTGATGGGGCTCTGTGTGGGGAGAAGGGGAAAGTGGAGAGATTTCACCCCCCGGAGACCAACTCCTGTCCTTCTCCTATCCCACCCCCACAACTAATGACTGTTAAAATGTGGCACTCTTAACAAAGAAGCAAAACGTTCCAGGCCCCTGACCGCAGTGCTCCTCCGACGGCCCCCGGGACGCGCCACCAGTCCTTTGTGGAACAGCGTGACGGCATCAAGCGTCAAGTGTTGCTTTTTTGTGTTGGGGGCGCGAGAGTGGCCACCCTCGGAGCGGGGCCCTCGACGGTCCTCGCGTCGGGAGGAAGAGGGTGGTCTCAGCGAGCGCCGGAGGCCAGGCAGCTCCCCGAGGCTCTCCCGCCCTCCCCTCCCCCTCCCCCCCCCCCCGCCGTGACGATGACTTTCTCCTCGCGACGGTCGCCCGCACTTGCGCTTTTCCTCCCCGTGGCCCCAGGGCAGGGCAACCGGGGATGCAAAGCAAGGGGCGCGAAGGAGAGGACAGGCTTTCCTGCCGCCGCCAGCATCGCCGTCCGTCTGCATCGCAAATCGGGTTTCCTCCCGCGTCCTGGGGGAAAGCCCGGAGGAGCTGCCCGCAGGCGGCCCCCCGCCGCACGTGCAGGGGCGCAGACCCGGCGGCCGACCTGAGCCCCGCCGCGACCGAGCCCCCGCCCCCGGCCCCCGCCCCGGCCGGGCTCTCGGCCGGGCCCCAGCTGCTCCCTACCTGCCGGGGCCCGCGCGGGGCTCGGCTGCGCGCCCTTGCGCGCCTTCTTCCCAGGCATCTCCGCGAGCGGCCGCCGGCAACCGTGCTGGGGGAGCCCGGGGGTCCCGGCCCCCCGCCGCGAGCACCTGGGGACAGCGGCTCGCGAGCTGCACGCGCGGGCGGACGGGCCGGCCCGGGCGGCGGGACACAACTCCACTGCGGCCGCACGCGCGCCCGAGCACCTCTCCGGTCCGGGCGCCCGCTGCCTCCGGCGCGCTCCTCTTATGGGGACTTCCCGGGGACCGTGACGTAGCGAAACTTGACTCCGCGCCCGCCCCCGTCCCCGCCCCCCCCGGGGGCCGCCGCTTGGGAGGACTTGCCCGGACTCGCTCGCCGCGCGCGGCCGCGGCGCCGATCCGCGGCGGGGGATCCGCGGCGGGGGGCTCCGCGCTCTCGGCGCGGGGACCCTGCCCCGCCTCGGAGGCGCTCCGGTCGCGAACGCGGGGCGGGGCGGAGGGTCTGCACCTGCCCGAGGTCGCGGCCGCTGCGGTCGTGGCGGAGTCCGGGAGTCGCGAGAGGGGAGAGTGGTCGTGGCGGGAAGGCTGGGGGTGGGGAGGCCAGGCGCCCGCTCCTTCCCGTAAGCCGGCGGTTACAGACACTCGGGGCCAACCCGGGCACGGGTGGAAAGCCCGAACCCGGAGGGTGTTGGTAGTTGCGGGGCAGCGAAACGAAGACAACTTTCCTACCGGTAGAGAGGATGCCAGAGGCTTGGGAGCCAAGTACCAGCTTGAAACCCCGGAGCCGGCCCGCGAACGCGGTTTCCACGTGGAAGGTGGTGCGGGTGCGGGGGGGTGTAGATGCGGCCGCGAAAGGGACTCGTTCTCGGCCCGGGTCGGGTGTGTGTGGAGCACACTCCCTCCGGATAGGTCGCTGTTACTCCATCTGGAAGCTGCGCAGTAACACAAAAGGGGCAGATCGTCCTGTGGGTGGAGGAATGCGGTCCCCGGGAGTAGGAAGTGATTTGCACGACGTTCGGCCGGGCCGTGAATCGTTCCGTTATTATACGGAGAAGTAGCCATTTGGCCTGGAGAGCGGGTGTTGGGGGCCAAGTCGTGATAAGGGCTTCGCACGCAGTTTCTCATCCTGTCCACGGAACAGACCTCCGGAGCTGTCATTCCTGCCGTAGGAGCCACTCACTTGACACGTGCGGAAACGTTGGCAGAGAGTCGTGCCAGGATCCGAACCTAGTCAGGGCCGCACGGAGCGGGGGTTCTCACCCACTGCGGCCTTGCCGGTAATCACAGGGGTGGGTGGTTGTGGTTTTTTCCTTTTTCTCTTTTTCTCTTTCTTTCTTTGTTTATTTTCTTTCTTTTCTTTCTTTCTTTCTTCTCTTCCTTCCTTCCTTTCTTCTCTTTCTTCTCTCACCCACTGTGGCCTTCCCAGTAATCACAGGGGTTGTTTTTTTGTGTTTTTTTCCTTTTCTTTCTTTCTTTCTTTTCTTTCTTTCTCTTTCTTCCTTTCTTTCTTT